>CM068380.1:28200102-28800102 GCA_034770075.1 Aralia elata | reverse complement strand
CGATGTCTGACAATAATGTAAGCAGAGAAATTTCTTAGGAAGGGTTATACAGGTTATTTGGCATATATAGTGGATACTCTAAAGAAATGAGTAAAGCTAGATCAACTACCTGTAGTTAGGGAATTTCAAGATGTGTTTCCTGATGACTTACCAGGTCTTCCTTCGGATAGGGAGATCGAGTTTGTTATCGATCTTGCACCTGGTACGGCGCCAGTTTCGAAGGCACCTTACAGGATGGCACCAGTTAGGTTGAAGGAGTTACTTGTGCAGTTACAGGAACTCTTAGATAAGAAGTACATACAACCTAGTATTTCACCTTGGGGAGCACCAATGTTGTTTGTAAAGAAGAAGGATGGAACTTTGAGGTTATGTGTTGATTATCGAGAGTTAAATAAATTAACCATAAAGAACAAATATCCTTTACCAAGAATTGATGACCTATTTGACCAGTTAAAAGGGGCCGAACACTTTTCAAAGATCAACCTACGATCAGGTTATCATCAATTAAAGGTAAGAAAAGAAGATGTGCCGAAAACAGCGTTTAGGACACGCTATGGACATTATGAGTTTCTCGTGATGTCCTTTGGATTGACAAATGCACCGGCAATATTTATGGACTTGATGAACCGAGTGTTTAAACCATGCTTAGACAAATTTGTCGAATTATTCATCGATGATATTTTAGTATACTCGAGAACCAAGAAGGAGCATGCTGAACATTTAAGGAGCATATTGGATATATTACGAAAGGAACAACTTTATGCAAAGTTTTCTAAGTGTGAATTCTGGTTATGACGAGTCCAATTCTTAGGTCATGTGATTGACAAGGATGGGATTGCGGTAGATCCAACTAAGACAGAAACGGTTGTGAATTGGGAACAACCAACAACTCCAACAGAAGTAAGAAATTTTCTCGGGTTAGCAGGGTATTATCGGCGTTTTATACAAGATTTTTCAGAAATAGCAACCCCATTAACCAATTTAACTCGAAAGACGGTATAGTATGTCTGGACAGATAAATGTGAAGAAAGCTTCTAAGAGTTGAAGAAGCAATTGAGCATGGCACTAGTGTTATCATTACTAGATAATACCGGGGGCCTTGTAGTTTATGGTGATGCATCACATAAGGGATTAGGTTGTGTGTTGATACAACATGGGAACGTGATTGCTTATGCATCACGACAACTTAAAGTTTATGAGAAGAAGTATCCTACCCGTGATCTTGAGTTGGCCGCCGTAGTATTTGCCTTGAAAATTTAGAGGCATTACTTGTACGAGGAGAAGTGTGAGATATACACAGTGTTAGGAATCATGGTTTAAATTTGATGTTGTGCTCTTAATGTATATGTGTATCAATAGCTGAATTGTAAAGTCCTTAATGAAAGATATCTGTATAAGGACTTAGAATAGAGAAGATCAAATGTGTTAGGATGATCTAAGCTGTATTGAAAATCTATCAGATCTAAGCATATTTGTAAAGTATTGTAAAGTCCTTTATTGAAGGTGATGTACAAAGGACTTATAATAGAAAAGATCAAACTTGTTAGGTTGATCTTGTATGTTGATCGTAGAGTACTGCCATAATCCTAGTAAAGGATCGTAGAGCAATCAGCCAACCTCGCAGAGTCAAAGTATGCCATCGCAAGTTTTGCCATATGGACGTAGAGCTTCCTCGACAGCACTCAGAGCTTCCTCGGTAGGATGTAGAGCTTCCTCGGCATGACGTAGAGCTTCCTTGACAGGTCATAGAGCTTCCTCGGCAGGTCATAGAGCTTCCTCTGCAGGACGTAGAGCTCTCTCTCGGCAGAACGTAGAGTTGTCTCTGCATCTCAGACAATCTCTCAGAATCACAGAGAAGTCTCTGCCAGTACTCACAGAATAAATCAGCACCTCTGATGAAGAACATAAAGGAAAAGTGTTGATGCTATTTCAGAATGATCAAGATAAAGTATGAAGATCTCAGTAAACGACAGCAGGCATCAAACGGTTGTAGAGCTGCAACTCTACAAACACACTGGCGACACTACGACTAGCAAGATCGTAGAGTCAACACGTCAGACAAGCAACTCAGATATGGAATGAATATTCTAAGTTGCCCATAACAATTAAACAATAGAATGTCCTGCCCAAGACAGTTGCTGAATATTAAAACAGATCAATGAGGAGCAAATAGCTATAGTCTACAGAGATTCAGAGCACTATTCCTACCACTATCTTGGTAGAGGCTAGTGGAAGCTGACTCACCCCACTACTGCAGTCAACAAGGAATAAACTATTCCTAAGCTCAACAACATATCTCAACGTAAGGATTAGATGCAACGACCACATTTTAACGGAAAGATTTTTCATAAGCATCTACATAAGGCAGACGATTTGAAGATTCAGATTAAGGGAAACATCTTGCTTCGCTGCTGAGTTTATCAAACCATATGCTTCAAGTAACTCAATAGCTACAAAACAATCACTCTCCATCAAGTGAAAAGGGTCAACAGGTGACCAACCTAAGTCAAGTCTGCTGGACTTGCTGAGTAACAAAGGGTACAAGAGATTCTAAGGCTGTTGGCTTTGAAGAGTACGTTGTGTACTGGAGTTCCAAGACTGCGGGTCCTGAAGGAATTTTTGTGATTCAGTTGTAATGATATCCTTAGTGGATTTGCTACTCGAGGAGTAGAACAGTGGAGCAGGAGTCTTGAGTGCTCCGGACCACTTAAAACCATGTCTCTGTCTCTTTGCACTTTTCAACTGCCATCACTGCTATAACTGTTTTATCACTGCTTTATTATATCCTCTACTATTGTTCTATATCTACAAGGGGTATTGTATAAATCATATTCCACTATGCTTAGTTATTAACTAAACTGTCAAGTCATTCTTTTGAAAGCTGAAATAACGAAAAGTTTTAAAAGAATCTATTCAACCCTACTTCTAGATATCTTTTGTGCCTCTGGAAACTAACACACAGATCACAAAAGTCTTAAGTATATTTTCACGCAGAAGGAGTTAAACATGAGGTAAAGAAGATGGCTAGACTTGATAAAGGATTTTGATTGTGAAATCTTTTATCATCCTAGGGTTTCAACTTTACTAGATAGAGTCAGGGAACTACAGGAGACATATGAAGAGTGTCAGGAGTGTAAAAATGAAATAACTCATAAAAAGTGTAACAACCCAGATTTTTAAGAAGAATAATTATGATAAGAATTTAATAAATAAAATTCTTATTATAAGGTGTAGAGGGCTGAATGCAAAATATACATGTGTTATGTATATATTTACGTGAGTTATGTGATAAGTGAATAAATATATATGTATTATATATTTATTAAAGATAAGCGATGAAATGAGATCTAATAGTTAGTCAAAGCTAATTAATTTAATTAGTATGGACTAACTGACGAAACGTATAATTGTATAGAAGGAAGTCAAAACTCGAATTTAAGTTCGGAGTGAGCTGTAATGATGATGAGGACGAAAGAAAGAAGAATATAAATTGTGAGTCGTGGTTAGCTTGGTAAATCGAGCTTATGAATATTATTGAATAAAATAGACTTTTATTAATAATATTAGGTGTTAAGCATTTAAAGGTTATATTAAAACCTAGATTATATGTAGACGATGATTAGTATTTATGAAAGTTTTCGTATAAGCTAATATGGTGGTTTCGAGGAAATATCGCTAGAGTGCTATTTATTGAATTAAATAAATATTTGAAGGATATTATTATTGAACGAGTTATTTGGTATAAAGGCGTTAACCCAAATATGGGTGTAATATATGTACGTCGATGTATATGATTATGGGGAGTTAATCGGGAAGAGTAGCGATCGCGAATCGTGAATACCCTTATAATTTGGGTTTATTAATATTATTAAATGGATTAAATATTATTTTTGTGAGAGGTATTTTTAGGTTATTTTATAACTTGGATTATGCATATGTGTTGGTTTTAAGTGTTGTCGCGTGGGAGCGAATAGATTGATTTCGCAAAAAATCGTTAAATCACTATTCACGGGGCATGTTCCCGAGGCACTATTCACACCAAATATTTTTACGTCTTTTTCAATTTTTACTAATTTCGTTAAGACGTGTATGCGAAGAGATAATTTTTTCAAGCGTTCGAAATTTTATTTCAGCCCGAACGAGATTTATTTCGTATCCGAAATGTATTTTATGGGTGTTCCGAATAAATGAACAAATCCCATAATTATTATTTTTACGCGTCCCAATATTTTTTGGGAGTACCCATTTTAATTTTGGGTAGAGTTATTAAGCAAATTTTGAACAAATATGGAAGTATTCGGGTATGGGACTGACCAAATAGGTGTATTCATTGTGGCATGTTACTAATATGGGAAGCAAGTAAATATTTTGGACCAATGAGAATTGAGGAACAAAGGAGTGGTCGGGTGGGGAGGGTTTGGTGCTAAACCAAATGCTTTGAAATCCTAGTGCCCAACATTCCTCTTAGTTGCTTAACCTACTCCCTTCATCCTCCCGAAGCCTCCCATAAATTCTCCCAAAGCCTCCTTCTTGCTCATCCATTCCATCTTCAGTTGCTAAGAGAGTGGAGAGTTGAGAGAGAGAGAGAGAGGAAAACTGAAGGCAAAAAAGAAACAAGAGAGAGAGAGAAAGGAGAAGAACAAGGAAGAAGAAGAAGAGTTCGGGAAGAAGGAAGAAGGACACACGGGTGAAGAAGAAAGAAAAGGAGAAGGAGCTTAGGAGGCCAAGAAGAAGAAGAGGAGAGAGAGCTTTATAAACTCTTGTTAAGCTTCAGACTATCTAAGTAGCATCAAAGAAGAGGGAATCTCCTTTTCCACCATATCTCCTCTATTTTTGAGTTTTGAAGCTATTTTTTCTTGGGTTTGATTTTCTTCCGATTCTTGGTTATTATTGTTGGTTGTGGTTGCTTGATAATGTTGCCAAGAGACCTTGTAAGCCATTAATAACATCAAAGTGGAACAAAAATAGAACAAATCCGTACCTATGCTTAAGGAGAATGAACAATGGACATTTTTGGACAAACATAGACTATTGGACGGTTTAGAGGACTTTGTAGCTATGATTTCATCTTTGTTTAATTTTGTTGTTGTTATGTTGTTGTAGTTCCATGGGTTATGAAGCTAACCCAGTTGGAATGGAGTAAAAAGGTGTTAAAACAAAGATTTGGTGATGATTTTAGTGAAGAACACTTAGAATACCTAAAACAGAGTATGAACTTAGTACTTTGGCCTGAGATTTGGCTATGTTAATATTAATGGGTTGCTTTGAATTTTTGATATGTTGTAGCCCCATGAGTTAGGAGTCCATAGAGTCTAGAATGAACTCATTTGGATGTCTGGAGAAGGAGTTATGGTGGTGGGAAGCAAGATAGGTCAGGAGTAAAAAAAACCGCGAAGCTGGGCAAGCAAAAACCATAGTTTCCTGGATCCCAGCACCGGGGCGCTGGTATTAGGCTTGGTTTCAGCATCGGGGCGCTAGGCCTTTGATGGTGAAAGTCAGTTTTGACGTCCTTTACTAAAACAAGCATAACATTCTCAAACGAACTCGGATTGAGGTCATTCATGATGATTCGGAAAGAGGAAGCGTAGGACTACAACGTTTTTCAATTTGAGGTCTGTAGCATGGCCTAAATTGGCCATTTATAGGATTGATGTGTAATTAGAGGCAATCGGAGAGTGTCGGGCATGCGCGTAACCCGCGTAATGCTCCCGACAATGTTAAATGATTTTCTAAGCTCTAAAACATGATTATTATGATTTATGATGATACTTAACATTAACCATTGAGTATTAGACAATTCGAATGGGCGTGCTAAGCGTACGCAATCACGTGTCATGACTTGGGCGTTCGAATAGGCAAGTGTGGCGTACGGACGTGCAAACGTCGTAACGTCGTAACACGTGTGTAAACCTTGTTTAATATTTTGTTTTTAATAGTAATGAAATATTATAGAGTGTTATAACCCAATGTATGAGCATGCTAAACACATGCAAAATAGGCGAATTAGGCGTGTGACGTGTAAACGTCGAAACTCCGCGTAAAGTGTTAATGAACTTAAATAGTGTTTCGATTTAAACAAAACGAACATTATAAGATATGGAGTGGGATTATTATAAACCAATAAGGATTGATGATGCTGAGGGTCATAACATTTTCAAACGACGTGACGCCGAGAAATGTTTTAGAGTTAATCGTGTTAATTGTCTATAATGCGCGAACAATATGAGATAAGAATTATTATAATGTGAACCAAAATATGAAGCCTTTTTAGTGGCTAATTGGTGTTTTATTGTTAAATAAATTATGTAGGATATTTGAAGGACGAACCATCATAATGTGGCAAGGAAAGCTTAAGGCAAGTTCTTTCAGTAACTTGTTGACTTGTTTAAATGTATTGACGTACATGACTTAATTACTAAATCTTTCACTATTATGTGAATTATATGCGAGCATGATTAAAGTGTGCACAATGTGCAATTATGTGACTATATTGTTCTATGTGGAATTTGAAGTATTGTAAATATACAATGTGAGATACATGAGGTATGCTATGAGATGCATGATGCATATATATAGATGAATTGCATAAGATTTATAATGCATGAGTAAGATGCATAGTATAAGAATCATGATGCATGGATAAAATGCAAACATATGTGTTACGTGAAGCATGAAATGTGAAAACTGTTAGTTCTTGCTGAGTCGTCGTGCTCATTCTTGCAAAAATAAAACTTTTGCAGATTTACAATGCAATGGAAATAGGAAGGTTGCTAAATGTTTCTTTATTGTAATTATTTAGTTGTGATGACGGTATATGATGTACGTGAATTTGACTATGTAAACCTTGAGTTAAAAATGAAGGTTTTCCATTATAGTAGTTAAGACCTGATTATGTTAGTTACTTATTATAGTAAACTAGAAGGATGATGATGTTGTATAAAGGATATTTTTATAACGAATGTATAGTTGTTGAATAACGTTGTAAATATTCAGGGATTGAATAAAGTCAGAATCTGAACCTTGTATTCATATAGGAAATTTTGTAAATGATCATGGTATTTATTCAACCTTGATCGTAAGTGTAGAAGTTAAATGTTACAAAACCTAGAATTGAGAAGAGTTTGAGGTACTAAATTTTAATGCTTATATTGATATGGACTGTTATATACAACATGAATAGAATTACATTTGTAATGTTTATTAAATGGTGTATTAGTTAAGGTCTTCGTACCTAGGTTTAGATGGGAGCATGTTGTAATAATCTTATAATTACATTCGTGTAGTAAGATCATATTTTAGTTATGGTTTCAAGGCTTAGGACAACAATATTTATATTATATCAATGTAAATATTTTTATTATTCCGCAATAAGGTGTTAATAGTATGACGTGTGAGTTGCACAGTGATGCACCAGATCCGATGTTAAGGTAACCCGGATTTGGGGACGTCACAGGTTGGTATCAGAGCTGATAGGTTATAAACCTTAGGTATGGGTACCTTAGGCAATAACCGTAAAGAGTATAATAAAGAATAAACTTAAATAGAGTTTAATTGATGGTAAATGAATTTAGAAAAAATTCATAGTAAGAGTTGAGATATATACAAGATGATTCAAAGAAGAATTTTGATGCGTTATAAAAGATGAGGATTATGAGTTACCTGACTCTAGTGATAAAGATGACAAGTGTTAATAGATAGACGAGGTTTATAAGACAAAAATACAATAAAATCATATATTATGATTAGAGAGAAGCGTACAAAAGATTGTAGGATGAAACGATCGTAGGATAAGGAAGATCGTAATGTAAAACGATTGTAGAGTAAGATCACGACTTGATCAGATTGAGTTATTGTCGACGCCGGTTTTTCGTCTTTTCCAATTTTTTAGCCTTTTGATTGAATGCTTTTTGGAAAAGGTCGGCATTAATGTCGACGGGGTTTTGAAAGATCGCTTTTTATGATGAGCCAATTAACCAGAGTCGTCAGTTGGTATATTTGAAATGGATGTACCAACTCATCTGAGTTTCGTTTTTTATAAATCGCTGGCTCATATGTGACTCCGAATTAATTGGTCTGCGAATCGAGATTCCTAGAGTTCGGGGGCTTGCTTAAGCGAGGGGAATGTGTTAGGCACCCCCCGACTTCCGTGAAACACGATTACCGCAATCTTGATACTTTCCTATCCTTTAATTCATGAACTGTGTATGTGTGCGTGTGTGTGTGCCTAATGAATTTGTGGTGAGTTTTGTATAAAAAGGAATTCTTTTTTGGTATTTTATGAAAGAGACGTGTTTTATTTTGAGAGTGCTTTAGAATGTCTTTTGGCCTATTCGAGGAAGCTTCATTTCCTTATGAGAAAAGGTTTGATTTTAATTGGCAAAAACTATGAGATTTTTTCATTAAGTGTTGTTTTGACAAAACATGAATTTGTTAAACCTTAGCCAAAATAGGAATCGAGATTTATACGTTGCTTTCATAAATGATGGGCAATTTCTAAGATCTCTTTCACCCTATGTATCAAGGTTTAATAAAACGGTTATCTCTTTTTATAAAACCGTTTTTTTCGTGACATTTGGAAACAACTTCTCTTTAGCTCCCTCGTAAAATAGGAATCGACTTTCATTAGCATTTCCAATTCTTAGCCTCGTGATGCTAATATCCTACTTTGATTGATTTTAGAAAAATCTTTATTGTTTTGGCTTTGAAATCTTTTGTTTGGTGTTACCAATCAAATTAAATATCAAAATACGTAGGGGCTATTCACGGGCATGTAAGCCATCAAAATATCCCCGAACGCCCACAATCACATATTTCACTATTACGGGGCCTTAAACCTGATTCTCGCCTTAGCGTCGTTTTAAGGCCCGACGATTACATATTACAAAAAACGAGCACCTTGAATCAATTACATACATCAAAACGTCCATCATCGGATTTGGACCACGGGGTCGCGTTCCTAGGCTCACACCCGAGATTGCTACATGCCCACAAAATGAATACTACATAACTAACCAACCCGGATTTATCCAATACACCATGATATCCGAAAATGATAATCTAAATAATTTACGCCCGATACATCACCCTAAACAAGCTAGAAATTTCACCAATTGGATATCCTCGGTTATTGGGAAGAATTTTGTTCCGATGGAACCCTCACTAAAAATCCTTAATCCATGATAGCTCAACAATATTCATGAAAATTACATCTAATTTAACCAAATAATACGATATAAATTGCTATAACAAATGGAATTTTCACCTTGCAAATGATCTCAAATGGATGTAAACTTGTGTATTTGAATAGGATAAGAAGTATATTTGATACAATCGAAATCAAAACAGTATATATCCTCTCTTTTTTTCTCTCTTTTCTTCCTATTTGGTTGCAAAATTTGCTATTTTCCCTTTGTAGACACCCAATTTTTGCGTTCCCTGTACTAACCATGACAGGAGGGCAAAATCGTCAATTGAACCGGCTTGCGGGAGCAAAGGAATGGGCACAAGTGCGAACGTCCAACACCACCGCAATGATTGGCGACCAAAGCTGACGTGACAATTAGGCCATCCGAAACGGGCATTCCCGAATAAGGTGGCACGTCTCCCAGAAATTCCCGGACTGCAGAATACGAGCCTATCAGTGAAAACCGACGTTACGACACAAAAATCGAGGCATGGCACAAAAATCGAGAAAGTCAAACCGTCCAGCCGCGGATTGATCTGCGGCCAAATAGTGCGTCTTTTGAAAACACGGAACTCGAAACACGTAACTCGAAACCAGGTGAGTGGAAGGCAGGCGGCCAGCCAGCCACAGATCAATCTGCGGCTGGCTTTGGCCAGCCTATTTCAGCTCATTTCCGTTTCAGCATACATAGAAGTTCAGCAGCAGAAGAAAAAAGAAAACAGCAGCAGCGGCAGCTCGGAAGGGAGGAAGAAATAGCAAGAATTTGTAAGGAAAATAGAGAGAAAAGAGAGAAAAGAAGTGAGGAATTATATCTTTTGTGTAAGATTATATATCATATATCTTCTATTCTACTCAATACATAAATTCATACCTATTGTGAGGATTATTTGCAAGGTGAAAAGATTATTTCCATAGCAATTTTTGTATATCATTTTGTTAATCTTCTTGTCAATTGGGTTATGTGAAATGTAGTTTTTCTTGTATATTGTTGTGGATCCATGGATTGAGGACTATTAGTGCGGGTTCCAAATGGAACGAAATTCTTCCTAATGGCCTGATGATATCCATTTGGCGATTTAAGCTTGTTTAATTTTTGTAGTATCCATTGCGTGGGTGTGTATAAATTGTGGATGTGAGCCTAGGAACGCGACCCCGTGGTCCAAATCCGATGATGGACAATGTTGTTGTATGTAATCCTTTATTGTAAATTGTAATCGTCGGGCCTTAAAACGATACCAAGTTGATAATCGGGTTTAAGGCCCCATAATAATAAAGTATGTGATTGTGGGCGATGGGGTTATTTGGATGACTTACATGCCCATGAATAACCCCAATGCATTTTAATGCTTGATTTGATTTATGACACGAAATTGATTTCGAAGCTAAACAATGAAGACTTTCATAAATTAATCAAATTAGGTTATTAGCATCACGAGGATAATGAATGGGAAATGATAATGAATGTCGATTCCTATTTAACGAGAAAGCTAAAGAAAATCGTTTTCAAACATCACAAAATTTGATTTTATAAATAAATAACGTTTTATTAAACCGTTGTGCATAGGGCTAAAGAGATCCTAGAGGTTGCCCATCATTTGAGTTATGAAAGCAACGTATAGATCTCGATTCCTATTTTTACGAAGGTTTAAAAACTCTTGTTTTGCCAAAACGACACCTAATGAAAATCTCATAGCTTTTGACAATTAAAATCAAACCTTTCTCATAAAGCTTTCTCGTGTATGTCGAAAAGACATTCCGAAGCGTTCTCAAATTAAAGCATGACTTTCCCTAAAAATCCAAATGATTCTTTCATACAAATTCACCACAACATTCACATAGGCACACACACACACGCACACACACCCATTTCATGAATTAAAGGATAGGAAAAGCATCAAGATTGCGGTAACTGTGTTCCACGGAAGTCGAGGGATGCCTAACACCTTCCCCTCACTTAAGCAAGCCCCCGAACTCTATGAATCTCGATTTGCAGACCAATTAATTCGGAGTCACATATGAGCCAGCGATTTATCAAAAATGAAAGTCGGATGAGTTGGTACATCCATTTCAAATATACCAACTGGCAACTCTCGTTAATTGGCTCATCATAAAAAACGATCTTTCAAAACCCCGTCGACACTCAAGCCGACCTTTTCCAAGAAATCATCTAATAAAAAGGCTAAAATTGGAAAAGGGCTACAGTCGCAAATTAAAGACTAGAAACCGGCGTCGACAGCTGGCGACTCTGCTGGGGACATTAGAGGGCTTAAGCCGCGTTTAAATCTTGATGTTATCCTATCCTTTAAAAATTCATGAATGTGTATGTGCGTGCGATATTTTGATTTTTTACCTTTTGTCGTGTGAATGTGTGTTTTGTCCAATAAATGAAGAAACACAATAAAATTCAAGGAAACTTTCAAAACGTTGCAAGTCTAGAATTACAATTAGCTAGTCATAGCTTGCTTTAGGTCCCTTCCGTGTGTGTGTGAGTACCCAATAGCACTAAACCAATCAAGCTCGAATGAAGCTATGCAACCACATTACCTTATGAAATAATCAAAATACACCCCAAAACAACATGCTTAATGCACCACTCAATACAAAGGTATACAAATCACAATTTCCAAAAATATGAAATCAAAGGACTTTAGGTAAGTGCATTTTATGCTCTATCTTATCCTAAGTCTACTCTTGTGGGTGAGTGCGTTTTACGCTCCATCTCAACTCAACACAAGGTTTGATAAACATAGATGTCTTACTTTTATCAAAATTATAAGAGAGTGCGTTTTACGCTCTATCTCTCCTACGCATGTGTCCATGAGTGAGTGCGTTTTACGCTCCATCTTAACTCACCACATGACCATCAATTCAAACACAACAAATTTGGACACCCTGCTTCGAGTGATGTTTAAACGAGTTCTAGAGTTTATAGATATTTTCCACAAACATTCGGTTATAAAAGCCTTCTCTAAGCATACAACTAGCTCAATACTCATGGGTAAGTGCAAAAGAGTGAAAGGACGCATAAGCAAAATAATAACCAACAATAACAATTAAGCACAAGGACTAAACAACATTTATCCATTTTCCATGAGTTAGAATCAATTCAAACAAGCCATTATCATAGACCATGGATTATGGTTCAAATCAAATTAAAACAATGCTCAAGGGACATATCCTAAAAATAAATGAATTTTTTTTTTGGAACAAAAATACATATCTTAAATCACATAAAAACTAAATTAAAAACACACAAATACGAAGTACTACCCCCAAACTTAAACTTGACATTGTCCTCAATGTCTGATATAGGAAAAATTAAAATAGAAGACTTCCCTGAAAACGTGTCAAGCGCCATTGATATCATCTTTCAATACCTCTAAGTTGGGAGCGTACCTGAAAGCAAATGACTAAAGAAATTAAAATGCAATTAAACCACTAAAATACAATCAAACAAAAATAAAAACAAAATAGTAAACTTGGGTTGCCTCCCAAGAAGCGCTTGGTTTAAAGTCGTTAGCCCGACTCCTCCATTTCATTTCAATCCGGCTCAATCGCAAAATTGACCATTGCATGCCGCCTCGCTGTTCTTTCTTTGATTTGCATGGCATGCATGCCTGGTTGGTGACCCCCAAACTTAATTTCAATTAATGGCACAAAGAAGCTTTCCCCGCCCGCTTCATCCATTGGTAGTGATGTAACATTTGAGGGCTTCGCTTTA
Source organism: Aralia elata (assembly GCA_034770075.1). Taxonomy (NCBI): domain Eukaryota; kingdom Viridiplantae; phylum Streptophyta; class Magnoliopsida; order Apiales; family Araliaceae; genus Aralia; species Aralia elata. The sequence goes on along the minus strand of CM068380.1, from coordinate 28,787,197 downwards.
GTAGGAGTCATTGTATCAAGATCACCTAGTTTGATCTTTTTAGATAAGTGCCCAATTGCGAACGTTGACAAACTAGGTGCTTCCTCTTTCGTTGTGTCTATGATAAGATTGGGGCATTGGGGCTTGACAAGCACAACGGGCTCTTCTTCTTTCTTCTTTTCCTCGGCCCACCATGATTCCACATTCATACTAGCTCCATCGTCACATAGAGCCTCGCCTAAGAAATGACTACCAAGTGGACACGGTAATGCAAAACCGCCCGAATCCTTAAGCTTTGGTGGAGAAGGTGTATGAGGCATTATCAAAATTGGCTCATCATCATTGGAGCTCAAGGCTAGATCTTCCTCGGCCTCCACTTCTTGTTCCTCACATGTCTTCTCCCCCATAGATTCCTCGAAAATCAATTCGGACACTCCATCAGTTTCCAAAACCGAGTCATTGGGCCATGCTTCTTGATAGTTATTATTGAAGGCAATGACAAGCTGTCCCACCTGGTTCTCGAGATTTCGAAACGACATCTCCTGACTTTTCAACATCTCCTCATTCGAAGCCATGATTTTGGACACAAGTTCCTCAAAATTTGTCATCTTCTCTTCTTGAATAGGAGCTTGATCTTGAAAGTCAAGAGTGTATGATGGGCTTGGAGCATAATATTGATCATCATAATTGTAGCTCCATGTAGTATCCGGGTGATACCCCCAATCATGGTGATAATTAGGATAATCATAGTTGTTGAGGTAATCACCACCGTATTGTACCGGTCCAAAACTGAGTGTGCATTGATGACTCGGATGATTGTCAGCACAATAATCACAAGTAACTATTATACCTTGAGTGCTCTCTACTACTAAAGCATCCAACTTCCTCGATAATGTTTCAAATTGTGCTGACAATGCAGAGAGTGCATTGAGTCCATCAATCCCAGTTTTCCTTGGTTGAGTCATACTCGTGTATGGCCATTGATAAGCAAAGTCATCCATGGTGTACCTTGTAAAGCATCAAAACAGAAAAATATTAAAATAAAGTAAAAACAAATTTATATACAAGTTTAAATTAAGATCAATTTGATTGTAATTAATATTGAAAAAACACTAGAAAAATAATTCCCCGGCAACGGCGCCAAAAACTTGTTGTCCGATTTGTATATGAACAATTTACGCGCAAGTATACGCGGTCAACAAGTAATAAAGAGTAAGTAAAGTATCGATCCCACGAGGAATTGTTACTAGTCTTTTCCAAGTATTAACCTTTTATCATCTCAATCTTATTTAAACAAACGATAATTGTTTTTGTTATTTTGCATTAATGAAGATAACAAATAATCAAAGAACTATGGAAAGCTTTAAGATAATGAAATCAAATATTAACAAGTCTAAGATCACAATTTCCCCCAACACTTCATTTGAATATCCTAACTCTCTCTTTTCAACTAGTTAAATCACAAGGATTGTTATCCCAGAATTTACAAGTATATACAAGCCTCTCTCGATGGTCAAATATGTATTTCCCAATGCGGTGTATAAATATCTCTATTCTACACACTAGCAAGAATCCAATATCAAGAATAATCAACAAGACACGTGTCACCAAATCTCATTAATCACCCTATCAATTACCAACTTTCGCAATGGAAATCATTAAGCATGATTCTCAAATGGATACATGTGATATTTAGGTATATGTCTATCCTAAATACAATCAAATTATCCATTCATGAGGGTAATAAATAAAACACACGTCACTTAATTTCATAAATTACCCATAGGAATATCTAATTTTCACATGATATCATAACAAGGTCTCAACCTATACTTCCTCTCTCAATTCCATATAAGTTCCCAAGGTAATTACTAGCTAGGCAATTAATCCATAAAGCATAAATTATGATACCCAATTCACAAATGAATAACCAATATCCAAGAGAGAGCATTCAATTCAAACTACATATTGGGTTCCATTGAAATCTTAGAAAATTAGTTCTAGTTCATGGTAACTACAAATAACATCATATTCAAATTATACATCATGTTGGATTACAAAATAGAAGAGAAAACTAGAGATAGAACAACTTTTGTAGATTTTCATATGATGTTTGATGGGTTGATGATGAACACTAGCTTCTCCTCCTTGATTTTGCAATCCTTGATGTTTTTACTCCTTGGCCTTACTTGATGTAGCTTGATTTTAGCACTTTGGCCCTTTAATTTGATGTATTTGGTAGCTTCCTCTCTCTAGATTTTGTGTTAGAAGGTGTTAGGATGAGTTAGAATGAGTGGGTGTGTGTTAGAATGAAGTTCTAGCCGCCACTTTGGTGTTATAAGAGATGGGTGTCTCAAACCCTAGCATTTCCCGAGTTTTGGACCAAAAAATTCGCAAAGTCAGAAGCATTTATCGCCCCGGCGCCAATTTTGGCCTGACTTCCATCGCCCCGGCGATGGGCTCGCCCCGGCGGCGAAATAGTGCTGGAATTTGTCGCCCCGGCGATGGAACTCTGTACCGCGAGACAGTTTCAACGTCTGTTGGTAAAATAGCCATAACTTCTTCGTCCGAACTCGGATTAAGGCGATTAAGGAGGCTATCGAAAGCTAAGAAGTAGCTCTACAACTTTCATAACTGGAGCTCGTCGAGATAATGGCCGGAGCAAGGCGCAAATTGGCCCCGAAGCAGCTGCTATGTAAAATTCATGCAAAATCCGATGGTAAAATGACCATAACTCTCTCATACGAACTTCAAATTGGATGATTCCGGATGTTGTGGAAAGCTAAGATCAAAATCTAAAACTTTCGTTCTTTGAGTTTTGAGAGATTCGGATTGCATCATGGGTCAAATTGAGAAACAAGCAGCGAAAATGCTAGATTCGAGCCAAGAACGTAACGGTCCAAGGGGCCTTTATTTCAATACCTACAAAACAACGTAAAAACACATAAAAGCACACAAATACATATAAAAGTACTACAAAAGTACATTACACAACAATAAGATGAAAACACATAAAACCAAATGAAATAGCTAAAGACTTACAAATTATTAAGGCTAAAAGTACCTAATTTGTGTATATAAAATACACTCATCACTTACGCGTCACGACAATTGAAGGATTACGAGAAACGATACCCTACCCATGACTTGGAGCTAGCGACAGTAGTTTTTGCGTTAAAAATTTGGAGGCACTACCTGTACGGAGAAAAATGTGATATATATACAGACCACAAAAGTCTAAAGTATATTTTCACACAGAAGGAGCTAAATATGAGACAAAGGAGGTGGTTGGAATTAATCAAGGATTACGACTGCGAAATTCTTTATCAACCAGGGAAAGCCAACGTAGTAGCTGACGCGTTGAGCAGGAAAGGAAGGGAGAAACTGTTCACATTGACAACTCAGGAGGAGTTAATAAGAAATATGGAAAAATTGGAAATAGAAGTTGGGGAACCTCGAGGGCCCAGTGAAAGGTTGTTTGTAATGGAAGCTCGTCCAACATTATTGGATCGAATCAAAGAAGCACAAGAAACGGATGAGGAGTGCGAGAAAATAAAGAAGCGGATAACAGGGAGTGAGGAAGAAAAATTCCGAATGGATAAGGATGGTATTTTGAGATTTGAGAATCGAGTGTGGGTGCCAGCTATTGCTGAACTTAGGGAGAAAATTTTGCGCGAGGCACATGATGAGTGGGTTTTATACCTACAAATCTAGTGCTTTTGAGCTTAATTTATTGCTATCTTTGAGTGTTTTTATTATCATTTTATTCGTTTTTGTGTTTATGTTATGCAGGAGGGAATTGGAAGAGTAACAAGGTCAATCCAGGTGTTTGGGAACTAATCTTGAAGCTAGGGGCATCTTGGTAATTTTGGATATGGCGCCGGGGTGCTATAAATGAATTGGATATGGCGCCGGGGCGCCAAAGGCAGTTTAGGTGTGGCAGTTTGTCTACTAGAAGCAGAGTCGGATACAGAAAAGGACTAAGAAAATTCTTATCTTATGTAATTAGGGCAACATTAGGAGAGGGGGTTATTATTTTGTTATTATTCTACTTTTCTAGAGAGAACTTAGAGATTTGGGTGTGGATTACTTTTGTTCAAGCATTGGATTTTTATGTGGATTGAACTTTACTTTGGAATTTTATTCACAATTGGGTTTGATCAATCTTCTTCTTCTTTATTCAATTGTTTGTTAATTTACCATGTGTAGATTTGATCCCATAATGGCTTTTGGTTCAGACATGAACTAATCTCCATTATGGGATTTTAACGGATTTTAATATGTAGTTTAATTACAGACTTGATTGCTAGATTGATTTATTTATCATAAGGAATTACTATCATGATTGTTTTGCATGTATGAATGCTTGATCACCATTCGATTTCAGTACTTGTATGGAATTGAAAAGTAACATATAAGTATGGATTGTAATCATGATAGCTTGCGAATATGAGGCTTAATTGGTTAGCTTTAATATTTTGTGAATCAGATAGAAATATTACTGTTTCACCGTAAAGAGTCAAAATAAGGACTTGTGCTTAAAATCAATATAATTGCAATTTCACATAGAAATATAGTGATTTTGGTTATAGTGGTGATTACATGTTGTCTATCAAGTATGGATATTATGTAAGTAGGTCATAATGCATTGACAAATGATTATGTCTATTTTAGTGTCCTTGGCTATTTTTCTGTGATATGTGAACCTTATAGCTTGATAGTGGTAATTAGATGAACTATTAGATGAAGTTAGGATCGCATTAATTCCAGGCTTGATATATTTTGTTAGTATTTGCATAGTTAGTCATTAATTGATATAGGAATAATTTTGTCACCAAAAGTAAGTCATTAGTTTAAGCAAATAAGTATGGTGATAAGAGCTGATGCATAGTGATTTAATTTAATCCTGTCTCTTTGGGACGACACTCTACTTCCTCTATATTACTTGTTGACCACGTATACTTGCGTGAGTTAGAGCTCTTTTATTTAAGACTTAAAAAGAGGCAACAACACATAGCACGATATATTCTGTTCATCCTGGAGGAACAAAGATGTACCGGGATCTACGACAACATTTTTGGTGGCCCAAACTGAAGCGAGAGGTTGCAGAGTACGTCAGTAGATGTCTCACTTGCCAACGAGTTAAAGCAAAACATCAGAGACCGAGTGGCCTACTTCAACCGCTGGAAATACCAGAGTGGAAATGGGAGCACATTACGATGGATTTCGTGGTGGGACTTCCAGTCACACAGAAGGGTTTTGATGCCATTTGGGTTATCGTGGATCGACTAACAAAGACAGCTCACTTTTTACCGATCAAGATTCGTTTTAACCTGAATCAATTAGCAAACTTGTACGTAAAGGAAATAGTTTCGCGACATGGAGTGCCGGTGTCAATCGTTTCCGATCGAGACCCGCGCTTCACGTCAAATTTCTGGAAGAGCCTGCAAGAGAAAATGGGAATACAACTGAGGTTGTTTGACTTAGACAAATCTAATCTTTTCTCATTTCTATTTTTATTTTTGTTTTGGTTTCAGGTACTTGTAGAATTTTTATGCACACACGCTCATCCAACTCAGAATTGACACCAGCTCAGGATAATATTGACGGAAGAGGTTGGAAAGCAAGAGTGCGTAGGAATTTACAAGCACAGTTAGAAAGAACTAGTCCGAAGATGGCGGAGGAACAGAGAATTGAGCAAAGAGAGGAACATAAAGCTTTGAGGGACTATTCCATGCCAAACATCACGGGATTGCAGTCTAGCATAGTCAGACCGGCAATAGCAGCAAATACCTTTGAGATTAAACCAGGAAACCATTCAAATGGTGCAGAATTCGGTCCAGTTTGGGGGTGCTGCTACAGACGATCCTAATGAGCATCTTTTGAGTTTCATTGAAATTTGTGATACATTCAGATACAACGGGGTGACGGAGGATGCCATTCGACTAAGACTGTTTCCATTTTCATTAAGGGATAGAACAAGAAGTTGGCTCCATTCTTTGCCCGCAGGATCAATTACTACATGGGAGGACCTAGCACAAAAATTTCTAGCCAAGTTTTTCCCAATGGCTAAAACTGCAAAACTAAGGACAACAATTTCTCAATTTGACCAACAACAGGGTGAGTCCTTATACGAGGCTTGGGATAGGTACAAGGAGATGCTAAGAAAGTGTCCACACCATGGGATGCTAGATTGGATGGTGATCAACACATTTTATAATGGATTGGGATGGCAATCTAGGCAGATGGTAGATGCAGCTGCGGGTGGAGCTTTAGGGGCAAAGAGCTATGACGAGGCTTATAACCTTATTGAGACTATGGCAGCAAATAATTTTCAAAATCCTACAGCCAGAACGTCATAGCCCAGAGTAGCAGGTTTGTTGGAAGTGGATGCTATTACCCAGTTGTCAGCACAGATGGCGGCTATGGCAAAGAAAATAGATTCGTTGTCGGAAAGCAAAGCCAAGTCAGTTGCTTTCGTATGTGAGATTTGTGCGGGGTCGCACTCAACAGATCAATGTGCTATCAACTCGGAGTCGGTGCAGTATGTGAACACTTATAAGAAAGACCAAGGTCAGTTTCAGAACACATACCACCCCAACAACCGCAATCATCCAAACTTTAGTTGGTCAAACAACCAAGGGAATCAGCAGCAGCAGTTTCAGCAGAACAATCAGTTTCAGCCGGCGCAGCAACAGTATGCTCCACGACCACCTTTTCCACCGGGATATTCTCAACAACAACATCCTACTCCTTATGCACCTCCGCAGGAAAAGAAATCAGAAATGGAGGAGATGGTGTTAAAGTACATGGCAAATACAGAGGTTATGATCAAAAGCCAGGCAGTGGCTATTAAAAATCAGGAAGCTCAGATGGGGCAAATGGCGACTATGCTTAACAGCAGGCCTCAGGGTTCATTGCCAAGTAACACAGAGGCAAATCCACGGAGAGAAGGTAAGGAACAGTGTCAGGCTATTACACTCAGATCAGGAAAGCAATATTCAGGAAATGTACCAGACTCAGCAGCACCGAATTTACAAGGGGATGACATTGGGGTAGAAACTGAGTTAGAAAGTGAAGCTGAACAGAAAGAGAAGAAGGATGAGTCCGAGTCGCAACAAGTAGAGAAGGAGAAAGCTAGTTCAGATGTGAAGCCCGTGAATACAGTACCGCAAGTTCACCCTCGAGTTCCATATCCGCAAAGATTGAATAAACAGAGGGATGATAAATAGTTCAAAAAGTTTTTGGAGGTTTTTAAGAAACTGCAGATCAACATACCTTTCGCGGAGGCATTGGAACAAATGCCAAGTTATGCAAAGTTCATGAAGGGTATATTGTCAAGGAAGAGAAGATTAGATGAATTTGAAACAGTGGCCTTGACGAAGGAATGCAGTGCAGTGCTTCAATGTAAATTACCTCCAAAGCTGAAAGATCCGGGCAGTTTCACAATTCCATGCACGATCGGAAAGATGAGCTTCGATAAATGTTTGTGTGATCTTGGGGCAAGTATCAACCTGATGCCGTTATCAGTATTCAGTCAATTGGGATTGCCGGAACCAAGACCAACAAATATATCTCTGCAGTTAGCCGATAGATCTATCACATATCCACGTGGAATAGTGGAAGACGTACTGGTGAAAGTGGACAAATTTATCTTTCCAGCGGACTTCATCATTCTGGATTATGAAGAGGACAAAAATATACCAATCATTCTGGGAAGACCATTCCTAGCCACTGGGAGGACTTTGATAGATGTGCAGAAAGGGGAGCTTACAATGCGTGTACATGACCAGGAGGTGACGTTTAACGTTTTCAAAGCAATGAAGCTTCCAACCGATGAAGAAGAATGCTTCAGAGTAGATTTGGTGGATGGTATAGTGTATGATGAATTTGGAAATTTGTTGGGATATGAACCACTACAAAGAGTGATTGCTGAAAATTCAGATTTGGAGGATGAAGAATGCGCTGAACTTGTGCAATATTTGGATACCACCCCCAAATTCGGAAAATTCAGAATTCCTATCGAGCCACTTACGAAAGCGGGGGAGACATTGGTAAAGTTGAAACCATCTCTTGAAACACCTCCCGAGCTTGAGTTAAAACCACTTCCAGAACATCTCAGGTACGCATTTTTAAACAAAGATTCAAAGCTACCTGTGATTATTTCTTCTGCACTAACATCTTTTCAGGAGGAAAAACTGCTACGAGTGCTTAGAGAGTGTAAATCGGCTATTGGATGGACCATAGCCGATATCAAGGGGATAAGCCCTTCTTTTTGCATGCATAAGATCCTGCTGGAAGATGGTAGTAAGCCGATAGTTGAACAGCAAAGAAGGCTTAATCCTATTATGAAAGAAGTGGTTAAGAAAGAGATTCTGAAATGACTGGATGCGGGAATAATCTACCCAATTTCGGACAGTTCATGGGTGAGCCCTGTGCAGTGCGTACCAAAGAAGGGTGGAATGACCGTGGTCACAAATGAGAATAATGAGCTGATCCCAACGCGAACAGTAACAGGGTGGAGAATCTGCATGGACTACCATAAGCTAAACAAAGCTACCAGGAAGGACCATTTTCCACTTCCGTTTATCGATCAGATGTTGGACAGATTGGCGAGTCATGAGTACTATTGCCTTCTGGATGGTTATTCAGGCTACAATCAGATTATGATAGCTCCAGAAGACCAGGAAAAGACTACTTTTACATGTCCATACGGCACTTTTGCCTTTAGAAGGATGTCTTTCGGGTTGTGCAATGCTCCAGCAACTTTTCAGAGATGTATGACAGCGATTTTTTCAGACATGGTCGAACAGAATGTTGAGGTTTTTATGGACGACTTCTCGGTATTTGGTGATTCTTTCGATCTATGCCTTGAAAATTTGGTAATGGTTTTAAAGAGATGTGTTGAGACAAACTTAGTACTGAATTGGGAGAAGTGCCATTTTATGGTACAAGGAGGAATCATACTGGGACACAAAGTTTCAAAGAAAGGGATTGAGGTGGATAGGGCAAAGCTGGAAACTATTGAAAATTTACCTCCACTTACGTCAGTAAAAGGTGTCCGCAGTTTTCTAGGACATGCAGGCTTCTACCGCAGATTCATCAAGGACTTCTCCAAGATAACGAAACCATTGTGCAGTTTACTGGAGAAGGATGCACAGTTTAATTTTGATGAGGCTTGCCTGCAGGCATTTGAGCATTTAAAGACTAAGTTAACGTCAGCACCAGTTATCACAGCACCAGATTGGGAGTTACCGTTTGAGCTTATGTGTGATGCCAGCGATTACGCAGTAGGGGCTGTTTTGGGGCAAAGGAAGGAAAAGATGTTTCATGTGATATACTATGCCAGCAAGACCCTTACAGATGCACAGTTAAACTACACCACCACAGAGAAAGAGTTATTGGCAGTGGTGTATGCCTTTGATAAATTTAGGTCATATCTGATAGGCACAAAGGTGATAGTGTATACGGATCACTCGGCAATTCGACACCTAGTGGCGAAGAAGGATGCAAAGCCCAGGTTGATCCGGTGGATATTGCTTCTGCAAGAGTTTGATTTGGAGATCAATGATAGAAAGGGTACCGAAAATCAAGTGGCAGACCACTTGTCTCGACTAGAGCAGCCAGAACGGGAGGTAGACAGCAAAGTTGAAATTAATGAATCCTTTCCGGATGAGCAGTTATTTGTGGTGCAAGGGGAAGTGCCATGGTTTGCAGATTACGCAAATTATTTGGTGAGTAAGATGATACCTTCTGACTTGGTGGGACACCAAAAGAAAAAGTTCATGCATGATGTTAAATGGTATATATGGGATGAGCCGTATTTGTTTAAACAGTGTGCGGATCAAATGATAAGAAGGTGTATCCCGTATAATGAGACCGAAGGGATTTTACATGATTGCCATTCTTCTGTGTATGGAGGACATTATGGCGGGGAGAGAACAGCGGCTAGAGTACTTCAAGTCGGATTCTTCTGGCCGACAATCTTTAAAGATGCATACAGTTTTGTTCAGCGGTGTGATAGATGTCAGAGAATTGGTAATATTTCAAAGAGGAATGAAATGCATTTGAACACAATCCTTGAAGTCGAAGTTTTCGACATTTGGGGAATTGATTTCATAGGCCCTTTCGTGTCTTCGTGCGATAATCTCTACATCTTGTTAGCCGTTGACTATGTGTCTAAATGGGTAGAAGTGGCAGCACTCCCGACAAAAGATGCCAAGGTAGTCCTAAAGTTTTTGCATCGAAGTATTTTCCCTAGATTTGGGACTCCTAGGGCCATTATTAGCGATGAAGGTAGTCATTTCTGCAACAGGCAGTTCACAGCGTTGCTGGCCAAGTATGGGGTAAATCATCGTATAGCTACAACTTATCACCCCCAGACTAACAGACAGGCTGAAGTATCTAATCGAGAAGTAAAAAGAATCCTCGAAAAAATTGTGAATCCGACAAGGAAGGATTGGTCCTTGAAACTGGATGATGCTGTGTGGGCCTATCGGAATGCTTACAAAACTCCGTTGGGCATGTCACCATTTCAGCTTGTTTATGGAAAAGCTTGTCATCTTCCTATGGAGCTCGAGCACAAGGCATATTGGGCAATTCGTAAATTGAACTTTGATTCAACAACTGCAGGGGAAAAACGACTACTTCAAATCAATGAGTTGGACGAATTTCGATTACGGGCATATGAAAACTCGAAGTTGTACAAGGAGAAGGTGAAGAAATGACATGATCGTAAGATCATAGAAAGAACATTTGAACCGGGTCAAAGGGTTTTACTTTTCAACTCCAGACTCAAACTTTTTCCCGGGAAGCTGAAATCAAGATGGTCAGGACCATTCACAGTGAAGACGGTTTTTCCACATGGCGCGATTGAAGTATACGACAAATTACCGGATCAATCGTTCAAAGTGAATGGACAGAGGTTGAAGCATTACTTTGGGGATGAGGTGGACAGACAAAAAGTCACCTTAATCCTTTCTACAACATGATCTTCAGAGGAAGTCGAGCTAATTGACTATAACTTAGCGCTACCTAGGAGGCAACCCAGCGGTTTAATTTTGTGTTTTTCTTTTGTTTAGTTAATTTATTATTTTTTTTAATTTTCTTTTTAGGACTAACTTGGATGTTTGGGGTATTTTGTACTTGTAGCATGTAGAAGCTTGATATGGACAACATTTACTTAAGTATGGGAAGAAACAAGTCATCAAGCACAAACCCAGCGCCCCCGCGCCTAATGCAGAACAGCCTAACAAGTTATGGCGCCTCGGCTCTATAATACTAAGAAGTATAGCGCCCCTGCGCTATGGCTCACTCGCAGGTACTGTTTATGGCGCCCCGGCGCTATAAAACAAAGGAGTATGGCGCCCCGGCTCTAAAGTCAATACCCAGGTACTGTTTATGGCGCCCCGGCGCGGAAGGTAAGCAAAAATATGGCGCCCCGGCGCTATAATCGGCATTTTTAAAAAAAAATAGGGCTTCCAGCCCTAAACAAGTACCGCACAACAGCAACCTTTATTCTTGTTTCTTCACTTTTCTTCCATAAATCTCAATCTCTCCCAAAAAATTTTGTTCCCAAGTAGTTACTTGCACACAAGCCATTTTGCTAGCACGGATTTAGGGTCTGGATTAAGCACTCTCCCCCTACTTTTTCTCTTTTTCAACGGTACATCAAGGTAAGTTTATTTTGTTGATTAAAATTGAGTTAGTTATGCAAGGTATGAGGCTAAATTATCAATAAATCTTGTTTGTTTGATATGATACCTTGTTTGGGAGTGACTTATCTATGATTGGGTGTCATGCTTGCACTTATTTGAAGTATCGCATGTTGAAATTTTCATGTCGCCCACTAGGTGTTTGATAATATGCTTGTGTGAATGTTTTTGGGGGTAATGTCCAATTACATGCTTGATGGCTCATGTTACATAGTTAACGTGCATATGATTAGATTGCTTATGCAATGCATTGCCACACTCGTTTTGGGAAACCCTCATGATGTTAGTCTACAATTGAGTTTATAATTGGCATCATGGTATCTGAGAAATAGGGTATAATTTTCACTGTTGGGTATTGTCATTGCTTTCTCGTTTGGTTCTTGTAGCAATTATGGGCATGATGACACTTATGTGGCTTGAATCACTATGAAATTGCTATAGACCTTAAGTTTGGGGGTTTCCACTATGCACTTGTTATATGATCATTGCATTAGTTCTTAGTCGACTATCTTGTTGTGCAATTATTTTATGGTACAATGGATTGAATTACGCTATTTCTTGTTTTTAGGTAACTATGGCATCCAAAAGACAACGTGGGGAAGGATCTACTTCTACTCCAACTAAAACCTTTGACAAGAAGCGATTTGCTAGTGTAGAAGCGCAAGATCGATATCTTAAATTCGCACAGCGGCCATTAGTTCCAGAACGGGGGTTGCAACCAACTGCACAAGATGGCGAGATGGCTTTAATGATTGCTGAGCGTCGATGGGGTTTGTTTACGGCACAACCGGATTCTGCAGTTATAGCCGTGGTAAAGGAATTTTATGCGCATGTTAAGGACCGTGACGGGTTTACAGTGCGAGTGCGAGGAAAGACTGTGAATTTTGATTGCCCGGAGATTAATCACATCTATGACTTGGCAGATTCGGGTTCTCAAAATGACTACACAGCTTTTGTGCGTAATGGACCTGACTATGATCAGATAATTCAAGAGTTGTGTCAGCCGGGTACAACATGGAAAGCTCGTGGGCGCGGTAGCATGAACTTTTTGCAATCCAGGCTCAGTTAGTATGGAAAGGCGTGGTATGCTTTCTTGTGCGCTAAACTAATGCCGTCTACTCACGTGAGCGATGTGACAAGGGATTGATCTGCGGCCAGCCGCAGATCAATCTGCGGCTGGCTCTGGCCAGCCTATTTCAACTCATTTCCTCCTGCAGAAGAGACAGTGGCAGTTTTGGCGGAAGAAGAAGAAAAACAGCAGCAGTTTTAGCTCGAAAATAGAGAGAAATAGCAAAAAATTTTGCAACAATTGAGAGGAAAAGAGAGGAATTTTCCCTTGTTGTTGGATTCTATCAATACGTCTCATATTTCACTCAATACACAAGTTTCTACACAATTTTGGTATCATTTGCAAGGTGAAAATCTCCTTATTTTTGCAACTTCTATCATGTCATTTGATTAAATTAAATTGTAATTTTCAAGAATATTGTTGAATAATCATGGATTAGGGATTATTGGTGAGGATTCCATTGGAACAAAATTCTTCCTAATAACCCGATGATATCCAATTGGTGAAATTTCTAGCTTGTTTATGGATATATATTAGGCGTAGTTTAATTGATTGTATTTTTAGGATGTGTTAGGCACTCCACGTTGTTATTATTGTAGTATTCATTTTGTGAGCGTGTAGTAATCGTGGTTGTGAGCCTAGGAAAGCGAACCCGTGGTTCAAATCCGATGATGGACGTTTTGGTGTATGTAATAGATTCAAGATGCTTGTTTTGTAACGTGTAACTGTCGGGCCTTAAAACGACGCTAAGGCGAGAATCGGGTTTAAGGCCTCATATTAGTGGAATATGTGATTGTTGGCGTTCGGGGATATTTTGATGGCTTACATGCCCGTGAATAGCCCCGACGCGTGTTTATGTTTGATTAGATTTCGTGACACCAAAATGATTCCAAAGGATTAAACGATAAAGATCTTTTTCTAAAATCAATCAAAATAGGATATTAGCATCACGAGGCTAAAAATTTGGAAATGCTAATGAATGTCGATTCCTATTAAATGAGAAGGCCAAGGAAAATCATTTTCAAACATCATCAAAAATGGCTTTTATGAATGAAATGAAATATTTTAGTAAACCTTTGTGCATAGGGTTAAAGATATCCTAGAAATTTCCCATCATTTTACAAAGGCAACATATAGATCTCGAAAGTTTAAAATTCTTGTTTTTGCCAAAACGACACCTAATAAAAAACCTCATAGTTTTTGACAATGAAAATCAAACCTTTTTCATGAAAAGAGGGAGCTTTCTCATATTAATAGAAACGACGTTCTGAAACAAATTAAAGCACAACTTTCCCTAAAAATCCAAATGATTCTTTCATACAAACTCACCACAACATTCACATAAGCACACACACACACACCTGCACATATACACATTTCATGAATTAAAGGATAGGACAGCATCAAGATTGCGATAACCGTGTTTCACGGAAGTCGAGGGGTGCCTAACACCTTCCCCTCACTTAAGCAAGCCCCCGAACTCTATGAATCTCGATTCGCAGATTAATTAATTCGGAGTCACATATGAGCCAGCGATTTATAAAAAATGAAAACTCGGATGAGTTGGTACATCCATTTCAAATATACCAACTGGCGACTCTGATTAATTGGCTCATCATAAAAAGCGATCTTTTAAAAACCCCGTCGACATTAATGCCGACCTTTTCCAAAAAATCATATAATCAAGAGGCTAAAATTGGAAAAGACTAAAAAAGGACACGCGAAGCGAAAAAACCGGCGTCGACAATTCATATTCTAAGAATTGGTTTAAGATTAATATTCCTTAAACCTCGTTGCAAGTATTCGTATTCATTAAATCATTGTATATGATTATAAAAGTTGTCTAAACCATTGTTTCAGTTAGACTATTATACATGTGTTAGAAAGTTATTCCAAACCAATTGTCTTGGTGAGGACTCTTATCTACTGAGATGAACAACCCTCATAAAAAGGGGAAATTATATATTGTCGGGGGACCGACGTGCGCACTTATAAGCATGTGACAGTTATGCATAATCTGGGGTACTATAGGCTGATCACCTGTGTACTTGTTTTTATTGGATTTTCAGTATAAAAACTGTTAATTCTAGCAGGAGTTCTTAGTCCTTTAGTGACTACTCAATGTTCATATTCTTGGACTTGAAATGATTAGCTGTAAGAATTCTATTGATATTCTTCCGTCCATAGCGACTCTTATGTATAACAATTGTTTTTCCTTATTATCCTTGAATTATCCTTTACTGTCATACCCTTGAAATTTGAACTTTATATCGTTCACCCTCATTGTATATACTTGTTGGGCAAATTTGTTGCTCATTCTTGCTTTCTTTAAACCTTTCAGCTAAGACAGAGCGAGGTGAACCTGTCGACGCCGGTTTTTTCCCTTTGCGGGTCCTTTTAGTCTTTTCCAATTTTATCCTTCTTAATTTAATGATTTTTTGGAAAAGGTCGGCATTAATGTCGACGGGGTTTTGAAAGATCGCTTTTTATGATGAGCCAATTAATCAGAGTCGCCAGTTGGTATATTTGAAATGGATGTACCAACTCATCCGAGTTTTCGTTTTTTATAAATCGCTGGCTCATATGTGACTCCGAATTAATTGGTCCGCGAATCGAGATTCATGGAGTTCGGGGGCTTGCTTAAGTGAGGGGAAGGTGTTAGGCACCCCTCGACTTCCGTGAAATACGGTTACCGCAATCTTGATGCTTCTCTTATCCTTTTAATTCTTGAATGTGTGTGTGCGTGTGTGTATGTGTGTGTGCCTATGTGAATGTCGTGGTGAGTTTGTATAAAAGAATCGTTTTGGATTTTGAGGGAAAGTCATGCTTTGAGAGTGCTTTGGAATGTCCTTCGGCTTCTACGAGAAAGCTTTATTCTTTATTAGAAAGGGTTGATTTTAACTGTCAAAAATGCAAGGTTTTCATTAGGTGTCGTTTGAGCAAAATGTCGACGCCGGGTTTTCTCGTTCTCTTCTCTTCCAATTTTAGCCTTTTGATTTAGATGACGTTTGGAAAAGGTCGGCATTGATGTCGACGGGGTTTTGAAAGATCGTTTTTATGATGAGCCAATTAACCAGAGTCGCCAGTTGGTATATTTGAAATGGATGTACCAACTCATCCGGATTTTCGTGTTTTATGAATCGCTGGCTCATATGTGACTCCGAATTAATTGGTCTGCGAATCGAGATTCATAGAGTTCGGGGGCTTGCTTAAGTGAGGGGAAGGTGTTAGGCACCCCTCGACTTCCGTGAAACACGGTTACCGCAATCTTGATGCTTTCCTATCCTTTAATTCATGAAATGTGTGTGTGCGCGCGCTTGTGTGTGGGTGTGTGTCTATGTGAATGTCGTGGTGAGTTTGTATTGAAAGAGTCATTTGGATTTTAGGGAAAATCGTGTTTTACTTTGAGAATGCTTCGGAATGTCTTTTCGGCATACACGAGAAAGCTTTATATGAGAAAGGTTTGATTTTAATTATCAAAAAAACTATGAGATTTTCGTTAAGTGTCGTTTTAAACAAAACAAGAGTTTTAAACCTTCGTCAAAATAGGAATCGAGATCTATACGTTGCTTTCATAAAATGATGGGCAATTTCTAGGATCTCTTTCACCCTATGCACAAAGATTTAATGAAACGTCAATTACTTATAAAAATCATTTTGTGTGTTGTTTTGGAAAACGATTTTTCTTTAGCTTTCTCGTTAGATATGAATCGACATTTCATTAACGTTTCTCAAATTTTAAAATAGTGATTCTAATATCCTACTTTGATTGATTTTATGAAAATCTTATCATTTAGCTTTGAAATCAATTTCGTGTCATAATTCAAGTCGAGCATAAACACGCGTCGGGCTATTCATGGGCATGTAAGCCATCAAAATATCCCCGAACGCCAACAATCACAAATTCCACTATTTCGGGGCCTTAAGCACGATTCTCGCCTTAGCGTCGTTTTAAGGCCCAACGATTACATATTTACAATGAGAACTACGTCATCTCTACTTCTTACATCAAGATATGTCCATCATCGGATCGGGACCCCGGGGTCGCTTTCCTAGGCTCACAACCAAGTATCCACACACAAACAATCGGATATTACAAGAAAATAAACCAACCCGGATAATCTAACAATACCAAGACATCCTAAAAATAACGATTTAAAGGAAATGATACCAAACATAACACCTTAAAACAAACAAAGAAATTAATGAACGAATATCATCGGGTTATTAGGAAGAGTTTTATTCCGATGGAAACTTCACTCATAATCCCTAATTCATTTTTCAACAAGATACATGAAAGTTACATCTAATTTACCCAATCAATATGACATGAATTGATATGCTAGAACAAATAGAAATTTTCACCTTGCAATTGATCTCAAAATGGATATGAATTTGTGTATTTGAATAGGATAAGAAGTGTATTTGATACAATCAAAATTAAAAGGATTGAATTCTCTCTTTTTTCTCTCTCCTTTCTCTCCTATTTTTTGTAGCAAAATCTCACTATTTTCTCTCTATTTTCCGTGCTCTGTTGCTGCTGGAATTTCCTTCTTCTTCCCAAAACTGCTCAACCCCCTGTATGCTGCCGAAGCTGCCTTAAATAGGCTGGCCAGAGCCAGCCGCAGATCTATCTGCGGCTGGCCGCAGATAGATCTGCGGCTGGCCAGCTGGCACGCCTCCCATCGCACTCAGCTGCTGAGTGCTGATTTCCCGGTTTTCGTGCTGGCGCACTCACTTGGCCGCAGATCTATCCGCGGCTGGCGGGCTTGACTTTCTCGATTTTCGTGCCACGCTTCGACTTTCGTACCGCAACATCGGTTTTCGCTGCCAGGCTCGTATTCCGCAGTCCGGGAACTTCCGGGAGACGTGCCACCTCATTCCGGAAGTGCCAAATGCTTCGGACGGCTTTATTGTCACGTAAACTTGGGTTGCCCAAAACATTGCGGCGGTGCCGGGCGTCTCGCCCTTGTGTCCGCTCCTTTTGCTCCCGCAAGCCGGTTCATTTGACGGAAAATTTCGCCCTCCTGTCATGGTTTAGTAGAAGGAAACGCAAAATTTGGGTTGTCTACAGCTTGCCCCTCTTTATCATGTTTATGAAATGTTAAATGAAATGAACAGGATAAAGAATAGACACTCGATGCATGAATGACAGTGCGTAAGAATTGACAGTACATACATGATGCCACACATATAGATTTATGATGCAACACAAGATGTAATGCATGCAAAAAAACATCCGCAAGAAGAGTGTCGATGTTTTCAACCCCTTGACCGTGTTTGTTAGTCTTTGGGTTCACTCTCTCAATCTATCGTCTCGTTCGGGCGGGTATCGTCGCCGGTCATCGTAACCCCCGGTTATCGTCGCCGGTTGGTTATCGTCGGAGCCGGTTATCGTCCACACCATCTCGTAACCCCCCGGTTATCGTCACCGGTTAGTTTATCTTGTCGGAGCCGGTTTTCGTCGCGCCGGACATCCATCTCATGATAACGCCGGTTATCGTCGCCGGTCGATCGTCTCGTCGGGGCCGGGTATCGTCGCCGGTCGCTCGTCTCGCGATCACCTTATCCCATCGCATTGTCATCAAAGGACGTTATCCTCCTGACTAGTTTGAGAGGCATCCTTGGAGTTCGTCCTTGCACATCGTTCTTGGCCGCCATCGCTGTTGACTCTGATAGGCTAGGACCTTGACACCTAACCTGCTCGATTTTTTTTTTCATTTCATGGATCACAGACAGAATTATCATCTATTCATGCATGTGACCCAACATGTAAATTGAGAAAAAATGACTCCTGTACAGTCTTTTGATACTGTTCTACAGATGTCATCACTTGTAGTGGTTCGCTTGGATGCCTTCCCAGGTTGCTCACCACCTTGTGGTGGTTTGTTTGGATCTCAAGCCCTTCCAAGGGTGCTCACCATCTTGTCGTGGTTTGCTTGGATGCCTTCTCAGGTTTGCTCACCACCTTGTGGTGGTTTGTTTGGATTCCAGCCCTTCCAAGGGTGCTCACCATCTTGTCGTGGTTTGCTTGGATGTCTTCCCAGGTTGCTCACCAACTTGTCGTGTTTTGCTTGGATATCAGCCCTTCCCAGGGTGCTCACCATCTTGTCGTGGTTTGCTTGGATGCCTTCCCAGGTTGCTTACCAACTTGTCGTGGTTTGCTTGGATATCAGCCCTTCCCAGGGTGTTCACCATCTTGTCGTGGTTTGCTTGGATGCCTTCCCAGGTTGCTCACCAACTTGTCGTGGTTTGCTTGGGATATCAGCCCTTCCCAGGGTGCTCACCATCTTGTCGTGGTTTGCTTGGATGCCTTCCCAGGTTGCTCACCAAACTTGTCGTGGTTTGGCTTGGATATCAGCCCTTCCCAGGGTGCTCACCATCTTGTCGTGGTTTGCTTGGATGCCTTCCCAGGTTGCTCACCAACTTGTCGTGGTTTGCTTGGATATCAGCCCTTCCCAGGGTGCTCACCATCTTGTCGTGGTTTGCTTGGATGCCTTCCCAGGTTGCTTACCAACTTGTCGTGGTTTGCTTGGATATCAGCCCTTCCCAGGGTGCTCACCATCTTGTCGTGGTTTGCTTGGATGCCTTCCCAGGTTGCTCACCAACTTGTCGTGGTTTGCTTGGATATCAGCCCTTCCCAGGGTGCTCACCATCTTGTCGTGGTTTGCTTGGATGCCTTCCCAGGTTGCTCACCAACTTGTCGTGGTTTGCTTGGATATCAGCCCTTCCCAGGGTGCTCACCATCTTGTCGTGGTTTTGCTTGGATGCCTTCCCAGGTTGCTTACCAACTTGTCGTGGTTTGCTTGGATATCAGCCCTTCCCAGGGTGCTCACCATCTTGTCGTGGTTTGCTTGGATGCCTTCCCAGGTTGCTTACCAACTTGTCGTGGTTTGCTTGGATATCAGCCCTTCCCAGGGTGCTCACCATCTTGTCGTGGTTTGCTTGGATATCAGCCCTTCCCAGGGTGCTCACCATCTTGTCGTGGTTTGCTTGGATATCAGCCCTTCCCAGGGTCATTTGGCAGGCTTTTCCGCTGCTTTGTTCAGTTCATAGTCGGGCGAAGTGGGATTTGCCCCATTCGGACATCTGCTTATGTGCAATGGTTGCACCGAGACTTTGCCATGGTTGGTTTGAGTCAGTTTGGAGTATTTGATGACTCTTGAGTGATTTTCACTGATGACACACCGCCCCAGAGGTATTTATTCCCCCCCCCCAGTCTACGGATATGTCCTCCAGATATGATTCCATCTCAGCTGATTTTGCCCCTAGTCGGGTCGCTGAGGATGGCCGGATCCGACTGGCCTTGATTACTACCGTTAGCCGAGCCATTTCTTTATTGGATCGTATCGACATGATGGGGCAGTAGATTGCAGGGGACGCCGATGCTTCAGACCTATCCACCACTTTATCCATCCTGCTTAAGTTAGTTTCAGATCTGTAGATCATTTTATCTCCTGCATAGATTATGTCAGTTTCATCTGTTATCGAAAAGGAAATCTTGTAACGAAATGACTTATATATATAGACATGCATTTATATTCAGTCATTTTCCCCTTTTTTCGTATCGTTGCCTTTCATCGGATCCTCATTTTATCCAGTCAACCACGATTTTGATATCTTGCCCTCTTTTTCCTCTCAAGTCTTGATGGAGATTTGACAGATACTACCGCACACCCTGTTGATTTCATCGGACTGAGTCTTAGATTTTTTTTTTGACTAAGTGTTTGGTTGGGTCCGGGTTATGTCACTTGAGATGAAGCTGATCAGGTGGCTGACTTCGGGAAGGTTTTGAGGGTATAGGAAGGCTTTTCTGGTTGTTGGGAATTGGTTTTGGCAGAAGAAAGTATTATTTTGTAAGGAATGGGACCGTGCCACGATGGCTGCCTACGTACCCCCACAAGTCGGGAGATCCGGTCCTACGTAGTTCGTTCTTTCAAAGAACGACGAGAAAATGATGATGATGATGGGTTCTTTCAAAGGCTTTTCTGGTTGTTGGGAATTGGTTTTTTTTTTTTTTTTTTTTTTTTTTTTTTTTTTTTTTTTTTTTTTTTTTTTTTTTTTTTTTTTTTTTTTTTTTTTTTTTTTTTTTTTTTTTTTTTTTTTTTTTTTTTTTTTTTTTTTTTTTTTTTTTTTTTTTTTTTTTTTTTTAATGGAACCGCTTCACCGAGTCGGAATTGAGGGGTTATGGAAACACCTCTCCATCCCTCTCTTGCAATATGAGGGCTCCTCCGGATATCACCTTCTTAATCACGAAAGGCCCCTCTCAGTTCGGGGCAAGCTTCCCTTTGGCTTCGCTTTTTTTTTTTTTTTTTTTTTTTTTTTTTTTTTTTTTTTTTTTTTTTTTTAGAGAAGGCATGCCTTTCTTTAGCACTAGGTCATTTTCTTTGAACTTCTGAGGTCTTATCTTTTGTCGTAAGATCGAGAGATTCTTTGCTGATACAACTGGCCGCGTGGAATAGCAGCCACCCCTTTCTCATCAATTAGGGCCAATTGGTCGTATCGACCTTGCATTCAACCCTCCTCGTTTATCTGAGCATCTCAACCTCAAATGGCAGAACTACCTCTATTCCGTATACCAGAGTGTAAGGGGTTGCCCCTGTAGAAATACGCACCGATTTTCGGTACGCCAGCAGGGTGAAAGGTAGCAGATCCGGCCATCCCCGATGTTTAGCAGACATTCTCGCCATGATCTTCTTGATATTCTTATTCGCAGCCTCCACTGCCCCATTCATCTTAGGACGGCAAATGACAGCATTGAGGTGTTTGATCTTGAACTGGTCATATAATTTCTTCATGAGGGTACTGCTCAAAATTTTGGGATTGTCGGAGACTAAGGCCTCAGGTTGCCCATATCGGCAAATGATATCTCCATACTGGCTTAACAGCTCTGTTTTCTGGCTAGGGGTCAGATCTGTTCCTATTTTGAGCTCTCTGGGTTTGTCAGGGGTTCCAAATTTTTATGGTGATGGTTTGGTTTGAGTTGGGTTTGGGGTTTGTCTTCGACCCATCCTTTGATCTCGTCAGGCGTGCCGTCATTATCTGTCTCATCTTGCTCAATGCCCATTAAATCGAAATCCAGCCCAATATCAAAATCGTAGTCAACTTTCGAATTTGAAAAATCGTTTGTTAGGCAAAGAGACACTCAAATTGGTACACCTGACATGAAACAAAATGTTTGTCATATATATAAGGCATTTTCCTGCAATGATCATCTTTAAGACAACATGACAAAATAACATAATCATGCAAAATTTTAAAATAAGGGACAACAACTGGCATCTACTCATGGTCCTTCTTCATAACCTCTGGCTGCTCTACCACGATCTTCCCGCTATCGATCATATTCTGAATTTTGTGCTTCAGAGCCCAGCATTCCTGAGTATCATGACCAGGAGAAAGTGAATGGTACGCACACTTCTTACTTGGATCAAATCCTCTCCCTTTCGGGTCAATTGGGGGGTGCCAAATCGCGTATCCTTCCCTGTGCTATTAATACCGCCAAAATCTGGCTCGAGAGGCTCCCCAAGCGGGGTGAATACCCGATCTCTTGCTGTCTCAAATCTTCTTTGTTCATCCGACCTTTGATAATTGAAATTAGGTTGTCGGGGTGGCACGATTTTCTGTATTTGCACTGGAGGATTGTTCTCTACGTTTCTAAATGATCCCTGCAGGATGAGGGAAACATCTTCCTCCTTTTTCTGTTGGATCCTGCGGGAAGTGCTGCCATAGTTTCCACTCTGGATTTGCTCTGCAAAACCACTTCCAGAGCTGTGAGGTCCCGGATCTTACCAGACTTTAACCCCTTGTCCACCATTTCTCCTTGTTTTATCATGTCGGCAAATGGTCTTCCAATCCCCGATATCACCCGCTCATAATAGGGCGCCTCCTGAATGTCCCACAAAGGTCATTACCATTTCCGCCTCGCTCATCGGGGGATTCACCTGTGCAGCCATACCCCTCCATCGTTTGTGCATAGTCCCTGAAAGATTCTTTTGGTTGCTTCTTGATTTTTGTCATTTGATATCTATCAGGGGCCATCTGGGCCTGAAAGCTGTATTGAGTTAAGAAGGTATGGGCCAACTCCTCCCAGTTGTGGATTCGGGCATTGTCAAGGCGGGCCATATACCAGATCCTTGCCTCCCCTGTTAAGCTTTTCTGGAATAGCTGCATCCTCAACCCCTCGTCTTCGGCATAAGACCCGAGTTCTCCAATGTAGATTTTCAAGTGTGTATAGGGGTCTCCCTTTCCATTGTATTTTTCAAACTCGGGAACTTTGAACTTTTCTGGATATCTGGCCCCGGGGAAAACACACACAGGTCTGAGTAATTAACCCTGCCCAGGGAGCCTATGCCCTTTAGAGATTGGATGGTTTCCTCCATGTGTTTCATTTTTCTCCGAAGGTCGTCATTATCCCCCCCTTCTGGGATAGTAATCACTGTCCTGCTAGGTATGGGAACGGGCTTTGGGATGACTGGCTCGTCCTTGAGTCGGGGTTGGTCCTCTTTAAGCAAGTTTGTACCATTTTTAGGAGGATTCTGATCATCCCCTGGTGGTGGAGTATTATGCGATCCCTGATTTACCGGATCCTGTCTGATCAAGAACTGTTCCTTTAACATTGTGGCCATTTCCATCATCTGTCTCTTAAAATCATCAAACTCCTCCCGAGATATGGAATTATGGTTAGGAAGATCAGCCATTTCAGATGTAGAGACCTGGGCTTTCTTAGACTGCGAACGGGTTTGAGGAGCAATCCTACAGAGACAAATGGTTCGAAGTTTAGTTCTGGGGAACTGAAAACATGGATGCATGCTAAAGCTATAAATTTTTTGTGTTTTGGGGTTCTTTAATCTTTCCCTGCAAAAGAGAAAGTTAGTAGTCCTTTAGTGCCATAAACAATGCTAAACATGCTTTATTATGCTCCCCCAACTATTCCCTGCAATTCACAGCGGTTAGTAATCTCTTTCGACATAGAAAAGGGATGTATGAATATTGAATGAGATCATGACATTTAGACATATAAACGTAAAAAGGTATGAAGAGACTTTTCCTGCGTTGGGTTATTCTGAGGATGACCTATCCTAGGGTTACTCTCACGGGCTTTTCGGCATGAAGGTTCCCAAATCTTCGCAATCTACTCGTTTGAGCCCTTTCGATTGGAGCGGATTTGAGTGGTGCGTTTCCTGAGCCATCTCCGGGGAGCAGCCCCATCGAGTCCAGTAATAAGCAACCGACGGGTTCGCCTCAGGAGGAGGTACAATCTCAACATACATTCACATTCATCGTCCTCACCGTATGCAAATGATTTCTTTAAAGTAAAGCCATTCCATTCAATCATTCATTCATTTGGACAAAACACGCATTCACACAACAAAAACACAAAAGATCAAAATATCGCATGCACACACATATTCATGAATTTTTTAAAGGATAGAATAGCATCAAGATTTTAATGTGGCTTAAGCCCTCTAATATTCCCCAGCAGAGTCGCCAGCTGTCGACGCCGGGTTTTCTCGTTCTCTTCTCTTCCAATTTTAGCCTTTTGATTTAGATGACGTTTGGAAAAGGTCGGCATTGATGTCGACGGGGTTTTGAAAGATCGTTTTTATGATGAGCCAATTAACCAGAGTCGCCAGTTGGTATATTTGAAATGGATGTACCAACTCATCCGGATTTTCGTGTTTTATGAATCGCTGGCTCATATGTGACTCCGAATTAATTGGTCTGCGAATCGAGATTCATAGAGTTCGGGGGCTTGCTTAAGTGAGGGGAAGGTGTTAGGCACCCCTCGACTTCCGTGAAACACGGTTACCGCAATCTTGATGCTTTCCTATCCTTTAATTCATGAAATGTGTGTGTGCGCGCGCTTGTGTGTGGGTGTGTGTCTATGTGAATGTCGTGGTGAGTTTGTATGAAAGAGTCATTTGGATTTTAGGGAAAATCGTGTTTTACTTTGAGAATGCTTCGGAATGTCTTTTCGGCATACACGAGAAAGCTTTATGAGAAAGGTTTGATTTTAATTATCAAAACTATGAGATTTTCGTTAAGTGTCGTTTTAACAAAACAAGAGTTTTAAACCTTCGTCAAAATAGGAATCGAGATCTATACGTTGCTTTCATAAAATGATGGGCAATTTCTAGGATCTCTTTCACCCTATGCACAAAGATTTAATGAAACGTCAATTACTTATAAAATCATTTTGTGTGTTGTTTTGGAAAACGATTTTTCTTTAGCTTTCTCGTTAGATATGAATCGACATTTCATTAACGTTTCTCAAATTTTAACCTCGTGATTCTAATATCCTACTTTGATTGATTTTATGAAAATCTTATCATTTAGCTTTGAAATCAATTTCGTGTCATAATTCAAGTCGAGCATAAACACGCGTCGGGCTATTCATGGGCATGTAAGCCATCAAAATATCCCCGAACGCCAACAATCACAAATTCCACTATTTCGGGGCCTTAAGCACGATTCTCGCCTTAGCGTCGTTTTAAGGCCCAACGATTACATATTTACAATGAGAACTACGTCATCTCTACTTCTTACATCAAGATATGTCCATCATCGGATCGGGACCCCGGGGTCGTTTTCCTAGGCTCACAACCAAGTATCCACACACAAACAATCGGATATTACAAGAAAATAAACCAACCCGGATAATCTAACAATACCAAGACATCCTAAAATAACGATTTAAAGGAAATGATACCAAACATAACACCTTAAAACAAACAAAGAAATTAATGAACGAATATCATCGGGTTATTAGGAAGAGTTTTATTCCGATGGAAACTTCACTCATAATCCCTAATTCATTTTTCAACAAGATACATGAAAGTTACATCTAATTTACCCAATCAATATGACATGAATTGCTAGAACAAATAGAAATTTTCACCTTGCAATTGATCTCAAATGGATATGAACTTGTGTATTTGAATAGGATAAGAAGTGTATTTGATACAATCAAAATTAAAAGGATTGAATTCTCTCTTTTTTCTCTCCTTTCTCTCCTATTTTTGTAGCAAAATCTCACTATTTTCTCTCTATTTCCGTGCTCTTTTGCTGCTGGAATTTCCTTCTTCTTCCCAAAACTGCTCAACCCCCTGTATGCTGCCGAAGCTGCCTTAAATAGGCTGGCCAGAGCCAGCCGCAGATCTATCTGCGGCTGGCCGCAGATAGATCTGCGGCTGGCCAGCTGGCACGCCTCCCATCGCACTCAGCTGCTGAGTGCTGATTTCCCGGTTTTCGTGCTGGCGCACTCACTTGGCCGCAGATCTATCCGCGGCTGGCGGGCTTGACTTTCTCGATTTTCGTGTCACGCCTCGATTTTCGTTACCGCAACGTCGGTTTTCGCTGATAGGCTCGTGCTTTACAGTCCGAGAATCATTGAGAAGCGCGCCACACCTTCCGGGAATGCCAAATTCGGATAGCCCTGCTATCATGTCGATTTCGGCTGCAAATTATCATGGTGGCGTCGAGTGTCCGTACTTTTCCTATCTTTTGCTCTCGCAGGCCGATCCATTTGACGAATTTGCCCTCCTGTCAAGGTTAGTATACGAAGTGCAAAATTTGGGTGTCTACAGAGAGTACTTATAATTTCTATAGAGATAGAAACTAGGTTTTGCCAACACCCATCTTCTTGAACAAGTATTATTCCTTGGTGGATCACCTCTAGAGGCCAAACACTTGGGTGGCTAACGTTGATCAAAGGAAGGAATTTAATCGGTGGAATTCAAGGAGAATGCGAAGGAATTGGAGGTGAACTTGTACTTGAGGAAGCTGGAATTCTACAAGGGTATAATTCTTATTCTCCATCTCTTTCGTTTAATTAATAATTGTGCATAAAGAAAGATCATGGTGATGGTTTGTATAAAATTTTAAAATCTGATTTTATCGCGCTTCCACTTTATTTATGTAATTTGATTGCATGTTCGCGTTATACAAACCTAACAGTGGTATCAAGAGCCAAACTTTATGCGAATTATTAATTGTTTTGATTCTGTATATACATTGATATGTGTTTAGAAAAATTTAATTGGGCATAATTGTTTGTGTAAAATTATTTTTTTTATTTTATTTTTGTAAATTAAAATAAAAGAGTTTATTTTGATTTAGAATATGATTAAAATAAAGAAGTTTATTTTAATTGAAATTGGATTTCATGATAACTAATTAGAGTTGGAATTGGATTCCATGATAACTAATTGGAGTTGAAATTGGATTTTATACTAACTAATATTGCCCATTAAATGATATCAATGCATATATGGAATGGTTTTATTATTCATGGGATAAATATTATTTATTGATACATATAGAGATATGTATGATAATAAATAGGGATTGATTATGGACTATTGACCAATGTGTGATTGGATTTATTTTAGTGGACGCTTGAATGTATGGGTTTTTATAAATGGGGTCTGCGTACCTCGTCTTCTCTAATTTTTTTGTTAATGTAAATTCTATCTCCCTCCTATGTACTTCCCCTTGACTGCTGATCAAGGTTTCTATTTATTGTAAGTAGTTTTTGTTATAGGAATAGTTAGAATTACTTTTGAAGAATTGGAGACAAAGGAGCAAGGAGCGCTTGAAGACCCGTTTGTAATGGAGCCCGGGTTTAAATGTAATAGTTATATTTAAATTTAATTCTTTCACTCTAGGTTTGACCTTTTGGTTCACTTGGTGGCTCTAGTGAACCAAACTAGAATAAAAGTCCATAATCAATCCGGGTAGAATATAGTATTCTATATGTGCATGCTTACTATATATATATATATATTATATATTATCCAACATGCTTCGCATGTAAAATAATATGATGCGTATTTTATATATATATGTGCATGCGCGTTAAACAAGATGAGACTAATAATAATAAATCCCTCAAGAAATCATATTAAGTCCTAAGCGTTCAAAGATATTTAGAATATCGAACGTCGCCTTCTAGCATGGTAGAACAAAATAGAGTATTAAATATTTAATATGAGTTTGTTGTGTCACCACAAGGCAAGTATTAAATATTTAAGATGTTGTCTTATCACATTTAATGCTTATAAATAGACTGAACGATGCTGTTTTGTTGTGTCACCACAAGGACAGTGTTTTTCTTTCGAATATATGGAAGTGCTAGGATGGACTTAACTTGGATAATTTTGATTCGGATGTGTCACCATTTGATCAAAATAATCTAAGAGGCAAAATACAAGGAATTACATAGAGATGTAATTGACAATAGTTGTCTACTTATTTATTTATATATCGTTTGTCGTGGCACCACAAGGCTATATACATTTGAAATGGGATCTTTATTCTCACTAGCAGACCTTTAATTAGATTTGCCGAACTATATATTGAGGGTAATATAGTTTGATGAAAATAGTAGGAGATACCAATTTAAAATAAAGACCTAATTTATTTTGGTAATTCATTAAAATGAATGTATGCTAAAATGTTGTTAAATTACAAATTCATTTAACAAAATTTTATAATGTCTAATTCACTATCACTGCGTAGCATATTAGATGCTAATTAACCGGACCTAATTACACGGACTGGTTAAGGAATCTGAGAATAGTTCTCAAGGCTGAAAAGCTATTTTATATCCTTAATACGCATATCCCTGCAATGGTTGCAGACAATGCCTCTGAGGAAGAGATTGATACTTTAGAAAGTGGCAAGATGATGCATAGTTGGCTCAATGCATCATGCTCGCATCCATGAGTAACGAGCTTCAGCGTCAGCATGAAACTATGGATGCTCTTACTGTACTCATGCACCTTCAAGGAGTTGAATGGTGAGGAAAGTAGGACTGCTAGATATTAGATATCTAAAGAGCTCTTCCAATCTAGAATAACCGATGGCACTACAGTATAGGCAAATGTCCTAAAAATGATCAATCTGATTGAACAATTGGGACAACTGGGTTTTGTATTGGATGAAGAGTTGATCCAAGATTTGATCTTGCAATCACTCCTGGACGGTTTCTCACAATTTGTTGTGAATTTTTCACATGAACAAGCTATATGTCAACCTGCATGAGTTGCTTAAACACGTTGAAAACTGTAAAGAGTCACTTTCCAACTAAGAAAGACCAAGTCTTACTGGTAGATGATTCTTCCAGGAAGCGGAAGAGGGCCAAAGGATCTTCTTAAAAGAAGAACAATTAAAAGAAGGTATAAGGAAAGGCAATAACTCAGGACACTAAGAACAAAACTGATGCAGATAGCAAAGGAGTTTGCTTCCACTGCAATAAGCCTGGACATTAGAAAGGAAACTGTAAGGAGCATCTTGCAGAGGTTAACCAGAAGAAGCTCAATGAAGCTTCGGTTACAGATATAGGTTTGTTCATCATTGAAATAAATCTTTTTGTAAGTCAAGGTTCTACTTGGGTATTGGATACCGGCTATAGTTTTTACATATGCAATCCAATGCAGAGACTAAGCAGAAGTAGAAAGCTAAACAAAGAGTAAGTAATCTTACGTGTGGAGAATGGAGCAATGGTTGCTACATTAGCCGTAGGAACTTATAGTTTAGCATTGCCTACGGGCAAGTCTGTTAAGTTAATAAGTTGTTATTATGTTCCAGTTCTCTTAAGAAACATTATTACTTCCGTTGTTGGACAAGGAAGGTTCTGGTATTATATTTAAGAACAATTATTGTTCTATTTATAATGATAATGTTTTGTTTGAAACTGGAAGATCATTTGATGGACTTTGTAAACTTGACTTACATGAATTTTTTTTTTTGCAAATTGAACAAACTAGTAAAAGAAAAGGAGATGATCATTCAAAGAGTTGAATATGTGTATTTGATGAAATACAAGTCTGAATCATTTGAAAGGTTCAAAGAATTCAGAAGTGAAACAAATTGACAAAGTATTAATATTCTTTGATCAGATCGAGGAAGGAATACTTGTGCAATAAGTTTCTAGATCATCTCAAAATGGTATTTTTCTCATAATGGACGTTTCATGATACGAAATAATTTATTGGTGTATCTAAAAACGAAAATTATGCCATATAGAACATGGTAAGGTCCATAATGATTTTTACCGACATTTCAGTATCCTTCTGGGGTTATGCCCTAGAAACGGCTGCATATCTACAAAATAAGGTAACCTCAAAATTCGGCCCCAAGACTCTATAAAAGTTATGGATAGGGAGGATTCCTAGTCTTAAGTATGTTAAGATAAGGGGTTGTCCAACTTATGTGAAAAGGTTTCAAAAGATAAGTTTGGGACAAAATTTGACAAGTGCAGAGTTGTGGGATATCCTAAAGAAAGTTTAGGGCATTATTACTATAATCATATACGCTGCCTTCTTGGATAAAGATGTTTATCATTGAAGGAGCTAGTGGGAGGGTAATAGATCTTGAAAGAGGTCAAGAACCACAAATCACTTTAAATCAAACCGAGGGACCTGTAGATAGACCTATTGTACCACAACCGAATCATAAATCTGGAAGAGTACCGTAGATACGTAGGAGGTATGGATTCATCATAGAGGATGATGATGAGGTATGCATCGTAGAAGATGATGATCCAGTTATATGCGATGAGGCTATGAGTAGAAGACACTTAGAGAAATGGCAGATGGCCATGAAATCCGAAAATGGACTCCATGTATGAGAACCAAGTATAGACTCTGGTTACTCCATTGAAAGGCATAGTGTCTAGAGGGTGTAAATGGGTTTTTAAAGAGAAAGACTAGGACAAATGGCAAGGTGGAGACCTATAAGACCATACATGTTTAAAAGGTTTCAAATAAAGTCAAGGAGTTGACTGTAATAAAACCTTATTACTGAGTAATGCTCAAGTCCATTTGGATTTTGCTTGTGATTGCAACTTATTACGAAATCTGGCAAAATGGATGTGGAGACGTCCTTCCTCAATGAAGACTTGAGGAGAATGTATGTATGATACAGCCAGAGGAATTTGTTTCAAAGGTTGAAGCAAATCGTGTTTTAAGCTACAATGATCCATTTATGGATTGAAGCAAGCTTCTCAAAGATGGAACGTTCATTTTGATGAGACAATCAAAAGAGTTTGATTTTATCAAAAACGAGAATGAACCTAGTGTGTACAAAAGGGTCAGTGGGAGCACTGTGACATTCCTAGTATTATATGTTGGTATATTACTGATAAGGAATGACACACCAATGCTACAATCAGTAAAGATAAAATTGTCTAAACATTCCTCCATGAATAACTTGGGAGGAACATCCTATAAATTGGGGATATAAATCTATATAGATAGATTTAAAAGGATGTTCGGCTTAACCCAATGAACGTATATTCATTTGATGCTAAAGGCATTTAGCATGGCAAACTCCAAGAGAGGTCTCATGATGATGAGCCATGGAGTGAATCTATATAAAATTGTCTCCAATTTAAAGAGAGATCGCATGAGTTACTATCATGTATGCAATGAATATACAAGGCCTGATGTTGATCAGTCATATTCTGGAGAAGATCACTATAAGACAGTGATAAACATCTTAAGCACTTAACCGGTATTGAAGATGTGATCATGATTCATGGTAGGTCTGAATTAAAACTAGAGTGCTAAACAGACTAAAGTTTTTCAGACTGACCAAGACGATAACAAATCCACTTTAGGGTAAATTGTTACCTTGAATGTTGGTGCAGTGAATTGGAAAGGTTCTAAAATAGCAAAGAGTTGCTGATTTAGTGACAAAGACAAAGTATATAGCTGTAAGTGAAGCTGCAAGTTGATTGTTTAGATGAAAAGTTCATCACAGAACTAAGAATAGTTCCTAAGTCTCATCTTGGATTCAAACATGTGTTGCGGCACTTTCATTTGATTAGAGGAATCATTGAAAGAAGAAAAGTCACTATAGAGATAGTGGACTCTCAAGAACAACATTGCATATCCATTTACTGAAGCTTTATCCAAACAGCAGGATGATTGTCACTTAGAGAAGAAAGGTATTTGATACCATGGCGATTGGCTTTAGTGCAAGTGGGAGATTGAAAGTAGTATGCACACAAGTCAATCATATTTGATATGATGTAGCATATACTTTGTAATCTTATTCAGTTATTAAAGGCATTTTATATTATCTACATAGTGCTGTTATATTAAATGTGATAAACCCATAGTTTTGAGTAATGATTTTAGAATCATGATGGTGATCATGCTAATGAGATCTAAATTCTAGATAGCTCACAAACTAAAATCGTTCCTAATCGTTAGATTACTAAAAAGGGGATTAGTGAATCCGGATAGATTAGTACATACGTTGCTTGCTCTTAAGAAGAGGATGATTGATCTCATAATCATTTTTGTGGAGACACTAAAGCAAGTATGTAGGTGCTTATTGGAGAATAAGTTCACTGAACGTGGCTCACTAAGGAATACCTAATGGAGTTTTACTCGCCTGACAATAGGAATTCCTCTAGTGATAGTAGTACAAGTGATCCTTGGACTTGAGATCATCATAGTATCTTGTGTATGATGAGTTATACTTTGACATGTCCCTTAAGACCTTTAGGGTATAACAAAGGGTATGATTGGGTATAATAAGTTGTACATGGAGATAGGTGAATGATCAACAAAGAATCTACCACGTCTAGTAAAAGATGTGAATGTCCTATGTGATTCGATAAATGACAACTCAGTAGTCCTTGGCCAAGGCAGAATGAAATTAGAAAAGAGTTTCTAATTTGCATTATTTAGGGTTGTGCATTTGAGAATCAAAATACATATAATTAAATAAAATAAGACTTAACAGTAATTCTATGTCTTATATTTAATTGGGACATTGTATGGTAGAAGGATTGAATTGTACGGTAACTATGCACTGAAAGGTTCTTTTATGATTAATGTTGAAATCTATATTATCTGAAAAGTCGTTGATCGCTAAGGGGGCTCACCCTTATTGTAAAATAAATATTATTTATTTAAATGAATTAAATAGTTTAATTTATTTATTTAAATAAGATTAGAATTGTTCTAATTGATTTATTCACAACCGGTTTAATATGGAGAACCTAAATGGTCACACCGTAAAAGGAAAATATTTATTTAAGAAGTAAATGACATAATTGTAATAATAAGTTAAGTGTATTTAATTTAGTCTATGTAGATAGAATAAATTAAATAGCTTAATATTTATTATTTAATATTTTAGAAATATTAAATATAAATTAGTAAGATGAGTCTTATTAGTATTACTATTACTATTACTATTATTTAACTCCTAATAGGGATTGAGAATTAATTAATAGAATTACTCTCACATGAATTCCTAATTGGACTAGTAGTTTAATTTAATTAAAGGAGTTTAATTAGAATAGAAACCCTAATCCTAAATAGTTTAGGGAAGGGTTTTCCTACATCTATAAATAAGAAAAGTCTTATCATAGATTAGGGTTACACACTCTTGCATAAGAATTGTAGAGAGTACTTACAATTTCTATAGAGATAGAAACTAGGGTTTTGCCAAAACCCATCTTCTTGAACAAGTATTATTCCTTGGTGGATCACCGCTAGAGGCCAAACACTTGGGTGGCTAACGTTGATCAAAGGAAGGAATTTAATCGGTGGAATTCAAGGAGAACGCGAAGGAATTGGAGGTAAACTTGTACCTGAGGAAGCTAGAATTCTACAAGGGTATAATTCTTATTCTCCATCTCTTTCGTTTAATTAATAATTGTGCATAAAGAAAGATCATGGTGATGGTTTGTATAAAATTTTAAAATCTGATTTTATCGCGCTTCCGCTTTATTTATGTAATTTGATTGCATGTTCACATTATACAAACCTAACAAATTTGATATAAGAAGGAACAAAAAGGGTCATGTAACGAAGGAGTTACATTAAAAACGAAAATAACGTTTTGTGAAAGAAATTGTGAAAATAAATTTTATAATTTTATTTGAAGTAAAATTTTAGAAAATGATATATTTTGTTATGTGATGGCATACTTTGACATGTTGGGGATCATAGTGAATCTGGTGTATAAGGATGGATAAATATTGATGTTATGTGCTTATATGTAGTTCATAACATGTAAATTGTTAATGAATGTATACAACATGCTCGATAAAATGCCTAAGAGAATTTGTATTTCTAAACATTGAGATTTAAAAGTGTCCAAGTAATGGTATTATGTGCTTGGAGTAATATATAACATGCTAAAGTCAAAGAAGATGTAAGAACTATGTTTTGATTTCATAAAACTAGTTTAGTTGGTAAATATATACTTCAATTAAACAAAAATAATTTTAAATAAAGTATGTATAGATTCATGTGTGGTTAATATGAATCCAGAAAGGTTATGAGTGACTTGTTTTAGTAGATATGAGAAAGGAGTCTAATGAACTCTATATTGGTTTTTATATAAAAAAACTAGTTTAATTGGATGAAAATCTAACTCAAAGGTCATTTTTGGCCATTTTAAGAAGTTAATGGTGAAACAAGGTTAGATGACTTAAATTTATGTAATTACGCCTTTCGTATTGATTTGGTAGCCTTTTTAATGAAAATTGTTATGAAAATGAAGTTTAGGCGTTCGTTAACGTTCGTCGGCAAAGAAAAACGTATTGTTTGAAAAATAAACCCAATTAGAAGAATAGATTGTTTTTAAAAATCCAGACATGTGTAATATGTGTTATGGATGCTAAAGCAAGTGTCAGAAAGAAATTTAGTTAAAGTTTGGTATCATAAAAACCAGTACATAGTTTGATTTAAACTAAAATGATTAAACGCTATAAGTAACTAATTGAGAGTCGATGTTATTTAACATAAAGGTGATAAAAGGAAGTAAACATCTTAAAAATAAGATTTAAGCATTGAGTCAAGTGTGACTAATATTGAGTTATTGATCTCACATACCATGTGGGTCGTGTAAGGAACACGACATGTTAGCGTAAACTGGTTATGCAGTCTAGATAAGTTTTTCAGAACTTGCTCTTATGTGTAAAATGTCATTATATGTTAATGCGTTGTTACATTATAACATGCTATGAACTGTTAATTTAAGCTGATATGTTCATTTCAACTGTTCAATTAAACTTTATATCGTGCAGTGAAAAACATGATGATATATGACTTATGTGTTAATATGTTTACATGTATAACTGTTATACATGGGTATATTATGAAGCATGCATGATACATGATTTATGTGTTATGTGTAACTGTTAAACTTACGGGCAATATTTTTGCTCACCCACGCCACAAACAGATTCTTGCAGCTAGCGAAAAAGGACTTGGATGATCAAAAGAAGATGACTGCAGAAAAGGCATTTAAACGAGAAACTGAAGTCTATGTTGCGATATTATATTATTTAATATTACACTATTATTTACAAGTTGATGTATTATATACTCTGATTTAGAATGATGTGTACGATTAAAGGTTAGAAAACCTGGGAGTAGATTAATATGTATTGTAATATTATAGAGATTACATTTATGTAGTAAGAATTGTATTGTTTATGTAGTATCGTGACGAACCGGACCCGAGGTCAAGGTGACCCGGATTGGGGTTGTTACAAAGTCCATTTGGATTTTGCTTGCGATTGCAGCTTACTATAACTAAGAGATCTGACAAATGGACATGAAAACAGGCTTCCTCAATGGGAAACTAGAAGAGGATGTATACATGATACAATTAGAGGGATTTATTTCAAAAGTTATAACAAATCAAGTTTGTAAACTATAACGATCCATTTATGGATTGAACCAAGCTTCTCGCAGATGGAATATCCGTTTTGATGAGACAATTAAAGAGTTTGAATTTATTACAAACGAGGATAAACCTTGTGTATACAAGAATATTAGTGGGAGCGCTATGGCATTCCTGATACTATATGTTGATGATAAATTACTTATAGGGAATGACATTCCAATGCTACAATCAGTAAAGATATGGTTGTCTAAACACTTCTCCATGAAGGACTTGGGAGAAGCATCCTACATTTTGGGGATAAAAATCTATAGAGATAGATCTAAAAAGATGCTTGGCTTGACCCAAGGAACGTACATTGATTCAATGTTAAAGAAGTTTAACATGGAAAACTCTAAAAGAGGACTCATACCGATGAGTTTTGGAGTGAATCTCTCCAAGAAAATGTCCCCAAAGACACCTAAAGAGAGAGATCGCATGAGTAAGATACATTATGCTTCGACAATAGGATCTATCATGTATGGGATGATATGTACGAGACCTAATGTTGCTTATACACTTGGTGTGATAAGCAGATATCAGTCTAATCCTAGAGAAGAACATTAAAAAGTGGTGAAAAACATCCTAAAGTAGTTAAGAAGAACTAAGGATGTGTTTCTAGTGTATGGTGGGTCTGATTTGAAACTAGAGAGCTATACAGACTCAAGTTTTTAGACTGACCAAGAAGATAACAAATCCACCTCAGGTTATGTCTTTATCCTAAATGGTGGTGTAGTGAGTTGGAAAAGTTTCAAGCATCACATGGTTGCTGATTTAGTGACAGAAGCAGAGTACATAGCTGCAAGTGAAGCTACAAAGGAAGCTGTTTGGATAAAGAAGTTCATTACTAAACTTGGAGTTGTTCCTAGCATACAAGGACCAGTGCCTGTATATTGTGACAACACTGGAGCTGTTGCACAAGCTAAGGAACCCAGGTTTCATCAGAAATTCAAGCATGTGTTGTGGCGCTTCATCTGATTAGAGAAATCGTGGAAAGAGGAGATGTCACCTTAGAGAGAGTGGACTCTAAGAACAACATAGCAGATCCATTTACTAAAGCGGTAACTCAGCAGCAGTTTGATCGTCACTTAAAGAAGATGGGTATTAGATATCAGGGCGATTAGCTTTAGTGCAAGTGGGAGATTGAAAGTAGTATGCCCTCAAGCATGAGAATTTACTTTGTAATCTTATTCATTTATTAATAAGAGAATTTATTTAATAAAAGACATTCTTTATCCATGTTAATCAGTTGAATTAATAAATGTGATAAATCCATAGTTTTCAAGCAATGCTTTTAGAATCATGATGTTGATCATGTTAATGACATCTAAATTCAAGATAACTCAAAACTAAAATGTTCCTAATCGTTAGATCACTAATGTGGGATTACTGATTCCGGATAGATTAGTACATACTATGCTTGCTTTGTTGAAAAAGATGGTTGATCTCATAATCATTTGTGTGGACACACTAAAGCAAGTATGTAGGTGTTTATTGGAGAATAAGTTAACTGAACGTGACTTGAATAAAGAAACCCTAATGGAGTTTTACATGCCTGTCATAGGTGTTCCTAAAGTGATAGTAGTACAAGTGATCTTTGGACGTGAGATCATTATAGTATCTTATATATACTGAGTTATGTTTTGTCATATTCCTTAATACTCTAAGGTATATTGTAGGGTATGTTCGGATATAATAAAGTATATATAGAGATAAGTGAATGATCAATAAAGGATCTACCACTTCCAGTAAAGGGAGAGAATGTCCTATGTGATTCGATAAAGTGGCAACTCAGAAATTCCTGGCCAGGGTTAAATGGAAATTAGAAAGGAGTTTCTAATTTACATTAACTAGGGTTGTTCATTTTAGAATCGAAATACATATGATCAAATAAATAAAACTTAACAATAATTTCACGTTTTATATTTGATCGGGACATTGCATGGTAAAAGAATTGAATTGTACGGTAACTATTCATAAAATAGGTTCTTTGTATTTTTTGTGATAATCCTCTATGATTAGAACGTTGAATTCATATTATCCGGATAGTCATGATACATTATTTATAAGGTGTCACTCATGATGTAGAATAAATATTATTCATTTATATTTGAATTAAAGGAGTTTAATTCATTATAAATAATATTAGAATTGTTCTAATTTATTTATTCTACTTATCGGTTTAATATTGACCTAGAGGGTCACACCATAAAAGAGAGAAATATGATTTTAGAAGTGATTGACTTAATAATAATAAATTAAGTATATTTAATTTATTAGTGGAATAAATTAAATAGCTTAATATTTATATTTAAGTATTTAAAAAAAATACTAAATTATAAATTCATAAGAGTAGTCATCTTATTATAATTATAATTATTATTATTATTATTATTATTAAATTGACTAAATAATAATAATATAGTATTTGGAGAAATACTAAACTATAAATAAATAAGAGGAGTTTTATTATTATTATTAAAATTCCTCATTAGATTGGGAA
This sequence comes from Aralia elata, assembly GCA_034770075.1. Taxonomy (NCBI): domain Eukaryota; kingdom Viridiplantae; phylum Streptophyta; class Magnoliopsida; order Apiales; family Araliaceae; genus Aralia; species Aralia elata. The sequence goes on along the minus strand of CM068380.1, from coordinate 28,749,231 downwards.
TTATATAAAACCCTAATTTCTAAATGGTTTAGGAAAATGGTTAGTCTATAAATAAGATGGGTCTTATTGTGGGATAGACTAATGCAATTTTGTAAGTATTCTCAAAACCCTAAATAGTTAGGAGAGAAAACTAGGATTAGCCACCCAAGGTCAAGTAGAACCTAAATTCTTCTTTTTCAATCAATATACTCTTTGTGGATCACCTCTTGGGCGTTGCACACTATTGTAACGAACGTTTGATTCGAGGAATTAAAGAAGAACGCGAAGGAGTAAGGGAGGTGAACTTGTAGCTGTTCAAAGGTTGAATCTGCAAAAATATAATTTCTTCTTCGTTGTTGTTTAATTAATAATATTGCATAAGGTGATTTTTGGAATTGCAGAAAAATTTAAATTGCTTTTACTGTATGTTTCCGTTGCGTTTCAATTAGATTGTATGCTTTCATCTTGTTTCTGCAATCCAACAAAGATAATATGATTATTGGGTGTCTTTAGTATGTGTTGCAAAGACATGCTGATGAGTGCATAATATTCTATTATTTTGATTCCTTTATTTTTGGTTTTATTACATGTTTTATGTATATGTGGACTTATTAAGGTGTTTATTAATTTCAGGAGGATTTGGAGCTTAAAATGGAAAAAGAAGACTTATCTGTCAGATGAGGCACCGGTCTCGTTTATTGTGACAACCCGAATTTTGGAGAATAATTATAATAAGAGTTTAATATAGAATAATTCTTATTACGAGTCGCGTTTGAATATATATGTGTGATATATATTTATGTGATTTAATTGGTGAGCTTAATATGTATATATAAATGTGAAATATATATACATAGATTCAGAATGATTGAGTTACTAGTTAATAATTGTAACGATCGCGAGCCGTTGGTAGCTTGGTAATTCGAGCTTATGGATATTAATGAATAAAATGAACTTTTATTATTAATATTATGTGTTAAGAGTTTAAAGGTTATATTATAACCTAGGTTATGTGTAGACGATGATTAGTAAGTATGAAAGTTTTCGTATAAGCTAATTTGGCGGTTTCGAAAAATATCGCTAGAATACTATTTATTGGATTAAATAAATAGTTAAAGAAAAATATTATTGAACGAGTTATTTATTATAAAGACGCTAACCCAAGTTATGGGCGAGATATGTGTGCGATGATGTATATGATTATGGGGAGTTAATCGTGAAGAGCAACGATCGCGAATCATGAATACCCTTGTAATTTGGGTTTACTAATATTATTAAATGGATTAAATATTATTTTTATGTGACATGTTTAAAGGTTATTTTATAACCTGGGTGATGTCAATGTATGAATTTTTATGCGTTATTGAACCGTAGGAGTGATTACATGATTTCGCGAAGAATCGCAAAATCACTATTTGCGGGACACATTTCCCGAGGCACTATTCACGCACAATATTTTTGTGTCTTTTTTGATTTTAATAAATTTTATAAATACGTGTATGCGTACGAATAATTTTTTTAAGTGTCAAAAATTTTATTTGAGCTGATACGTGATTTTATCCGTATCCGAAATGTATTATATGGGTGTTCCGAATAATTGGACAAATCCATAATAATTATTTTTATGCATCCCAATAATTTATGGGAGTACCCATTTTAATTTTGGGTAGAGTTATTTACCAAATTGAGTACAAAAATGGGAGTTTTCAGATATAATTTGGTGTATTTGGGTATTTATTTTGGCTTGTTACTCCAAGAGGGAACCAACCCCCTATTTTAGACCAATTAGAATTGAGAGATAAAGGAGCTTGCCGGCAAGCTTGAATTGTTGGCCTTCTTGAGCCACAAACCCATTTCATCCCAAAATTCCTCCACTTCTTCCAAATCATTCAATCATTTATTCTCTCCTCCCATTCCGTACCTTGTTGCTGCAGATGGAAGATAGAGAGAGAGAGAGTGAGAGAGAGAAAATTCCTGTAGAAGCAAGGAAGAAGAACAAGGAAGAAGAAGAAGAAGGAGAAAAGGAAGAGAAGAAGAAGAGAGTGTGGGTGGAAGAGAAGAAGAAGAGAGTGTGGGTGGAAGAGAAGATGAAGAGGAAGAGCTTCAAGCCACTCTAATAAACCCTAGCTACCTTCTCTATCATCTATAAGAGATTTATAGAGGTAACATCTCATTAAATCCATTTCGTTTGAGTTTTGTAAAAGATTTTTCAAAGTTTTTGGTTTTTAGAGCTTTTTAGCTCACAGACGATTTTTGAACGATTCTTGTTGTTTTTGTTTGTTCTAGATGTTTGTAAATGTTGTTAAGAGATAATGTAAGCCATTAATAATATCAAAGTGGAACAAAAATTGAAGAAATCCGTACCTATGCGTAAGGAGGATGAAGAACAATGGACTTTTTGGACATTCGGACTTTTTAGAGGACTATAAAGCTATGATTTCATGTTTGTTAATTTTATTTGTTGCTATGGTATTGTAGCTCCATGGGTTACGAAGCTAACCCAGCTGGAATCGAGTAAAAAGATGTAAAAACGAAGATTTGGTGTTGATTTTAGTAAAGAACATTTAGAACACCTAAAACAGAATACGAACTTAGTACTTTGACCTAAGATTTGGCCATGTTATGTTAATGGGTAGCTCTAAATTTTTGATATATTGTAGCCCCATGAGTTAGGAGTCCATAGAGTTCGAAATGAACCAATTTGAACGTGTATGGAAGAAGTTATGGAGATCGGAGTGAAAAGAGGTCAAAAATTCGCGTCTGGAGAATTCTGCAGATTGTGGCCTGTATGCATGGCGCAGCTGCGCTGTTCATAAGGCCAAATTGGGTGCAGTTACGCCGTACACGTGTCAGGCGCAGACATGCCCGAGTGGACTGTTTTGACCTCCTATAGTAAAATAGGCATAACTTTCTCATACGAACTCGAAATTTGATGATTCAAGATGATTCGGAAAGAGGAAGAGTAGACCTACAACTTTATTTTTTTAAGTTTTTTGATTTGAGGTCTGTATCATGGCCTAAATTAGCCATTTATAGGACTGATGCGTAATTAGGGTCAATCGGAAGGCGTCGGGCATGCGCATTTGCACACGTAATGCCCCCAACCCTGTAAAATGATGTTCTAACTTCCAAAACATGATTATTATGATTTATAATGATACTTAACATTAACCATTGGGTATTAGACAATTCGAATGGGCGTGCTAAGCGTACGCAATCGCGTGTCACTTGGGCGTTCGAATAGACAAGTGTGGCGTATGGACGTGCAAACGTCGTAACGCCGTAACAAGTGTGTATAACCTTGTTTAATATTTTGTTTCAAATAATAATGAAACATTGTGGAGTGTTATAACCCAATGTATGAGCATGCTAAACACATGCAAAATAGGCGAATCAGGCATGTGACGTGTAAACGTTGAAACGCCGCGTAAAGTGTTAATGAACTTAAATAGTGTTTCGATTCAAATGAAACGAACATTATAAGATACGAAATGGGGTTAATGTAACCAATATGTGTTGATGATGATAAGGGTCGTAACATTTTCAAACGACGCGACATCGAGTAACGTTTTAGAGTTAATCACATTTATTAATTTATAGTACGCGAACAATATGAGATAAGAATTATTATAGTTTAAACCATTATGTGAAGCCTTTTTAGTGGCTAATTGGTATTTTATTGTTAAATAAATTGTGTACGATATTTGAAGGACGAGCTATAATGATTTGGCAAGGAACGCTTAAGGCAAGTTCTTTCAGTAACTTGTTGACTTGTTTAAATGTATTGGTGTACATGACTTGATTACTAAATCTTTCACTATTATGTGGATTATATGCGAGCATGATTAAAGTGTGCACAATGTGCAATTATGTGACTATATTGTTCTACGTGGAACTTGAATTATTGTAAATATACAATGTGAGATGCATGAGGTATGCTATGAGAGACATGATGCATATATATAAATGAATTGCATAAGATTTATAATGCATGAGTAAGATGCATAGTATGAGAATCATGATGCATGGATAAAGTGCAAACTTATGTGTTACATGAAGCATGAAATGTGAAAACTGTTAGTTCTTGCTGAGCCGTCGTGCTCATTCTTGCAAAAATAAAACTTTTGCAGATTTATGATGCAATGCAATTATCTTGATATCATGATGATAAGGATTAGAGGCGCATGGAAACATGAAGGTTGCTAAATATTCCTTTATTGTAATTATTTAGCTATGATCACGATATATGATGTACGTGAATTTGACTATGTAAACCTTGAGTTAAAAATGAAGGTTATCCATTATAGTAGATAAGACGTGATTATGTTAGTTACTTGTTATAGTAACCTTCAAGGGTGACGATGATGTACAAAGGACATTTTTTTTACGAATGTATACTTGTTGAATAACATTGTATATATTCAAGGATTGAATAAAGTCAGAATCTGAACCTTGCGTTCACACAGGAGATTTTGTAAATGATCATGGTATTTATTCAATCTTGATCATAAGTGTATTATTTAAGGTCTTCGTGCATGGGATTAGATGAAAATATGTTGTAATATTATTGTAATTACATATTTGTAGTAAGCCTATGTTGCATGGGTTGTACCGTGATGCGATGGGATCGGGTTCAAGGTAAGACCCGATTTTCGGGGGCGTTATATTTATAGTACAAAAATGAGGCCCCGACCCAGACTTCTCTGCAGAACGAGGCCCCAGCCTCGTTTTTAGTACAAAAATGAGTCCCAAGTCACAAGCGAGGCCCCGGCCAAATAGTGCGGATTCATCAGATTTGTGCACGATTTAAGGTATTTTATCTATCTTTTCAAATTCTAATGTAACTAGGATGTGATCTAGGAGTATAAATAGATGTTCCTAGTCAAGTTTTAAGGACCTTATCTTTTATAATTACAAACCCTAGTTTTAGAGCAAGATTAAAGGCATGTCAAGTTAAACGTTTTCTATTTCAGTTCTAAGGGATGTAGAACTTTATTTTACAATTAATGGTTAATTGAGTATTCATTATTTATTCCTTCTTATATGAAATTCATTCTTGATAATCTAATTTGATTGTTGAATGTTATTTGGCTTAATTGATTTGATTTCTGCATAATTAAATTAGTTAACTAATATCATCTTCTAGATTAAGGAATAGTATTACGTGTAATTGATATTGTTCTTAATCACAAATAGTAATTAGTAATACATGATTGTGAACAAACTTTTGAGTATTGCTAAGATTATCAGAAGACAAGTTAAACAATACGAGCTTATGTGATTGTTGTTTGGAATAGTCTAGTTCCCTAATTCTTAATGCTGCTGTTATATTAAGTCTAGAAAGCTTGTTCCAGGTTGAATGATAGTTAGAATCTTGTGAAGAGCTTGTTTCATTGAGTGATAATCTAAGGGGAATTTCGGTTAGCAGAGCTTATTGTTAGCTAGGACTATTAGTTTCATTAAAGGGTAAATAATGTTATACTTGATTATTCTATTGTTGTAAAAAGGTGATACTGAACTAAAGAACTGGAGTTTTAATTCATTGACTATTCACGTCATTTTACATATTGTTTTCATTAATTAGTTAATTGAACTCAAACCCCCCTTAAAACATTAGGATAAATATAAGACAACATCACTCTCAGTTGTATCGAATTTTATGTTCATAGAGTATGAGAAAGGTTTAATTTTAGAGTGTTAACGACAACTTCCAAATTTTGGCGTCATTGCCGGGGAGTGTTAATTGTCTTTATTTATTCTTTATTTTCTTTTATTTTCATTTTTAGTTTAGGACTCGATCCTCTTATTTTCTTGAATTGAAATTTGATCCAGAGATAAAGCACCACTGCAGATTCAGACGAATAATAGATGGCTGCTGCCAACAACAACATGACTTTGAAAGAATTAGCTACTACTAATTTCGATTAACCAGCATTGTGTATTGAATATCCTACTTTAGATGCTTCTTTTGAATTGCAATCAGGACTAATACACATTTTGCTTACTTTTTGTGGTCTTATAGGTGAAGATCCATACAAGCACCTAAAGGAGTTTCATATGGTATGCTCCGCTATGAAGCGATAAGGAGTAACAGAATAATAGATAAATCTTAGAGCTTTTCTATTCTCATTACTAGATTTGGCTAAGGACTAGTTGTATTATCTTCCTTCAAGATCGATTAAATCATGGAATGAGATGTAGAGGCTATTTTTGGGGGAGTTCTTTCCTACTTCAAGAGCGGATAACATAAGGAATGAGATATGTTGAATCAGGCAGTTCAATGAAGAGACTCTCTATGAGTACTAGGAAATATTTAAGAAGTTGTGTTTTAGCTATGCACCTCACCAAATTGATGATCAACACTTGATCCAGTACTTCTATGAGGGACTGTTGTCAATGGATAGGATCATGATTGATGCAACAAGTGGAGGAGCACTAGTTGATAAGACACCCGAGGCTGCAAGGAACTTAATTGTAAACATGACAACTAACTCATAACAGTATAGAACAAGGAATGAGCATTCACCAAAAAGGGTAAATAAGGTAAGCACATGTAATCTTGAGCAACAGATTTCAGATTTAACTTCTATGGTTCGACAAATGGTTGCAGGGAACATGTAAGTAGCACATGTGTGTGGAATTTATTCAATGTCAGGGTATACTACTGAGGCTTGTCCAATATTGTAAGAGGATGAAGTTGTTTAACAAGTCAATGTTGTGGGGACATTCCTAGGACCACATCACCAACAATATGATCTTTATTTCGACACTTATAATCCAAGATGGAGAGATCAACCCAACTTGAGTTATGGAGGTTTTCAGCAGGCTCAACAGCAGTATCAACCTAAACAAGCAGCACCTTGTAATTCTGGAACATCTATGGAGGATATTTTCAAACCATTCATGAGTCAGACACAACAATTCATGAATCAAACACAACAGTTGAAAGTAGTATGCACACAAGCCAATCATATTTGATATGATGTAGCATATACTTTGTAATCTTATTCGGTTATTAATAAAAGAATTTAATTATGAAAGGCATTTTCGTTATCTACATGATGTTGTTATATTAAGTGTGATATACCCATAGTTTTGAGCAATGCTTTTAGAATCATGATGATGATCATGCTAATGAGATTTAAATTCCAGATAGTTCACAAACTAAAATCGTTCCTAATCATTGGATTACAATAAAGGGAATTAGTGAATCCGGATAGATTAATACATACTTTGCTTGCTCTTAAGAACAGGATGATTGATCTCATAATCATTTGTGTGGAGACACTAAAGCAAGCATGTAGGTGCTTATTAGAGAATAAGTTCACTGAACGTGACTCGCTAAAGGAATACCTAATGGAGTTTTACTTGTCTATCAATATGAATTCCTTAAGTGATAGTAGTAAGAGTTATCCTTATACTTGAGATCATCATAATATCTTGTGTATGATGAGTTATATATTTTGACATGTCCCTTAAGACCTTTAGGGTATATCAAAGGGTATGATTGGTTATAATAAGTTGTACATGGAGGTAAGTGAATGGTCAACAAATAGTCTACCACTTCTAGTAAAAGTAGAGTGTCCTATGTGATTCGATAAATGACAACTTAGAAGTCTTTGGCCAAAGCAAAATGAAATTAGAAAGGTGTTTCTAATTTGCATTAATCAGAGTTGTGCATTTGAGAATTGAAATACATATAATCAAAGAAAATAAGACTTGACAGTAATTCCATGTCTTATATTTGATTGAGACACTGTATGGTAGAAGGATTGAATTGTACAGTAACTATTCACTGAAATATTCTTTTATGATTAATGTTGAAATCTATATTATCTGGAAAGTCGTTGATCGCTATGGGGCTTACCCTTATTGTAGAATAAATATTATTTATTTAAATAAATTAAATAGTTTAATTTATTTCTTTATTTATTTAAATAAGATTAGAATTATTCTAATTGATTTATTCACACCCGGTTTAATGTGGAGAACGTAAAGGGTCACACCGCAAAAGAAAAATATTTATTTAAGAAGTAAATGACATAGTAATAATATGTTAAGTATATTTTATTTAATCTATGGTGATAGAATAAATTAAATAGCTTAATATTTATTATTTAATATTTTAGAAATATTAAATATAAATTAATAAGAGGGGTTTTATTAATATTATTACTATAATTATTATTTGATTTCTAAATGGTTTAGGAATTAATTAATATAAGTACTCTCATAAGTTCCTAATTGGATTAAGAGACTAATTAATTAAAAGAGTTTAATTAATTAAATAAAACCATATTCCTAAATAGTTTAGGAGGGTTACCTACATCTATAAAGAAGATAAGTCTTATTATGAAAAAAGGTTAGACAAGTTAGACACATTTCCAATAGTTGGGAGAGTACTTACAATTTCTATAGAGATAGAAACTAGGGTTTTGCCAACACCCATTTTCTTGAATACATATTATTCCTTGGTGGATCACCTCTAGAGGCCAAACACTTGGGTGGCTAACGTTGATCAAAAGAAGGAATCTAATCGGTGAATTTCAAGGAGAACGCGAAAGGATTTGGAGTTGAACTTGTACCCGAGTAAGCATGGTTCTACAAGGGTATAATTCTTATTCTCTATCTCTTTCGTTTAATTGATAATTGCACATAAAGAAAGATCATGGTGATGGTTTGTATAAATTTAAAAAATCTGATTTTATCATGCTTCTGCTATATTTGTGTAATTTGATTGCATGCTCGCGTAATTTACAAACCTAACAGTGGTATCAGAGCTAAACTTTATGTGAATTATTAATTGTTTTGATTCCGTATATGTATGGGTATATGTTTAGATCAATTTAATTGAGTATTATTGTTGTTATAAAATCTTGTTTTTGGAGAAAACACAAAACAAATCGCGATTTGCAAAAAATTTGGAAAACTAGAATTTCGCCATGGCGCTGGGCGCGCCGGGGTTCTGCCGCGGTAGCGCGGGGCGCGTCGGTCTAGTAGAAAATCCGATTTTTTAATTTTCATTAATTTCAAATTAAGATAAAATATTTATTTTAATTGAAATTGAATTTCATATTTTTTTAGTAATTCTAAATTAAAAATAAAGGAGTTTATTTTAATTTAGAATTGGATTAGAATAAAGATGTTTATTTTAATTAGAATTGAATTTCTTGCTAACTAATTAGAGTTGGAATTGGATTTCATGCTAACTAATTAGAGTTGAAATTGGATTTTATACTAAACAAATTGGAGTTAAAATTGGATTTCATGCAAACTAATTTGATTTGGTATTAAATTTTAAACTAATTAATATTGCCCATTAAATGATATCAATGCATATATGGAATGGTTTTATTATTCATGAGATGAATGTTATTTATTGATGCATATAATGATATGTATGATAATAAATGGGATTGATTATGGACTACTGACCAATGGATGATTGGATTTTATTTTATGAGGATGCTTGTGTTTTATAAATGGGGTCTGCGTACCTCGTCTTCTCTAATTTTTCTTAATGTAAATTATATCTCCCTCCTATGTACTTCCCCTTGACTACTGATCAATGTTTCTATTTATTGTAAATAGTAATTGTAATAGGTTTAGTTAAAATTACTTGAAGAATTGGAGACAAATGAGCAAGGAGCACTTGAAGACTCGTTTGTAATGGAGCCTGGGATTTAAATATAATAGTTATATTTAAATTCAGTTCTTGCACCCTAGGTTTGACCTTTTGGTTCACTTGGTGGCTCTAGTGAACCAAACTAGAATAAAAGTCCATAATCAATCCGGATAGAATATAATATTCTATATGTGCATGTTTACTATATATATATATATATATATATATATATATATATATATATTATATTATAAAACATGCTTCGCATGTTAAATAATATGACGCGTATTTAATATATATATGTGCATGCGCGCTAATTAAGATGAGACAAATAATAACAAACCCCTCAAAGAAATTATATTAAGTTGTAACGTTCAAAGATATTTAGAATATCGAATGTCGCCTTCTAGCACGGTAAAGTGATAGAGTATTGGATATTTAATATGAGTTTGTTGTGTCACACAAGGCAAATATTAAATACCTAATATGTTTCCTTATCAAATTTGATGCTTATTAAGGAATTGAACATTATTGTTTTGTCATGTCACACAAGGACGGTATTTTTCTCTTCACATATATGGAAGTGCTAGGTTGGACTTAACTTGGATAATTTTGATTTGGATGTGTCACACTTGATCAAAATAATCTAAGCGGCAAAATATAAGGAGTTACATGGTGATGTAATTGACAATAGTTCTATTTATTTATATATAGTTTGTTGTATCACACAAGGCTATATACATTTGAAATGAGATCCTTATTCTCACTAGCAAATTTTTAACTAGATTTGCCGAACTATATATTGAGGGTAATATAGTTTTAATGAAAATAGTGGGAGATACCAATTTAAATAAAGACCTAATTTTTTTTTGTAATTGAGAAATGAATGTATGCTAAAATATTGTTAAATTACAATTTCATTTAGCAGAATTTTACAATGTCTAAGTCACTATCACTGCGTAGCATATTAGATGCTAATAAATCGGACTGAACTACACGGACTGGTTAATGATTCTGAGAATAGTTCTCAAGGCTGAAAAGCTATCTTATATCTTTAATATGTCTATCCTTGCAATGGTTGCAGACTATGCCTCTGAGGAAGAGATTACTACTTTTAGAAAGTGACAAGATGATGCATAGTTGGCTCAATGTATTATTCTCACATCCATGAGTAACGAGCTTCAGCGTCAGTATGAAACTATGGATGCTCCTACTGTACTCCTACAACCTCAAGGAGTTGTATGGTGAGGAAAGTAGGACTGCTAGATATTAGATATCTAATGAGCTCTTCCGATCTAGAATAACCGATGGCACTGCAGTATAGATAAATGTCCTCAAAAATAATTAATCTGATTGAAAAATTGGGACAACTGGGTTTTGTAATGGATGGAGAGTTGATCCAAGATTTGATCTTGCAATCAATTCTAGACTCTTTCTCACAATTTGTTGTGAATTTTTCATATGAACAACCTAGATGTCAGCCTGCCTGAGTTGCTTAACATGTTGAAAATTGTAAAGAGTCACTTTCCAACTAAGAAAGACCAAGCCTTACTGGTAAATGATTCTTCCAAGAAGCGGAAGAGGGTCAAAGGATCTTCTGAAAAGAAGAACAATTTTAAGAAGGTATTATGAAAGGCAAAAACAAAGGACAATAAGAACAAAACTGATGCGGATAGCAAAAACATTTGTTTCCACTGTAATAAGCCTAGATACTAGAAAAAAAACTGTAAGGAGCATCTTGCGGAGGCTAACCAGAAGAAGTTTAGTGAAGCTTCAGTTATAGATATAAGTTTATTTATGATTGAAATAAATCTTTTTGTAAGTCAAGGTTCTACTTGGGTATTGGATACCGGCTGTAGTTCTCACGTATGTAATCTAATGCAAAGAACAAGTAGAAGTAGAAGGCTAAACAAAGAGGAAGTAATCTTACGTGTGGGGAATGGAGCAATGGTTGCTGCACTAGTCGTAGGTATTATAGTTTAGTGTTGCCTACGGGCAAGTCTATTAAGTTGATAAGTTGTTATTATGTTCCAGTTCTATTTAGAAACATTATTTCTATTCCGTTGTTGGACAATGAAGGTGTTGCTATTATATTTAAGAACAATGTTTGTTCTATTTATAATAATAATATTTTGTATAGAAGTAGAAGATTACTTGATGGACTTCGTATACTTGACTTATATGAAAAATAATTTTGCAAATTGAACAAACTAGTAAAAGAAAAAGAGATGATCATTCAAAGAGTTGAATATGTGTTTGATGAAATACAAGTCTGAATCATTTGAAAGGTTCAAAGAATTCAGAAGTGAAACAAATTGGCAATGTATTAAGATTTTTTGATCAGATCAAGGAAGGAATACTTATGCAATGAGTCTCTAGATCATCTCAAAATGGCATTTTCTCATAATGGACACCTCCTGATACGTAATAATTGATTGGTGTATGTAAAAGGAGAAATCGTACCTTGTTGGACATGGTGCAGTCCATGATGATTTTTACCGACATTCCAGTATCCATCTGGGGTTATGCCCTATAAACGGCTGCATATCTACAAAATAAGGTAACCTCAAAATCCAGCCCCAAAACTTCATATGAGTTATGAAGAGGGATGATTCCTAGTCTTAAGTGTGTTAAGATAAGGGGTTGTCCAGCTTATGTGAAAAGGTTTCAAAAGGTAAGCTTGGGACAAAATCTGACAAGTGCAGATTTGTGGAACTTCCTAAAGTAAGTTTAGGATAAGAGTTCTATACTCCTACTGAGCAAAAAATGTTTGTTGTGAAACACCCTGCCTTCTTAGATAAATATGTTTATCATTTAAGGAGCTAGTGGGAAGGTAATAGATCTTGAAGAAGTTCAAGAACCACACAACACTTTAAGTCAAACCGAGGAACCTGTAGATAGACCTATTGTATCACAACTGAATCGTAAATCTGGAAGAGTACTAAAGATACCTAGGAGGTATGGATTCATCATAGAAGATGATGATGAGGTACGCATCATAGAGGATGATGATCCAGTAATATACGATGAGGCTATGAGTAGTAGTCACTTAGAGAAATGGCAGATGACCATAAAATCCGAAATAGATTCCATGTATGATAACCAAGTATAGACTCTGGTTACTCCACCGAAAGGCATAGTACCTATAGAGTGAAAATGGGTCTTTAAGAGAAAGACTGGGAAAAATGGCAAGGTGAAGACATATAAGACCAGACCTGTTTAAAAGGTTTCAAATAAAGTCAAGGAGTTAACTATGATAAAACCTTATTACTGGGTAATGCTCAAGTCCATTTGGATTTTACTTGCGATTGCGACTTATTATTACCAAATCTGGCAAATGGATGTGGAAATGCCCTTCCTCAATGAAAGACGAGAATGTATGTATGATACAGCCAGATGGATTTGTTTCATTTGCTGAAGCAAATCATGTATATGAACAATCCATTTATGGATTGAAGCAAGCTTCTCAAAGATGTAACATTCGTTTTGATGAGACAATTAAAAGAGTTTAATTTTATCAAAAACGAGAATGAACCTAGTGTGTACAAAAGGGTCAGTGGGAGCGTTGTGACATTCCTTGTATTATATGTTGATATACTACTAATAAGGAATGACATACCAGTGCTACAATCAGTAAAGATAAAATTGTCTAAACATTTTTCCATGAATGACTTGGGAGTAGCATCCTATAAATTGGGGATATAAATCTATATAGATAGATTTAAAAAGATGCCCGGCTTGACCCAAGGAGTGTATATTCATTCGATCTTATAGGTGTTTAGCATGACAAACTCCAAGAGAGGTCTCACGATGATGAGCCATGGAGTGTATCTCTTTAAATTGTCCTTAATGGAAGAGAGTTCGCATGAGTAAGTATCATGTATGGAATGAAATATACGAGACTTGATGTTGATCAGTCATATTTTGGAGAAGATTATTACAAGACAGTGGAAAACATCCTAAAAGTACTTAGCCGGAACTAAGGATGTGTTAATAATTCATGGTGGGTCTGAATTAAAACTAGATGGCTAAACAGACTCAAGTTTTTTTTTAGACTGACCAAGACGACAACAAATTCACTTTAGGGTAAGTCGTTACCTTAAATGGTGGTACAGTAAATTGAAAAATGTTCCAAATAATAAATAGTTGTTGGTTTAGTGATAAAGACAAAGTATATAATTGTAAATGAAGTTGCAAGTTGATTGTTTGAATGAAAAAGTTTATTACATAACTAGGAATAGTTCCTAAGTCTCATCTTAGATTTAAACATGTGTTACGGTACTTTAATTTGATTAGAGAAATCATTAAAAGAGGAGAAGTCACTATAGAGATAGTGGACTCTCAAGAACAACATTGCATATCCATTTACTAAAACTTTATCCAACAACAAGATGATCGTCACTTAGAGAAGAATGGTATTAAATACAATGACGATTGGCTTTAGTGCAAGTGGGAGATTGAAAGTAGTAGTATGCACACAAGCCAATCATATTTGATATAATGTAGCATATACTTTGTAATCTTATTCGGTTATTAATAAAAGAATTCATTTATTAAAGGCATTTTCGTTATCTACATAATGCTGTTATATTAAGCGTGATAAATCTATAGTTTTGAGCAATGCTTTTAGAATCATGATGATGATCATGCTAATGAGATCTAAATTCTAGATAGCTCACAAACTAAAATCATTCCTAATCATTGGATTACAAAAAAAGGGATTAGTTAATCCGGATAGATTAGTATATACTTTGCTTGCTCTTAGGAAGAGGATGATTGATCTTATAATCATTTGTGTGGAGACACTAAAGCAAGTATGTAGGTGCTTATTAGAGAATAAGTTCACTTAACGTGGCTCGCTAAAGGAATACCTAATGGAGTTTTACTTGTCTGTCAATAGGAATTCCTTAAGTGATAGTAGTAAAAGTGATCCTTAGACTTGAGATCATCATAGTATCTTGTGTATGATGAGTTATATACTTTGACATATTCCTTAAGACCTTTAGATATATATCAAAGGGTATGATTGAGTATAATAAGTTGTACATGGAGATAGGTGAATGGTCAACAAAGAATCTACCACTTCTAGTAAAAGGAGAGAATGTCCTATGTGATTCGATAAATAACAACTCAAAAGTCGTTGGCCAAAACAAAATGAAATTAGAAAAGTGTTTCTAATTTGCATTAATCAGAGTTGTGCATTTGAGAATTGAAATACATATAATCAAATAAAATAAGACTTAACAGTAATTCCATGTCTTATATTTGATTGGGACATTGTATGGTAGAAGGATTGAATTGTACAGTAACTATTCACTGAAAGGTTCTTTTATGATTAATGTTGAAATCTATATTATTTGGAAAGTCGTTGATCGCTAAGGGGGCTTAGGTGGTGTTTGTTTGTGTCTGAATGCCTCTAAATTCACCTGCCTCTGATTCGGTCAGAGGCAAATTTTGTTTGGTAAAAAATTTTTGCCTCTTAATCGTTAAGACAGAAACTCAAATCTTAACTATTAAGAGCTGCCTCTTAATAGTTTATTTAAAATTTATGGACAAAAATAGCCTCAATAAATATTGTACTCCTTCAATTTCAAATTTTAAAATAACTCAGAGGTTAAAATGATAAAAAAGTGTCATTCAGATGTTTTACATTTTTTAGTTATCAAACAGTTTTTTAGATTCAGATGTTATTTCATTCAGATGATCTAATTTATTCAGATCTTAATTACTCAATTTTATCAAACACCACCTTACCCATATTGTAGAATAAATATTATTTATTTAAATAAATTTAATAGTTTAATTAATTTATTTGTTGAAATAATATTAGAATTGTTCTAATAGATTTATTCACAATTGGTTTAATATGGAGAACCTAAAAGGTCACACCACAAAAGAAAAATATTTATTTAAAAGTAAATGGCATAATCGTAATAACATGTTAAGTATATTTAATTTAATCTATGGTGATAGAATAAATTAAATAGCTTAATATTTATTATTTACTATTTTAAAAATATTAAATATAAATTAATAACAGGAGTCTTGTTAATATTATTACTATTATTTGATTTCTAAATGGTTTAGGAATTAATTAATATAAGTACTCTCATAAGTTCCTAATTGGATTAGGAGACTAATTAATTAAAATAGTTCAATTAATTAAATAAAACCCTATTCCTAAATAGTTTAGGAGGGTTACCTATATCTATAAATAAGAGAAGTGTTATTATGAAAAAAAGTTAGACAAGTTAGACACACTTTCAATAGTTGGGAGAGTACTTATAATTTCTATAGAGATAGAAATTAGGATTTTGTCAACACCCATCTTCTTGAATACATATTATTCCTTAGTGGATCACCTCTAGAGGCCAAACACTTGGGTGGTTAACGTTGATCAAAGGAAGGAATCTAATTGGTGATTTTCAAGGAAAATGCAAAAGGAATTGGAGTTGAACGTGTACCTGAGGAAGCACGGTTCTACGAGGGTATAATTCTTATTCTCTATCTTTTTCGTTTAATTGATAATTGCGCACAAAGAAAGATAATAGTGATGGTTTGTATAAATTTTAAAAATCTGATTTTATCGCGCTTCCGTTATATTTGTGTAATTTAATTGCATACTCGCGCAATTTACAAACCTAACAACAGTTCTTGCAGGAGACGAAAACCTTTGTTCAAGATTTAAGAAATCAAATGGGTCAACTTACCGCCATAGTAGGAAGGTTAGAATTTTAAGGCTCAGGGCTGTCACTTTCTCAACTTATTGTTAATCCAAGAGAGAATGTGTGTGCGATTACCTTGAGAAGTGGTGAAAACGTATGGTCGTAAGAATAGTCAGTGTTGTCAGTTCAAAGTATGTCAGGCAATGAGGAAACAAGCAGCAATGCCAAATTTGAAGAGGAGGAGGCCACGGAGGAGATAAAACTATCCAAGGTAATTATTAATTCTTTGATTCAGGTTAATACTAATCTCCTACCTTGTCCATCCAGGTATCTAAAGTAGGACAGCTAGATATCAGATATCTAAAGTAGGTTAATACTAATCTCCTACCTTGTCCATCCAGGCTAAACTAAATTACTATGCATCAGTCCTATCACTATATTCATTTGCCTAAACTAATGACTTGATTGTGTTGACAAAATTATTTCTAAATCAATTAACAACTAAAGATGCAAATACTAACGGAATATATCAAACTTGGAATTAATGGGATCCTAACTTCACTTGATAGTTCATCTAATTACCACCATCATGCTAGTAAGTTCACATATCACAGAAAAGTAGCCAAGGGCACTAAAATAGACATAACCATTTGTCAATGTATTATGACTTACTTACATGATATCCATAATTAATAGACACCATGTAATCACCAATATAACCAAAATCACTATATTTCTATGTGAAATTGCAATTATTATGATTTAAAGTACAAACCCTTATTTTGACTCTTACGGTGAAATAGTATATTTCTATCTGATTCACAAAATATTAAGCTATCCAATTAAGCCTCATATTCGCAAGCTATCATGATTACAATCCATACTTATATGTTATTTTTCAATTCCATACAAGCACTTAGAACGAATGGTGATCAAGCATTCATACATGCAAAACAATCATGATAGAAATTCCTTATGATACGCAAAACAATCTAACAATCGAGCTTATAATTAGACTACATATTAAAATCCGTTAGAATCCCATAATGGAGATTAGTTCATGACTGAACCAAAAGCCATTATGGGATCAAAACTACACATAGGAAAATAAACAATCAATTGAAGTAAGAAGAAGTAGATTGATCAAACCCAATTGAGGAATAAAATCCAAAGTAAGCTTAAACCCACATCAAAATTCAGCACTCGAACAATAATAATCCTCAGTAAAACTCTCCAAAAACTAACTCTAGAAAAGTAGAATAATAATAATAAAAGTCTCCCAAGTTCCTTCTCTCTGTTTTCTTCTCTAAATCTCGTCCATCATAGTATGAATCCTCTTCCTAATTGGCTTCCTTTTCCTCCTCCAGCCGCAACTCAGCATCAACTTTCATGCCCTAGCGCCTCTGGCGCTACCTTAGTACTAATCCTAGCGCCTCTAGCGCTAGGTCATGTCCTCATATTTACAAAAATGCCATCAAGTGTCCTTTAAGCTCCAAATTTACCCTTTTGCCCCTCCAACTCCAATCCTACAATAAACAAATACAAAAATGAATAAAACAATACAAAACACACTTAAAGACCACAATAATTAAATCTAACAAGACCTGATTCGTAGGTATAAAACCCACTCATCAGTGCCTAACACTGCAAGAATATGAAATTGTTCAACAAGTTAATGTAGTGGTATATTTTCAGGGACAACCTCAGAAAAGATATGATTTCTACTCTAACACTTACAATTCAGTATGGAGAGATCATTCCAACTTGAGTTATGAAGATAATAAGTAGGTGGTGCTGAATGTTTTTCCACTTGAGCAGTCTGGTTTTCAACCGACTCAATAACAATACTCACCTAGATAAGTTGCTCATTTTTATTCTGGACCATCTCTTGAGGATATGATCAAAGTTATCATAACCCAGACACAACAATTTCAACAAGAGACAAGGGCTTCCATACACAATTTGGAGAACTAGATAAGTCAGCTTGCTACCACAGTTGGTCAAGTGGAGGCACAAGATTTTGAAAAATTACCTTCCAAAACTGTTGATAATCCAGGGGAGAATGTGAGTGCGATAGCATTAAGGAGTAGTGAACGGTTGGAAGTGGCCAAATCCACTAATGAAATTGATAAGGAGCAGTTCAAGGAGGAGGCAGAACCATTTAAGGTAATTACTAACTTTTCTGTTCAGAATTAGACTAATCCTTTACCTTTTTTAAACAGGAATTCCAAAGCCTGAGAAGGAGCAGCAAAGGGTAGAGATGAATGAGCTAATAATTTCTGTAGCTAGGACAATGATGGATGTGCATAAAGTGCATAAATCTTTTGATCAAATACAAAAGGGAAGCTTGGAGGTTGGCATCATCAACAGTTTGGAGTTAGATAAAGGAGAAGAAATTGAGCAGACTCGGGAATTGAAGGAGACAATAGCTGCAATGCATTCTTTGTTAAAAATTTCAGATAAGTATGCAATCTATTCCATTCAATTATCCGCTACTTACCAAAAAATGTTACTTTCTGTTGTGTAGGCTCCTAACTTAGAATTGAGACCATTACCAATTCACTTGAAGTATACATGTCCAATTACGTAGGTTGAGAGGAATTGAGTCGAGCCAATGTAATAAACAAAGGCGCTGCTTGGGAGGCAACCCAAGAAATCAGATTTGCTTTTCTTTCCCTTTTCTTCTCTTTAGTTGCATTTATATTTGTCTTTTCTTTGTATTTTTACTTTACATTGAGGACAATGTAAGTTTTAAGTGTGGGGGGGGGGGAAGGATTTAGGGTATTTGTTATTTTATTTTTTTATATTTTGTTTAGATTATTTGTTATTTTGTTTATTTTATTTAGGATGATTATTTTTGTTTTTTTAGATTATTTTGAATTTTCTGGGTATATTCACTGCAAACCCTCACGAGACAAAACTCGTCCACTTAGGGTAATCTTATGGTTTAACGGCTTGTTGCACATGCTAAGTGCAATCGTGTTTCCTACGAAAATGGAATAATTTTTAATTTTTAGGATGTGTCACTTGAGCAATAAATTAATTTGGATTTTAATTTTTAACCAATGATAAAATTTTAATTTCTTTTTGATAACTTTTTGGAAGATTGATAGACATTGGGTAGTCTGAATTTGATTTTCTTTATTGATTATTACTTTATTTGAGACCCTTTATACTTGAGCACATGTCCATTTGGCAACCTAGTTTTAACTTGGAAGAAATTTATTTAATTGAATGAATTGAGGGAGAAATTTTGGAAATTTTGAGGGGAAATGATTTAGGCAAATTTTGCAAGTTTGAAAAAATAGAGAAAAATAATAATAAAGAAAGAATATGATCCATGTGGTCGGTTGAGATGGAGCATAAAACGCACTCACTCATAAACACGTGACATGCGAGATGGTGTGTAAAACGCACTCACTAGTAAGATGGAGCATAAAATATACTTACCGAAGAAAGAGAAAAAAAGAAGAAGCCTTTTGATCCTCTGGTGTTATTTGCTTGTGTTAACTAAGAATGGTGTGAAAATAAGTGCTCGAGTTTTTCTTTTTCCTTCAAGGTTTTGATTTCATAAGTTTATCTGAGTTCTGATTAGGTTGGTACATTTGGATTCACACACACACACACGAGGGGTTGAGAGTAAAGTAAGATTGATAAGTGAGCTCGAATTTGGATGATGCATTATTTTGAAATCTCTCAAGAGTTATTATTTTGAATTTTTGAGGTTAATGTTGAAGTTCGTATTAATTTGTGGCTCAAGTTTATTAAGTTGTCTATTTAATTTTTTTTTATTTTTTATTTTTTTATTTTTTTATTTTTTTATTTTTTTGTATTATAATGTATTTTTGTTTTGCCCGAGGACATGCAAAAGATGAGTGTGGGGGAATTTGATGAGAATAAAATATGTTACATTTTTATCCCTTAATGCTTAATATTTTGTATTTATTTTGTGCCTAAATACACTCATTATTCTTATATTTTTATTTAAGGTGCAATTAAATGTTTTTTCTTTTTAACTATATTAGTTGATTTAATTAATATGTTTTATTTTATTTTGTAGGATTTAATATTTTATTACAATAAAGTCAATATCTTGGTGAGCAAGTAATATTTAATGCTCCTATTCATGGAAGGAAAGAAACAAGAAGAGTCTTACAAGGAGAAGGAAGGAGGTGGAACAATCTTCGTGTGCAAGTCAAATCCAATGAAAGAAAGAAAAATCTATCTAAAAGATCTTTTTGAAGGAAGTTGATTACCATTAGGAACTTGAAACCTACATGAAAAAGAATTACTGTCTTGTGCCTATAAATAGAGGATTACCAAGAGAGCTTAGGAACTTTTCTACAAACTTTCTTCTCTATAATTCTTTGGTGTTTTCAAGGTCATGTGTAACTAAATTCTTGTTCTTGGATTAAGGAGACGGAAGCCTCAGATTATTACACTGTGAGATCTAATAGATTTTAATTGTTTAATTATTATTTTAAGTATTGATTATTATTGTGTGCTTGAATTCTATGATTAATATGTTTAATTACTAGGATGCATACTAGTTTATTAAGTGTTAAAATCTACTGCTAAATTGGACATCAAATCCGTAATTGTTTGGTCACTATAATTTGCGAAGTAACTAAGGTTAATAATTGACTGCAGATCACTAGATTATTATATCTTAGGAAGAATACTCAACTAAATTAAATGCAACCGCTTATGCTTGTGTTGATTAGCTTCATCAGTTTTTCTAATTCTTAAAGCATCTACTAGATTAAACTTTTAGCGCTTGTCTGAAGTTGTTTAGTAGTTAGGGTTATTTAGATCGCTTATTTCTATCTAACTAAAATTAAGGAAAGACATGAAATGATTCAGAATGGTGAATTGATTCTAACGATGAATATTCAAAATATTAATTAATTATGCTTGAGTCAATGGTCAGTGTAAGTTTCTGAGGTGGAAGTTGATTTAATCCAAAGTTTATTTTCTCTAATTTACTTTAATAAATTATTTTTAGTTACTTTAATAATCACAATCAAAACTCCCAATTTTGGTTACAAAGCATAAAAACAAAATAAATCATTCTCTGTGAGATCGACTCTTACTTGCACTACTACATAATTATCTTTTGCAGTAAGGTTTTATTTTTGGTTGCCTGTGACAACACACTAATTGCATAATTTTCTTACATTAGAGACAATGTAAGGTTTGAGTGTGGGGAATGACGAGGTTGTTGTTTTGAATTGGTTGAGGAAGTGTTGCTCAAATTACTGTTGATTAGTGTTGATATTCATAGATGAAAATTGATTTAAAACCTTTGAGTTTGGTTGAATAGAGTTCAGTTGATTTCAATATGACCTTTGTTTTGGTTTACACGATGATGTGTAAAGACTACGTGTTGGGAAATTTGATGAGTGCATAATATTCTATGATTTTGATTCTTTTATGTTTAGTTTTATTACATGTTTTATGTGTATGTGGATTATTAAGGTGTTTATTGATTTCAGAAAGATTTGGAGCTAAAAGTGGAAAAGGAAGACTTCTCTATCAAACGAGGCTCCAGCCTCGTTTATAGTACAAAAATGAGGCCCCGACCCAGATTTCTCTATTAAACGAGGCCTCAACCTCATTTTCAGTACAAAAATGAGGCCCCATCCCCAAACGAGGCCCCAACCTAGTTTTTAGTTATAAAACAAGGCCCCGGCCTCATAACGCAAATTGATCAGATTTGTGCGTGATTTAAGGGATTTTAGCTATATTTTATAATTCTAATGTAACTAGGATGTGATCTATGAGTATAAATAAATGTTCCTAGTCACGTTTTAAGGACCTTATCTTCTACAATTACAGACCTTAGTTTTAGAGCAAGTTTGAAGGCATGTCGGGCTAAAAGTTTTCTATTTCAGTTCTAAGGGATGTAGAACCTTATTTTGCAATTAATGGTTAATTGAGTATTCATTATTTATTCCTTATTATATGAAATTCATTCTTGATAATCTGATTTGATTGTTGAATGTTATTTGGCTTGATTGATTTGATTTCTGCAGAATTAAATTGGTTAAACTAATATCATTTGCTAGATTAAGGAATAATATTACATGTAATTGATATTGTTCTTAATCACAAGAAGTAATTAGTAATACATGATTGTGGACAAACTTTTGAGTATTGCTAAGATTATCAGAAGATAAGTTAAACAATCCGAGCTTATGTTATTATTGTTTGGATTAGTCTTATTCCCTAATTCTTAATGTTGCTATTATATTAAATCTAGATAGCTTGTTCTAGGTTGTATGATAGTTTAAATCTTGTGAAGAGCTAGTTTCATTGAGTGATAATCTAAGGGAAATTTTGGTTAGCAAAGCTTATTGTTAGCCAGGACTATTAGTTTCATTGAAAGGTAAATAATGTTACACTTAATTAATCTATTATTGTGAAAATGTGATACTGAACTAAAGAACTGGAGTTTTAATTTATTGACTATTCACATCATTTTACATACTGTTTTCAGTAATTAGTTGATTGAACTCAAACCCCCTTAAAATATTAGGATAAATATAAGACAACATCACTCTATGTAGGATCGATCCTTGCTTATCGCTATATTGAATTTTATCTTCATAGAGTAGGAGTAAGGTTTAATTTTGGAGTGTTAACGACAACTTTCACATGTGGTAAAAGTTTTCTTTGGCCTCGGTGCAAAAAAGAACTGTTATTTGTCATGATCATGAACATTGGTTTTACAGGTAATGGAATCTTGATGATGAATTTTAAATTGGAGAAGATAGTAGACATTATTGTTTATTTGACTCTCCTAATGAATTGCTCATTCCGCTCCTATTATTTGTTTAAAACTTATGTTGTCTATTATTTTCTAAATTTCTAATTTTATCAATGTTGAAGGCTAAAGATAACTTAGTAGGTGTAGTACTCCTCACTAAATTTAAAATAGTGTGCCAATAATCATATTGAGGACTTTGTGTGTGTGTGTGTGTGTGCCTATGTTGTCGTGTTATACACATTATTATAATAATTATAAGGGAACTGATATTTCTACATATGTTTTTGATATTTTCACATGGTCTTCTCTCACAAGAGATTAAAGTGGGTCCCTGTTTGCCTAATTTATTATTAGCAAATTCACGCAAGTATACGTGATCGACTAGCAATGTAGCGGCAAGAAGAGTATAGTTCCCACGAGAATAAGTTTAATTAACTAACCCAACTACTAATTTTAAATCAATTTGATTTTATTTAAACCTATGCAATTAAGATTATAAATCTAATTAACAAAAATTAACTAACTAAATAACAACTAATTAACAAGATAATATCACTAGATCAAAAGACTAAAATTATAATTTTTCCTAATGATTCATTTAAATCACTTCACTTTCCTACTAATTAATCAACTGTATTGAATTGTTAACTGAGAATTAAATAGTATTTATTAAACCTTTTTTCAAGAAATCAAATAAACCTATCCACTCCCAATTATCCCACTATATTCCTATGCAGAATAATTAAAAGATTAAACTCATTAAGCATCAACTCAAAACAAAGTCACGTGTGGCATATAGGTATATTCATATCCGATACACAAATCCAATCATCTAATTCCTTAGAATAATTAAGAACATACATTATCATATTCAGATCTACGTCTAGATTCTATTTTCCAATTTCATCTAGAATCCATCAGATAATTGTTGATCGGACACTTATGAATTAAAGCACAAAATATGATAAATAGTTCATCCACAATCAATATAACTAGAAGAAAGTAAATTAATCTAAACTACTCATTAGGTTCCATTGTAATTTTAATAAAAGAATTAGTTCATATTAACAAATCAAATAATTCCCATAATAAATCCAGGAAACATCATAAGAATACAAAAATAAAAGATTAAAAGTAAAGAAGGAACTCTGTCACAAGTGATTTTCACCATTCTCTTCAATCCTTGCTCCTTACGAATGAACCTCCAATATATGGCAAAACCTTAGCCTTTAATATTTAATAATCTTCAGAAATTAAACAATGATGTATATATCTATCTCCCATATTATCAGCCTTCTAGTGTATTTATAATCCTCCACACAGCCTCCAATAGCATAACCCTAGCCAAACTCTACTTAGAAAGTGTCCCAGTTGGAATAGGATTGCACCTCATCAGTTCAGCCAAGTCCCCGCGCACAAAACAGCCGCAGCGCCCACTTCCAGCGCCGTAGTGCTGACACAATGGAGTCTAAGCACCGCGACGCCCAAACCCAATGCCGCAACACTTAGCCTTGGTCTCGCCACTGAGCGCGCGCTGCGCGCGTAGCTGCTTTGTAGTGTCTTCGCCATCCTGACTTTGATTTACCATGTCCAAACGCAGCCCGTTCCTTGCAAATTCATTTCGCCGTGTTAAATGCCAACGCTTGCAACACACTATCATCCACTTGTTGCATTTGGCTTCATATTTTTTTTTACTGATTTTCCATCTTTTCGCTGCTTTTATAGCATCTCATCTCAAAACTCGATTCTTATATATAAACATATAAAAAACATAAAAATAAACTAAAAATACTAAAGAACTTACAAAATAATCAAGTTAAGAGTACCTAAATAATAGATATAAAATTCACTCATCAAATATCCTCAAACTTAAATCCTTGCTTGCCCTCAAGCAAAACCTACTCTATACACAACAACCTTAAACAACAACTTAATAAAAACATGCAAAATAGCCTCAAAGAATTATATATCAATAACTCCCAGTAAAAATTCAAAACATGCAAAGCCCAAAAACTCAACTTATTCATCAGTTCCCTATCAATTCATGATCCCAATAATATATAACCACATCCAACTATTCACATCAATCATTACTTAGTTAAATCTATATAAATAATTAGTTGATAAAAGATATATACTATGAACCCTAGACCCCCATTTACCACATCAACTCGAACAAAGGCAACTCTCTCATTCATCTGGGGTGAAAAATGATTTCTTTCATATTTTTTCAAATCTACCTTCTTTTCTCCGAGAATTTTTCCAGTGAGTGCATTTAATGCGTTTTATGCTCTATCTCGCCTTCCATTCTACCCACGAGTGCGTTTTACGCTCCATCTCGTGCTTGTGTTTATGGATGAGTGTGTTTTAAGCTTCATCTCAATCCACCAAAGAATTCAAATTCCAATTTCCCCTCAAACTTAAGTGAGTGCATATCTTTGCTCAAAACAATGTTCAAATAAGCGCCAAAGGTCTCAACAATATCTTCATAAGTTAATAGATATATAAACTTCTTAAAGGACAATTACTAAACCGCTGGATGTACATATTTTAAAAACCAATACAAAGGATCACAAATAATACAAAACCAACTACTAAATTAAGCTTTGAACCAAGCATGAATCAAAAATTTTACCTGAGTTACCTGCAAAATTTTATTCAACATGTTCTCCTTCTTGGCCTTCAGTAGATTCAAATAAAGTGTTGCTCAACACTTACAAAAATTAATTTTTCTAAATTCAAACTAACTAAATTTAAACTAACATGCATAATTAGTAAAACCTTCTAACAAAACCATTTAACATTCCAAATAAAAACCATCTACTACAGAATTAACAAAATAAAAAGAAAAGTATCTCAAATATCAGTACATGACCAATAAATACCCCCAAACTTGAAGACTACATTGTCCTCAATGTAAAAAAATAGGAAAAATTAAAACCAAAAGACTTCCCTGGGGTATGATCATGCATCTTCATCCTTCTCATCCGACTGGTACTGTGGCATCATAGGTGGTGCTGGGAACTAAATCGGGTCTGGACTTGGGTTGATCCCACAGCTGGCGAATACCTGCACCAGCAACTCATTGAACTGGGTGGAGTATCCTATAAATGATGTCATCTGCTCCGACATCCGGTTAATGTGCCTCGATTGGCGCCTAGACTCCCACTGTAGTGCACTCTGGCCCCTCCTCAGCTCTACTGTGTCCCGCTTAATCTCGCGAACCTCCTCCATAAGAACATCTATGGAAGACTAGAGTAACCCCACTAAAGAAGGTGGAACCGTTGCATCCTCTGTCTTATCCTCCTCATCCATCTGTGTGAACCCGACACTGCTAAGATTCGCTATGTCGCCTCCCTACTACTGGAATCGGTCGATGATCCTCTGATCTATCAGTCCCTTAGGCGGTTGGATATTCTCCTCCTTACTGCACTTAACCTTAGCCCCTTGCATAGGCCACAGATGAGCGATGGATGTGGTAGACCCATGGTAGAACCTCCTTCGATGGCATGATAGAATCCTGTATCACCTGCCTAACATTGACGGTCATACCCTTAACTATGACATAAAGAAACACGACCCGTTCACGGATGACATCATTGACATGTGTCATCGGCATCAAGTTGTCACACAGAAAGTAGTACCAAGCTTTACCGTACCTACTCAGCTCCTTATGCGCAAAGCTGAATGCCTCATGCTATTTCGATTTCCATTCGGCTCTCGGGCGACACAACGTTTTGATAACCTCCTCCAAGTCAATATCCTCCTGATGTACTCCATGAACTCATCATCTCCCTCTATGTTCGACAACTTATAATAAGCATTGATTGCGGCCTTGGCGTAGCTAACCTCTTTGACCCGCACACGCACCATATGACCCTCTGTCTCTTTGACATTAGCATAGAATTCTCGGAAGATTGATACCACTGATGGTTTGGGATGATCGGTGAACTTCCCCCAACCACGACTTGCTATCATGGCGACTATGTTGCTTTGTGACTCACTTGGGCGTAAGCCACGCTCCGGTATAGCAGTTTTGCCCAGCAAGAGATTATGGTAGTTGTCGGATGCGGCTTCGCTCATAAACTAGTTGGTGTCATATGGTTCTTGTGACCGTGAGGTTGATCCAGGTGCCTTTTGCCTCTTTGATGCCATTTATGATGAAAATATAGTTTGAACGAATGAAAAACTCCGTTTAGATAGCCCAAAAACACTTGGCATTTCCTCTTGGACAATTTTTTGAACACCTTGTGGGCGCTCACAATGTACAGTCAAATTTCGTGCTTTGGCTTCCAACTAGGTAGCCCTAACTCCCCTTGCTTGTGATCTTTGATGAATAGTTGAGGATTGTTGTGCTAATATATGATTTGGATGGTTGGGTTGAGATCTCTAGAGAGGATTTGAGAAGTTGGCACTTGAAGAATTTGAAAGTGAATTAACACTGCCCACTTTGCTGCTTAAAACACGCTGGAAACACCTGCAGCGCCGTGGCGCCCATGTGCAGCGCTGTGGCACTTGGTCTCTAGATGGTCAGCGCTGCGGCGCTAGTTTTTGGAGCTGCAGTGCTAAACCCTTGTGTGGGCAACGCTGCGACGCTGTTTGCTGACGTTGTGGCGCTGACCTTCTGCTTAATGTGCAGGCGCACTCTGCTGCCCCATGCTGCACGCCGTGTACGCCGTCGCATTTCTTGGCTCGTGGTTTATTTTTGGCATTCGTTCTTCTATTTTTTTGTTATGTTGTACCTGAGATACATAATTAACATGATATTAATACATAATTACCATAAATTGACTAAAAATCAACTAACATCCATTATGAATTTAAAATGTAACTATAGAAAAGAACTAAACCACTAATTTATTAATTTCTTCAAGCGTACCAACTTGACGATTAACAACTAATTAACATGCAATATATCCTAAAAAAAATTAGAACACTTGGGGTGCCTCCCAATCAGCACTTGTTTTATAGTCATCAGCCTTACTTCTTGCGATCTTTGCTCGGGCTCTACTGAGATGTCGGGAATCTATTTACTTGCATTCTCACAACCCTAACAATTCTTTAAAAATAGCCCGTTTCCTTCCATTGTTTCTTTCCTTGTATCCCAATCATCATCAACAAACGATATTGAACCACAACTATGTATAGTCTCCTCATGACCCGAACCTTTGACTTCCTTAACCAAGAAACATTCTTCCACGTCATTCGAGAACTTCATTGTGTTGAATACATTGAACTTCACCTCTTGATCATTAACCCTCATGGTGAGCTCTCCGTTCTGCACATCTATAAGCATTCTCCCCATAACTAAGAATGGATGTCCCAAAATAAGTGGAATCTCACAATCCTCCTCGCAGTCAAGCACCACAAAATTAGCCGAAAAGATGAAATTATCCACCTTAAATAAGACATCTTTTATTATTCCCCTTAGATAAGTAATTGACCTGTCAGCCAACTGTAAGGTGACATTTATTGGCTTTGTTCCTTTTAAGCATAACTTCTTGTAGATAGACAAAGGCATGCGATTTATGCTCGCTCCCAAGTCACACAATGCTTTACCCACGAATTAATGCCCTATAGTGCATGAAATTTTGAAACTTCCAGGGTCCTTCAGCTTTGTCAGCAACTTTTTCTAGAGAATTTCACTACATTCCTCCGTCAAAGCAACAATTTCGCAGTCGCCTAACCTTCACTTCTTTGATAAAATTTCCTTCTTGAACTTGACGTAGCTCGGCATCTGTGACACCCCCAAATCAGGGTACTTCAGTCCCACATATTTGGTGTTCACTATTCCATACATTCATGACTAACTACCCAAAATAAAAGACAATATAATAAAACTGAATAAAACATCTCCCCATAATAGAGGTTACAACTTAAAACTCTTAAGTAAGTAATTCCCAGGTTATCTAACCTTTATTACATCATCGCGGAATTAAAACATAAAATTAAATAAGTCTTATTACAAAAACTCCATAATAAATAGCAGTTCGCGAGCTATTTCTGCATCTTGCCTTTGCTCTTACTCGTGGACGGCTCATCTGACTTCTCAGTCTTAGCTGCAATGTTTTATGCAAGAGTGAGCAAACAATTGCTCACAAGTATAATAGCAATAACAATTAAACGATTAACGGGGTAGATTTTAATTGAGGAGTAATAGTTTTTCTGAAATCAATCAACAATAACCAGAGGTCTGAAAACTCAACAGATAGCTTGGCTCAAGAGTTGAATATAGATTTCAAAATTAAAAGTATATCTGAGGGTCATAAGACCTCGAACTATGTCCTAGGTTAGCAAGTATCTCTACTGTAACCTTTAACAATCTTATAGACTATGGACCATCCGTCTCGTACTCCGGGGGATCAGCCCTTTGAACAATATATTGTGCACAAACATTTTAACGCTATTGCATAGTATAATCCCCTATATTAGGGTTGTTCATCTCAGTTTTACCATTAGAGTCCGTACCAAATGAAGTTTGGCTTGGAATAGCTTCAACAAAAATTCTAGATTTTAGAACGATCATCAACTATGGACTAGCTGAATCAAAAGGGTCACTAGCCATATAACAGTCTGTTTACAATAACAATACAATCTTTGTAAAAATGGAACTACAATAATAGTAGAAATTAAGGATTACAAACGAATATATTGGAGTAACGCATTTGAAGGTCTAGAGTACTCAATCAACATATAATCGTTGAGTAATATGAGAAACCTTGCTTGAATAATAATAATAACCAAGGTTAGAGAACTTGCTCAATGAAATGCAGGGTTTAGAAACTTGCTTAATGTAGGTAAAGTTTTAAGGAACTTGCCTCGTGCGTAATCTACACAATCTCAATTTATATTCACCAAACGTCCTACATTCCATTAGGATCACAATGTAAGTTAGTTCATTACAACTATGACTACAATTTCACTTTCCACTTTAGTACAAGATACCAACCTAAATTTATGATTCGAACTCTCTAACTAACCACATAGCATAAATGAGAAATCTATACCATCACATAACATAAGACATAGCATATAATTAACTTCTCCAATTCTTACGGATATCGAGTTACAAATCTTTATAACTTATTGATTCATAGCTTATAATCATCAAATGGGTAACTACATTATGTTATTAAGTCTCACTAGATGCTTTACAATTCTCCACATACATTAGAATAAGCTAACTTATCACCATCCAAGCTATGCACGTAAAAACACATCATTGGGTCTGTTCTGAATACCGGCGCAGCCGCGCCACTTTTACTCTTGGAACCAGCGCGGTCGCACTGCACACATACAGGGACTGATCTGCTGCTGGCGCAGCCGCACTACTTTTGCTCTGGAAACAAGTGCGGCCGCGCTGCGTCACAGACTCAGTTGCTGCAGCGCGAACAGACTCTGTTTCCAACCAATTTCATAATTTCAACACCTTAAATCACATTTAGCCAATCACAAACACTATAAACTCAACAAATACAAAACTTAAATATTTACAGAATCATTTCAACATCTTAGAACCTTCAAATAACCAAATTAAAGATTCAAACATCACAATTCATGTTCTATTTCATATTCTTGACATATTAGTGAAATCATATGCCACGAATTCGTTTCTAAACCATTTTAATCCGTTCCAGTTACATTGTTTTCGTTTCTCAGTAAATTACAAATAACAACAACCAATTTAGCATTCTAAGCATGAATTGACCTTCAATTTTGTACTTAAAACAGGCCAATAGAACACTGTGAAACCAACAAGTCTAATTATTTCTATTTCATCTTATACACAAATTATAATTACAGAAAACCATTTACAGAGACTATCTAATACATTATACATACTCATAGACATTTATAACCAACATATAATCAAATCCTAACACTTTAGTTCATCAAGAGTTATCACAGGAAATCTACTTCAAGAAATATAAAATAAAACTTTAGAATTAGTTTATTACCTTCACTTCTTCTTTGGACTTAGAATCGGTATTTGATTGCTTGGCAATTCTTCTCCAATTTCCAGATTACAAAGAACACACACTCTCAATTCCTCTCAACTTTCTCTTAAAATTGCTCTCAAAGTGAGCACTGATCTTTTTGCTTAATGAAAATAAACTGATATAACCTTTATTTTTTTTTTAACGTAAAATTTAACTAGCTAGTCAGTTATCAAAACCATCAGTTAACAAATTCAAAAGGTCATAAGACCTTGTTTGGCAAAACTAGATTAACTTGAAAATTCAAAAGCCACAAGGCTTTGTTTGGTAAAACTAAATTAATCCTCTTTTAATTTATTTTAATAATCTATTTATAATAAGGTTCAATTGTCACACATACTTTAATTAAACTTACTAATAAATAAATTCAATTAAACCTTACTAATTAAATTATAATTTCTATTTATCCAATTATTAATTAATCCAAATAATTCATTTTATTCAAATAAATCATTAATCATCAAATTTAATTATTAAATTAAATTAGAACAATCGTCAAATAACCACTCAAATAATAATTATCATAATTGCACTTAATAAATTATTCCACAACAAATCCATCAATTATTTATTCTATTCAATAAATAAATCAAATAAAATATTTATTTAACTTAATAAACTTTTTATTTAATTCACATAATAAATTGAAAATAAAAAAAAATATTTATTTAACTCAATAAATATTTTATTTATTCACAGAAATCACATTCGTTACAACATCTGCTCCAATGTTTCGGCAAAAATGATGTTAATGTGCAATTTTTTGAACACTTCCAAGAACTCTGAGAATTGATATTTTAGTTTTTGAATCTTAAGATATTGTGGAAACGGCACAACAGGCACAATCATATTTTGTTTGCCTCCATTATTGTTCAAAATTGGACATTCTTCCATCTCTTTCTCTCTACTCTTGCTCTTATCTTTTTTGATCTTGTGACACCCCCAAATCCGGGTTACCTCACACCACACAAATTTGGTGCTCACTATTCATACACAACCATTATCTACCCATAAACAAAAGGAATATCTCCCATAAAAGGGTTAATAAACAACTTCATAAACCATAATCCCGTTAAAGGGTTGCATTACAAATAAAATCCCAGGTTATCTAACCTTAATACATCATTCGCGGAAACAAAACTTTTATAATAACGAATAAGTCTTAGTTACACAACCACATGAACAAAAGTAAACAAGTCTTCGTATTACAGCAAATCATCGTCACTTGTACATTTTTCCTTTTCCTTTGCTGGTAGATGGCCCATCCGTCCTTTCAACTTTAGTTGCAAGGGTTTAGTATGCAAGGGTGAGCAAAACAATTGTCCACCAAGATAATAAAGAACACTTTTCGACATTAAACTTATCTGTAAGATATTATCTCACTGATGAGACTAATCATGAATGGAAACATCTGAAAACTCATTAGAAGGAGATAGAACATCAAGGTGTACTGAGGGTCGCAAGACCACGAACCATTACCTAGGTTAACAGTAAGTCTGTTGTAACCTTTAATAGTTTAATAAACTATAACTGGACTATCCATCTCGTACTTAGGGTGATCAGCCCGTTGTACAATGTATTGTGCACAATCATTCAACGTTGTCGCGTAACGAAAGTATTCCCCTGAACTAGGGTTGTTCTTCTCAGTCTGTCGTTCAAGAATTCAATCCAAAGACAATTTGATTTAAACAACATAAATTAGGATCAAGGATCAACAACAACGATATTCAACGATATAGATATTGTATTTCCAAGGTTTTAAAATAATGATTTAAATTAGCTTAAGCTTTGAACAACGTGAATCCAGAAGTCAGAAATTTATGATACAATAAGTGAAATAGGCAACGATAACTTGTTAAATGAAAGAATAGAATTTAGAAACTTGCATATTTGTAGACAAGATATGAATAGAGAGCTTGCATTAACTGAAATCGAGGTAAGGTAAGGAAACTTGCCTCGAGTGCAGTTTTCTTAACTACAACTCACGTACATAAACCAACTACATATTCCGTTTATAAGGCACAAATAATGATCAGTTACTATATTACCAACACTTCAAAATCCGTTCTCATTCAACCTCATCTTAGTACCTTAATTATTTTCTGATTATCAATCTCACTTCAAGAGTTATAAGCTTAATTATAACAATGTCACCCTTAGGAATCCCTAAAACTTAACGTTAAGTTAAGGTTCATCAACATCATTCAAAAAGGAAAAAAAATTAAAAACATATCATGACCATCTTAACATCCATCTTAACATCTTGGTATTCATTCAATACATTAATTTAAGTTTTAATCTTGCATAGGGTAACATATCATGACCAAAAAGAAAAAAAACATTAAAAACAAGAAAATTTTCATTTTCTGCAATTCTCGCTGGGGAGAGGAATTACTACACAAAACTCTCGCTGGGACGAGGAACTCAGTTCAGTGAGCTCGTCGGGGCGAAGAAATTTAGCTTAGTGAGCTCGTCGAGGCGAGATCCCTGGATTCCAGATTATGCAGTTTTGCAAACTGCAGAATTTCCAACCAAAAAATTTCAATAAAGCATACCCAATTATTATAAACCTCTTAAAAACATTACTAAGCATCCATATACCAATTCTAACAACCTAAAACAAACAAAACAACAAAACCCAAAGGATTTAAATCAACTTTTCTTTAGTTTTTCCAAAACTCATACATTTAGTGAAACAACTCACCATTTACACAATTTTTAACCAAATCATACCACAATACCTGCATTGTTTTCGTTTTTAAACGTAATATCATAAACAACTCTCAATTTACAGATAAATACATGATTGAATCATCAAATTTTAACCCAAAGTAGCCAAAACATATATATATTCCTCAAGAACACAAATTCCCAATTTAAAACTTGTTTTACAATAATTTAATTTCTGTAAATCGTTTGTAACTTACATACAATGAATTATAAACACCTTTCAACATACATATATATATCAATCATTCACAAATTCATCAATTAAAACCCTAATTTTACAAAACTAAAGAACACAAAAAGTTAAGAGCAAAAGGGTTAAATTATTACCTTAAATCCTTGTTTAGTGATGAGTAGGTTTTAACCTACGAGTTTGATACATCTTTGGCTTAATTCTTTACAGTCTTTAAGTGTTTTTAGTATCTTTTTATTTGTTTTCGTATTTCTTTTGTAGGGCAAGGCTGGCTGCAGGTTAGAAGAAGAAACAAATAGCTGGGTGCAGGGCAACCTCGCCGGGGCGAGAATTCATGGGCTATTTTTCTCGCCGGGGCGAGGACTTTTGTGAAGAATTTCTCGCCGGGGCGAGAATGCGGCTGATGGAAATTAAAAGATTTTTTAGCAATCAGTTATTTTGGAAAGGTTGAAGCTAACAAGGATTCTATCTACCACTCTGATGAGGAGGCTTATGAGGATATAAATAAGAGATAACACATTGGAGAAAAAAAACACACAACAACGGAGATTGAATTTTCAGAGCTGAGCAAGGAGATTGA
This sequence comes from Aralia elata, assembly GCA_034770075.1. Lineage (NCBI taxonomy): Eukaryota > Viridiplantae > Streptophyta > Magnoliopsida > Apiales > Araliaceae > Aralia > Aralia elata. The sequence goes on along the minus strand of CM068380.1, from coordinate 28,714,696 downwards.
AGATCAAGTTAAGCATCATGAGGAATTCAGATTGGAGGACTAGAAATTACATTGAGTTTTCTTTTAATCTTTTATCCTTAATTTGAAATTAATTATGATGACTTATTTTGGAATTCTAGTTTTTATTGTCAGGATGAACTAAACCTTTTAATTAAGGCTACAATTGAACCAGTTATATTTATGACTTAACTATCTATTTGATTTCAGTTATTCAATCAATTTGAGTTGTCTATCTTATTCTATGCTTATTGATTAATTGTTTGGCCAACAATTTAGCGTAATATTCTAGGTGAATTCGGGAGATGCAATCTAGGGTTAGAACTGGATGAGATAGCATGTATTCTTAATTATTTGCATGTGTTGAATAATTAGGATTGTGAAGTGAATAGGGATATCTCTTTGTTGCATGTAACAATTAGAAATTGAAGCTTAATGAATTTAATCCTTTGGTTTTGCATAAGAATATCGCAGAGTTAATTAGATTAGATAGATTTATTTGATCACTTAGAAAAGGGCTTATAAATACAATTAAATTTTTGTTAACAACTCCATTGAAGTGAATAATTGGAAGATTTAGATAGATTGGTTTATGATATATAACTGGGGATATTGTAGTCTTAATCTCTTTAAATCTGAATTTTAACCTTTGTGATAGTTGCCAGTGCTAGTATTAATTTAATTAGTTTCAATCAGTATTCAAATTGTGATTGTTTAATAGAATAGCCATAATCTAAATTGACAGTTGAAGATCTAAAACATAGTAATTCCTGTGGGTTCGACACTCTATCTTATCACTTTATTACTTGTTGATCGTGTATACTTGCACGTAATTGTTGATTGTGAAATCGGGCAACATTTAGGCTTATATAGATGATAAAAAGATGATTGGAATTGCTCTAAGAACCTCCTTTCTTCTTTCAATTTCCACAGAGAATTTCTCCTCTTCTCTCAACACACTGTGTTACAAGCATTGGCCATATAAAACACGTAAAAAGAAAACTGATATGTGGGTTATCAGTTAAACAAAACCAAAAGGTTTTGTCAGTTTAGTAAACCAAATGCCACAAGGCCATGTTTGGTAAAACCAACTTAACAATTACTAAATTATTTTTATATTCTCTTATTATAAAGTCACATGTCACACTTGTTTTATTAAATAATTCAACTAACAAAACATATTAACTTAACAAATAAATTACTATTCCAATTTAATAAATCATCACCTTTCTAATTTAATTATTGAATTAAACTAGAATATTAGCGCTATATAACTATCAACAACGCTTCTAATTTAATTAACTTATTTAGTTAACGAAAACACCAACATAAGTTAAATTAAAACACATCTAAATAAAAATAATTCCATCACTTGCTAATTTAAATCAATAAAATCAATTAAAAATATTTATTCAACTTCAATGCATATTTTCAAATAATACAAAATTCCGGATTATTACATCCTTCCCTCCTTATAAGGATTCTGTCCTCAGAATCACAATGCATAACTCACTTAATTCAATCCCGCCTTCCCCCTTCTTAAAAAGATTCTGTCACCAGAATCTTAGAACCAGGGCTAAACAAACAATTTAGGATAATTCCTCATCATATCAGCTTCGAATTCTCACGTAGCTTCTTCAGCATTGTGGTTCCTCCATACTACCTTAACAGAAGGTATGAATTTATTTCTGAGAACCTGTTCCTTTTTGTCCACTATCTGGATCGGAACTTCCTCATAAGTTAAGTCTTTCTCAAACTGTATAGGTTCATATTCAATCACATGTTTATAGTCTGGCTTATAAGGCCTTAAAATAGACACATGAAAGACATTATGGATATGAACCAGCTCTGGAGGTAGAGCTACTTCATAAGCCACCTCACCAACTCGCCTCAGCACTTCAAAAGGTCCAATAAATCGTGGACTAAGCTTACCCTTCTTTCCAAAGCGAATTTTCCCTTTCCAAGGTGAAACTTTCAGAGACATGAAGCTTCCCACCTCAAATTCTCGGTGCTGACGATGTTGATCCGTATACTTCTTCTGTCTGTCTTGAGCAGCTAATAATCGCGCTCTTATAACTTTCACGATCTCCATAGTTTGGTGTACCAATTCTGGTCCTAGAAGTTGCCTTTCACCAACCTCGTCCCAACATAGTGGAGTCCGACATTCTCGTCCATACAACGCTTCATATGGCGGCATGCCAATACTTGTGTGGTAACTGTTGTTGTAAGCAAACTCGACCAATGGTAGGTGATCATCCCAGCTTCCCTTGAAATCCATGACACAAGCGTGTAACATATCCTCCAAGGTTTGAATCGTTCTTTCGCTCTGTCCATTAGTTTGAGGATGATACGTAGTGCTCATTCTCAACTGAGTTCCCAAGCATTCTTGCAGATACTTCCAAAAATTTGATGTAAATCTCGGATCTCAATCAGACACAATAGACACAGGGACACCATGTCGCAAAATAATTTCTTTGATGTATAATTTTGCCAATTGGTCTAGGTTTAATCTAATCTTGATTGGTAAGAAATGCGCTGATTTTGTCAGTCTGTCCACGATTACCCAAATCGCGTCAAAACCTTTCTGTGTAGTCGGCAAGCCTACCACAAAATCCATCGTTATATGTTCCCACTTCCACTCTGGTATTTCTAACGGCTGCAACAAACCACTGGGTCGCTGATGTTCAGCTTTCACTTTCTGACATGTTAAACATCTAGCAACACATTCTGCTACATCATGCTTCATTCATGACCACCAATAATATTAACGAAGATCTTGATACATTTTTGTACTCCCTGGGTGAACTGAGTAACGTGTATTGTGAGCTTCATCCAAGATCTCCCTTCTAACATCCGGTATCAATGGAACCCAAATTCGATGTTCAAATCTGAGTAGTCCCTTGGCATCAATACTGAACTTTCCACCTTGTCCCTCGGAGACTTCCTTCCTAATCTTCTCACACTTCGCATTTTGAAGTTGAGCTTCTTTGATTCGGTCCAGCAACACCAGACGAACCTCGACCTGAAATAACTTCCCCTTTGATTCATGTTAGCACTTCACCTCTAATTCTAACTTCGCCATTTGTTTAACAAGTTCCTCTTGAGCAGTCAAAAACATAAGTTTCTCTCGACCCTTCCTGCTTAATGCATCAGCAACAACATTCGCCTTTCCTGGATGATAGAGAATTTCGCAGTCGTAATCTTTAATCAGCTCTAACCATCGCCTCTATCGCATGTTGAGGTCCTTCTGTGTAAAAATATACTTGAGACTCTTATGATCCGTGTAAATCTCACACTTCTCACCATAAAGGTAGTGCCTCCAAATCTTCAGAGCAAACACCACCGCTGCCAATTCTAAGTCATGTGTCGGGTACTCTTTCTAGTAATCTTTTAGTTGTCGTGAGGCGTACCCAATTACCTTTCCGTTCTGCATAAGCACACAGCCAAGGCCCTTATGCGACGCGTCACTGTAAACCACAAAATTTCCGGTACTATCTGGCAAAGATAATACAGGCGCCGTACTTAACCTCTTCTTCAATTCTTGAAAACTTTCCTCACATTTATCCGTCCAAACAAACTTAACCGCTTTCCTAGTCAAATTTGTCAACAGAGTGGCGATTCTAGAAAAATTTTGTATAAACCGTCGATAATATCCTGTCAAACCCAAGAAACTCCTCACTTCTGACGGTGTCTTCGGTTGCTCCCAATTCATTACAACTTCCACTTTAGTCGGGTCAACTGATATCCTATCTTTATCAATTACATATCCAAGAAATTGAACACGATCCAACCAAAATTCAAAATTTGAAAACTTCGTATAAAGCTTATATTTCCGTAATACCTCCAAAGTTAGCCTCAGATGCTCCACATGGTCTTCTCGTGACTTTGAATACACCAAAATATCGTCGATAAACACCACCACGAACTTGTCTACAAACAGTTTGAACACCTTATTCATTAAGTCCACGAATGTCGCAGGTGCATTCGTTAGACCAAATGACATTACCAGAAGCTCGTAGTGACCATAACGAGTTCTGAACGCCGTCTTCGGAACATCCTCCTTTCTCACTTTTAGTTGATGGTAACCACTTCTTAAGTCTATTTTTGAAAAATGCGTAGCACCCTTCAGTTGATCGAACAAATCGTTAATTCTTGGAAATGGGTATTTATTCTTGATTGTAACCTTGTTCAATTCACGATAATCTATGCATAGGTGCATCGAGCCATCTTTCTTCTTGACAAACAACATCGACGCTCCCCACGGCGAAACACTCGGTTGAATGTACTTCTTATCTAGTAGTTCTTGCAATTGGACCATCAACGCTTTCATCTCCACCGGAGCCATTCGGTACGGAGCTTTTGATATAGGTGCAGTCCTTGGCACTAAATCGATAACGAATTCAATCTCTCTATCTGGAGGTAATCCTAGCAAATCATCTGAAAAAACATCCTCAATATTCCTCACCACTGGTATTTTTCCAATTCTGCACCGGTCTTCCGAGTGTCTACCACATGAGCTAAATACCCTACACATCCTTGCTTTAGTAACTTCTTCTCCTGCATAATCGTTAGACAAGTTGTTTGCCTCAACGATTTGCTACCATAAAATACCACCTTAGATGGAGTCTTAAGATTTACACACTTCTTTTGGCAATCAATGATTGCCCCATAGTTATACAACCAATCCATCCCTAGAATAACGTCAAATTCCCTAAGTTTAATCGGAATAAGATTTACTGTCATCATATAACCATAAATATCTACCTCGCAATTTTTGTACACATACCTAACAGGTACCACTTCCCTATTGGCAATCTTTATGTTAAAGGAAAAGTCTAACTTTTCTCGGGGTAACTCTAGTTTATCAGCAAAATCATCAGAAATGAAAGAACAAGTTGCACCCGAATCAAAAAGTACATTTGCATTCAAATTATTTATTGGTAGGATACCTGCCACCACCTCCTTGGATTGAACTGTATCCTGGACCGTTATATTAAAAGTGCGAGCAGTCGGGTGGTTTGTTGTAGCTGGCCCAGAAACAGTTAATGCACCTCCACTGTTGTTTCCTTTGCCTCGACTTCTTCCACTAGCAGCCCTCCTTGGACAAGCACGAGCAAGATGGTCTTTTGACCCACACGTAAAACAGGCACCCTTCTTTGGGGCAGTGTAGTTTACAGCAATGTGGCCCTCTTGCCCACAGTTGTAACAGACTCTCTTCCCTTTCAGGCACACACCTGTGTGATTCTTTCCGTAAGTTGCACAAGCCTCGGTTTTCTTCTTCTGGTTACTCTGCTGACTTCCAATAAATTCTCCATCGTTCCATTTCCGCTTCTGATTTTCTCCTCCATTACTACAACTCGGCTTATTCTCGGTCTCATTCCTCTTCTTTTTTTGCTCCTAATTGTATTCATTCAACGCATCACTTCCTCCCTCAGCTATTATCGCTTTCTCTAACACCGCCGCAAATGTGTTGAGTTGAAACATAGAAACCCTACTGTAACGCCAAGGCTTCAATCCTTGATCAAACCGTCTAACCGATCCCATGGTATGACACCTTCTCCTGCTCTCGTCTTGTTGTCTTTCCACCAGTAACTGGCTTTCGACTTTAACATAAAAGTCGCAAAGGCAGTCTTCTCATCATTCCCAACCCTAGCGACATCAAAAACTTTTTCCATTTCCATTACCCAGGTTTGGGCTTCTATCGGATTCATCGTTCCTTTAAACTCAGGGGGACCAACGACCTTAAAATCCTTAAAGGTCGTAGCTTGAGCTTGCGTTTGATTCGCAAAAACTCCAGTCAAAAGGTTCACTAGTTGCTTAACTGGGTTAGCATCGGGTGGACTATTGTTATCATTGTTAGTAGACGGTGGTTATTGACGAGGTCGTCCAGCCCTTCTTGGCGGCATAATTCTGTTTAAGACAACGCTTTTTAGACAATTACTAAATTTCTTAAGTACTTATAACTTAATTAAAAACTTAACTTAAATATTCAAAAGTAGAAACTTAACACATAACATTTTCAATAAACTTCTTTATTTATGAATTCTCAAACTCAAAAGATAGCATTTTACTATTTACATCATCATCTAAGAAAACAACTTTAGAATTCCATCATTAGCGTCTTATCCCATTATTTATATAAGCTGGGATTCACACTACGCAAACTTAAACACTTATCTTAACATTATTTCCCTAACAACTTAAGAAGACAATCCTCGGCGCATAGCCTCCTCACGTTCTCGCTCCATGATGCGAACTACAGTTCGGCGATCCACAAACTTCGGATGATTCTCTAGCTGAATTGGGTAATAACAAACCCGGTCTTGAGCCCTATCCATCGTCGTGTGGAAAATATACTCCATATCATCGATCTTGAACTTCTTCGCGCGAACCTCTCCTTCAACACGATCTAACCGTTGAGAAACCCTAATGTGAGCGTCCTCAATCCGATTATGCTTAGCAGTTTCCTCCTTCAAAGCTTCTTTTAACTCGTCCATCGCAATCTTCAATCGCCCGATCTCAGTCTTTAATTCATCATTTTCAGTTTTTAGTTCTCCATTTTCAGTCTTCACTACCTCACTCTCTGACTTCACCTTCCCATTTTTTTCTAACAATTGGTCCTGTTGACCCTTTGAGTGAACCAATTTCCATTCTACATCACCCAAACGTACTTCTAAATCATAGATCTCTTCATTCCTCTCCTCGAATGAAACTTAGCGTGTCTCTGACACTTCCTCCAAGACTCTAAGTAAAAGTAGTATGCACACAAGCCAATCATATTTGATATGATGTAGCATATACTTTGTAATCTTATTCGGTTATTAAAAGGCATTTTACATTATCTACATGGTGCTGTTATATAAAATGTGATAAATCCATAGTTTTGAGCAATACTTCTAAAATCATGATGGTGATCATGCTAGTGAGATCTAAATTGTAGATAGCTCACAAACTAAAATCGTTCCTAATCGTTGGATTACTAAAAAGGGGATTAGTGAATCCGGATAGATTAGTACATACGTTGCTTGCTCTTGGGAAGAGGATGATTGATCTCATAATAATTTATGTGGAGACACTAAAGCAAGTATGTAGATGCTTATTAGAGAATAAGTTCACTGAACGTGGCTTGCTAAGGAATACCTAATGGAGTTTTACTCGCCAGTCAATAGGAATTCCTCTAGTGATAGTAGTACAAGTGATCCTTAGACTTGAGATCATCATAGTATCTTGTGTATGATGAGTTATACTTTGACATGTCCCTTAAGACCTTTAGGGTATATCAAAGGGTATGATTGGGTATAATGAGTTGTACATGGAGATAGGTGAATGATCAACAAAGAATCTACCACGTCTAATAAAAGATGTGAATGTCCTATGTGATTCGATAAATGACAACTCAGTAGTCCTTGGTCAAGGCAGAATGAAATTAGAAAGGAGTTTCTAATTTGCATTATTTAGAGTTGTGCATTTGGGAATCGAAATACATATAATTAAATAAAATAAGACTTGACAGTAAATCAATGTCTTATATTTAATTAGGACATTATATGGTAGAAGGATTGAATTGTACGGTAACTATTCACTGAAAGGTTCTTTTGTGATTAATGTTGAAATCTATATTATTTAGAAAGTCGTTGATCGCTAAGGGGGCTTACCCTAATTGTAGAATAAATATTATTTATTTAAATAGATTAAATAGTTTAATTTATTTATTTAAATAAGGTTAGAATTGTTCTAATTGATTTATTCACAACCGGTTTCATATGGAGAACCTAAAGGGTCACATCGCAAAAGGAAAATATTTATTTAAAAAGTAAATGACATAATTGTAATAATAAGTTGAGCGTATTTAATTTAATCTATGGAGATAGAATAAATTAAATAGCTTAATATTTATTATTTAATAATTTGGAAATATTAAATATAAATTAATAAGAGGAGTCTTATTATTATTATTACTATTACTATTATTTAATTCCTAATAGGGATTGAGAATTAATTAATAGAAGTACTCTCTCATGAATTTCTAATTGGATTAGGAGAATAATTAATTAAATGAGTTTAATTATAATAGAAACCCTAACCCTAAATAGTTTAGGGAAGGGTTATTCCTACATCTATAAATAAGAGGAGTCTTATCATAGATTAGGGTTACACACTCTTGCATAAAAATTGTGGAGAGTACTTGCAATTTCTATAGAGATAGAAACTAGGGTTTTGCCAAACACCCATCTTCTTGAACAAGTATTATTCCTTGGTTGATCACCTCTAGAGGCCAAACACTTGGGTGACTAACATTGATCAAAGGAAGGAATTTAATCGGTGGAATTCAAGGAGAACGCGAATGAATTGGAGGTGAACTTGTACCTGAGAAAGCTAAAATTCTACAAGGGTATAATTCTTATTCTCCATCTCTTTCGTTTAATTAATAATTGTGCATAAAGAAAGATCATGGTGATGGTTTGTATAAAATTTTAAAATCTGATTTTATCGCGCTTCTGCTTTATTTATGTAATTTGATTGCATGTTCGCGTTATATACAAACCTAATAGTGGTATCAAGAGCCAAACTTTATGCGAATTATTAATTGTTTTGATTCTGTATATACATTGATATGTGTTTAGAACAATTTAATTGGGCATAACTGTTTGTGTAAAATTATTTTATTTTATTTTATTTTTTATTAATTTTTTTTAAAAAAATAATTAAAAAAAAGGTCAAAGTCAACGGTCAAACGTTGACCGTTGACTGGTCAACTGATGACGTGGCACTGGCTGCTAACATAGCACTGATTGGTCAACTGTTGACTGCTAACGTGGCACTGACTAATCAACTGTTGACTGCTGACGTGGCGTTGACTAGTCAACCTTTAAAAATGAAATAATTAATTTGGAGCTATAAGGTTTTGAACCCTTGACCTATTGGTCATAAGTTAAAAGTCTTACCACTACACCAGAATCACTTTTAATTATGAATCAGAATGTTTAATATTTAAACTATATAATTATGGGTTTGAAGTTTGACTTAAATGCTTGTTTGATTATTTCTTTTAAAGGTTTATGATCAAGGATTGACCTCATTTTGTTTAATTTTTTTTTTTTGTAAATTAAAATAAAGGAGTTTATTTTGATTTGGAATTTGATTAAAAATAAAGGAGTTTATTTTTATTCAAAATTGGATAAATTAAAATAAAGGAGTTTATTTTGATTTAGAATTTGATTAAAAATAAAGGAGTTTATTTTTATTCAAAATTAGATAAATTAAAATAAAGAAGTTTATTTTGATTTGGAATTTGATTAAAAAATTAAGGAGTTTATTTTTTATTCAAAATTAGATAAATTAAAATAAAAGAGTTTATTTTGATTTGGAATATGATTAAAATAAAGAAGTTTATTTTAATTGAAATTGGATTTCATGATAACTAATTAGAGTTGGAATTGGATTCCATGATAACTAATTGGAGTTGAAATTGGATTTTATACTAACTAATATTGTCCATTAAATGATATCAATGCATATATGGAATGATTTTATTATTCATGAGATGAATATTATTTATTGATGCATATCGAGATATGTATGATAATAAATAGGGATTGATTACAGATTATTAACCAATGTGTGATTGGATTTATTTTAGAGGATGCTTGAATGAATGGGTTTTTTATAAATGGGGTATGCGTACCTCGTCTTCTCTAGTTTTTCTTGATGTAAATTCTATCTTCCTCCTATGTACTTCCCCTTGACTACTGATCAAGGTTTCTATTATAGTAAATAGTTCATGTAATACGATTAGTTAGAATTATTTTGAAGAATTGGAGACCAAGGAGAAAGGAGTGCTTGAAGACCCGTTTGTAATGGAGCCCAGGTTTAAATGTAATAGTTATATTTAAATTTAATTCTTACACCCTAGGTTTGACCTCTTGGTTCACTTGGTAGCTCTAGTGAACCAAACTACAATAAAAGTCCATAATCAATCTGGGTAGAATATAGTATTCTATATGTGCATGTTTACTATATATATATATATATTATATATTATGCAACATGCTTAATATATAATATATATATATATATATATATATATGTGTGTGTGTGTGTGTGTGTGTGTGTGCATGCGCGCTAAACAAGATGAGACTAATAATAACAAACCCCTCAAAGAAATAATATTAAGTTCTAAGCGTTCAAAGATATTAGGAATATCGAACGTCGCCTTCTAGCATGGTAAACAATAGAGTATTAAATATTTAATATGAGTTTGTTGTGCACACACAAGGCGAGTATTAAATATTTAAGATGTTGTTTTATCACATTTGATGCTTATTAAGGAATTGAATGTTACTGCTTTGTTGTGCACACACATGGGCGGTCTTTTTCTCTTCACATATATGGAAGTGCTAGGTTGGACTTAACTTAGATTATTTTAGTACGGATGTGCACGCACTTGACCATTATAATCTAAGAGACAAAATACAAGGAGTTACATAGTGATGTAATTAACAATAGTTGTCTACCTATTTATTTATATATAGTTTGTTGTGCACACACAAGGCTATATACATTTGAAATGTGGTCCTTAATCTCACTAGCAAATCTTTAATTAGATTTGTCGAACTATATAATGAGGGTAATATAGTTTGATGAAAAAGTGAGAGATACCAATTTAAAATAAAGACCTAATTTATTTTGGTAATTAATTAAATGAATGTATGCTAAAATGTTGTTAAATTACAAATTCATTTATAGAATTTTACGATGTCTAATTCACTATCACTACAAAACATATTAGATGCTAATTAATCGGACCGTATTAAACGGACTGGTTAAAAAATTTGAGAATAGTTCTCAAGGCTGAAAAGCTATCTTATGTCCTTAATATGTCTATCTCTGCAATGGTTGTAGACAATACCTCTGAGGAAGAGATTGCTACTTTTAGAAAGTGGCAAGATGATGCACAGTTGGCTCAATGCATCATGCTCGCATCCATGAGTAACGAGCTTCAGCGTCAGCATAAAACTATGGATGCTCCTACTGTACTCCGGCACCTTCAAGGAGTTAAATGGTGAGGAAAGTAGGACTATTAGATATCAGATATCTAAGGAGCTTTTCCGATCTAGAATGACCGATGGCACTACAGTACAGACATATGTCCTAAAATGATCAATCTGATTGAAAAATTGGGACAACTGGGTTTTAATGGATGGAGAGTTGATCCAAGATTTGATCTTGCAATCACATCCGGACTCTTTTTCACAAATTGTTGTGAATTTCCACATGAACAAGCTATATGTCAGCCTGCCTGAGTTGCTTAAACATGTTGAAAACTGTAAAGAGTCACTTTCCAACTAAGAAATACCAAGTCTTGCTGGTAGATGATTCTTCTAGGAAGCAGAAGAGGGCCAAAGGATCTTCTTAAAAGAAGAACAATTCAAAGAAGCTAAATGAAAAGGTAAAAACAAAGGACAATAAGAACAAGACTGATGCAGATAGCAAAGGAGTTTGCTTCCATTGCAATAAGCCTGGATACTAGAAAGGAAACTGTAAGCAGAATCTTGCAGAGGCTAACCAGAAGAAGCTTAGTGAAGCTTCGGTTACAGATATAGGTTTGTCCATGATTGAAATAAATCTTTTTGTAAGTCAAGGTTCTACTTGGGTATTGGATACCGGCTATAGTTCTCACGTATGCAATACAATGTAGAGACTAAGCAGAAGTACAAAGCTAAACAAAGAGTAAATCTTTTTGTAAGTCAAGGTTCTACTTGTCCATAATGTTTTGTTTGAAACTGGAAGATCACTTGATGGACTTTGTAAGCTTGACTTACATGAAAAATAATTTTGCAAATTGAACAAACTAGTAAAAGAAAAGGAGATGATCATTCAAAGAGTTGAATATGTGTATTTGATGAAATACAAGTCTGAATCATTTGAAAGGTTCAAAGAATTCAGAAGTGAAACATATTGACAAAGTATTAAGATTCTTTGATCAGATCAAGGAAGGAATACTTGTGCAATAAGTTTTTAGATCATCTCAAAATGGTATTTTCTCATAATGGACACCTCCTGATACGCAATAATTGATTGGTGTATCTAAAAGGAGAAATTATACCTTGTTGGACATGGTGCGGTCCATAATGATTTTTACCGACATTCCAGTATCCATCTGGGGTTATACCCTAGAAACGACTGCATATCTACCAAATAAGGTAACCTTAAAATCTGGCCCCAAGACTCCATAAAAGTTATGGATTAGGAGGATTCCTAATCTTAAGTATGTTAAGATAAGGGGTTGTCCAACTTATGTGAAAAGGTTTCAAAAGATAAGTTTGGGACAAAATCTGACAAGTGTAGGTTTGTGGGATATCCTAAAGAAAGTTTAGGATATTATTACTATAATCCTACACGTTGCCTTCTTGGATAAAAGTGTTTATCATTGAAGGAGCTAGTGGGAGGGTAATAGATCTTGAAGGAGTTCAAGAACCACAAAGTACTACAAGTCAAACCGAGGAACCTGCAGATAGACCTAATGTACCACAACCAAATCGTAAATCTGGATAAGTACCGAAGATACCTAGGAGGTATGGATTCATCATAGAGGATGATGATAAGGTGCACATCATAGAGGATGATGATCTAGTTATATATGATGAGGCTATGAGTAGAAGACACTCAGAGAAATGGCAAAAGCCATGAAATCCGAAATGGACTCCATGTATGAGAACAAGGTATAGACTCTGGTTACTCCACCGAAAGGCATAGTGCCTAAAGGGTGTATATGGGTCTTTAAGAGAAAGACTGGGGCAAATGGCAAGGTAGAGGCCTATAAGACCAGACCTGTTTAAAAGGTTTCAAATAAAGTTAAGGAGTTGACTGTGATAAAACCTTATTACCAGGTAATGCTCAAGTCCATTTGGATTTTGCTTGTGATTGCAGCTTATTACGAAATCTGACAAAATGGATGTGGAGACGTTCTTCCTCAATTAAGAGCTTAAGGAGAATGTATGTATGATACAACCAGAGGAATTTGTTTCAAAGGTTGAAACAAATCGTGTTTCTAAGCTACAATGACCATTTATGGATTGAAGCAAGCTTCTCGAAGATGGAACATTCGTTTTGATGAGACAATCAAAAGAGTTTGATTTTATCAAAAGCAGGAATGAACCTAGTGTGTAAAAAAGGGTTAGTGGGAGCACTGTGACATTCCTAGTATTATATGTTGATATACTACTGATAAGGAATGACACGCCAATGCTACAATCAGTAAAGATAAAATTGTCTAAACATTCCTCTATGAATAATTTGGGAGGAGCATCCTAAAAAATTGGGGATATAAATCTATATAGATAGATTTAAAAGGATGTTCGGCTTAACCCAAGGAATGTATATTCATTCGATGCTAAAGGCGTTTAGCATGGCAAACTCCAAGAGAGCTCTCATGATGATGAGCCATAGAGTGTATTTCTCTAAAATTGTCTCCAATTAAAAGAGAGATCGCATGAGTTACTATCATGTAAGCAATGAATATACAAGGCCTGATGTTGATCAGTCATATTCTGGAGAAGATCACTGTAAGACAGTGACAAACATCTTTAAGTACTTAACTGGTATTGAAGATGTGATCATGATTCATGGTAGGTCTGAATTAAAACTAGAGGGTTAAACAGACTCAAGTTTTTCAGACTGACCAAGACGATAACAAATCCACTTTAGGGTAAATTGTTACCTTGATTGGTGGTGCAATGAATTGAACATCTCTGGCCTCCTCGTCTCTAGGCACTGGGATATGCTCCCTCAGCACTGGGATCTCCTCAACTCGAAACGGACTAGTTTGTCTAACCTCCGACATCCTGACAACAAAATATTTTAATCGCTTAATCTATACTACTCGCGAGCACATTGGTTATTAAACACATAAGCACATAGAGTGTTTTATTATCTTCAATGAAATCCTTAATTCATTCCTTAATACTAGATAGGAGTTTATCACTAAAAGGGCTAACTCCTAAAGTTTTCCCACCTAAAGTTTTTAAACCTACAGCTCTGATACCAATCTGTGACAACCCCAAATTCGGGTTACCTCAAACCACACAGATTTGGTGCTCACTATTCATACACAACCACTATCTACCCATAAACAAAAGGAATATCTCCCATAAAAGGGTTAATAAACAACTTCATAAACCATAATCCCGTTAACGGGTTACATTACAAATAAAATCCCAGGTTATCTAACCTTAATACATCATTCGCGGAAACAAAACTTTAATAATAACGAATAAGTCTTAGTTACACAACCACATAAATAAAAGTAAACAAGTCTTCTTATTACAGCAAATCATCGTCACTTGTACATTTTTCCTTTTCCTTTGCTGGTAGACGGCCCCATCCATCCTTTCAACTTTAGCTACAAGGGTTTAGTATGCAAGGGTGAGCAAAACAATTGCCCACCAAGATAATAAAGAACACTTTTCGACATTAAACTTATCTGTAAGATATTATCTCACTGATGAGACTAATCATGAATGGAAACATCTGAAAACTCATTAGAAGGAGATAGAACATCAAGGTGTACTGAGGGTTGCAAGACCACGAACCATGTCCTAGGTTAACAGGTAAGTCTGCTGTAACCTTTAACAATTTAATAAACTATAACTGGACTATCCATCTTGTACTCGGGGTGATCAGCCCGTTGTACAATGTATTGTGCACAATCATTCAACGCTGTCGCGTAACGAAAGTATTCCCCTGAACTAGGGTTGTTCTTTTCAGTTTGTCGTTCAAGAATTCAATCCAAAGACAATTTGATTTAAACAACATAAATTAGGATCAAGGATCAACAACAACGATATTGAACGATATAGATATTGTATTTCCAAGGTTTTAAAATAATGATTTAAATTAGCTTGAGCTTTGAACAACATGAATCCAGAAGTTAGAAATTTATGATACAATAAGTGAAATATGCAACGATAACTTGTTAAATGAAAGAATAGAATTTAGAAACTTACATATTTGTAGACAAGATATGAATAGAGAGCTTGCATTAACTAAATTCGAGGTAAGGTATGGAAACTTGCCTCGAGCGCAGTATTCTTAACTACAACTCATGTACATAAACTACCTACATATTCCGTTTATAAGGCACAAATAATGATCAGTTACTATATTACCAACACTTCAAGATTCGTTCTCATTCAACCTCATCTTAGTACCCTAATTATTTTATGATTATCAATCTCACTTCAAGAGTTATAAGCTTAAGTATAAGAATGTCACCCTTAGGAATCCCTAAAACTTAACGTTAAGTTAAGGTTCATCAACTTTATATTTTATCATCATCAAGTATATGCTTAGCATCTATCTTAACATCTTGGTATTCATTCAATACATTAATTTAAGTTTTAATCTTGCATAGGGTAACATATCATGACCAAAAAGAAAAAAAAATTAAAAACAAGAAAATTTTCATTTTCTGCAATTCCCGCCGGGGCGAGGAATTACTACACAAAACTCTCGCTGGGGCGAGGAACTCAGTTCAGCGAGCTCGCTGGGGAGGAGAAATTTAGCTTATTGAACTCGCCGGAGCGAGATCCCTGGATTCCAGATTCTGCCGTTTTGTAAACTGCAGAATTTTCAACCCAAAAACACGAAGTTTTGAAGCATCAAACACCAAATAAAGCATACCCAATTACTATAAACCTCTTAAAAACATTACTAAGCATCCATATACCAATTCTAACAACCTAAAACAAACAAAATAACAAAACCCAAAGGATTTAAATCAACCTTTCCTTAGTTTTTCCAAAACTCATACATTTAGTGAAACAACTCACTATTTACATAATTTTTAACCAAATCATACCACAATACCTGCATTATTTTCGTTTTTAAACGTAATATCATAAACAACTCTCAATTTACAGATAAATACATGATTGAATCATCAATTTTTAACCCAAAGTAGCCAAAACATATATATTCCTCAAGAACACAAATTCCCAATTTAAAACTTGTTTTACAATAATCTAATTTCTGAAAATCGTTTGTAACTTACATACAATGAATTATAAACACCTTTCAAGATACATATATATCAATCATTCACAAATTCATCAATTAAAACCCTAATTTTACAAAACTCAAGAACACAAAAAGTTAAGAGCAAAAAGGTTAAATTATTACCTTAAATCCTTGTTTAGGCTTATATAGATGATAAGAAGATGATTAGAATTGCTCTAAGAACCTCCTTTCTTCTTTCAATTTCCACAGAGAATTTCTCCTCTTTTCTCAACACACTATGTTACAAGCTTTGGCCATATAAAACACGTAAAAAGAAAACTGATATGTAGGTTATCAGTTAAACAAAAGCAAAAGGTTTTGTCAGTTTAGTAAACCAAATGCCACAAGGCCATGTTTGGTAAAACCAACTTAACAATTACTAAATTATTTTTATATTCTCTTATTATAAAGTCACATGTCACACTTGTTTTATTAAATAATTCAACTAACATAACATATTAACTTAACAAATAAATTACTATTCCAATTTAATAAATCATCACCTTTCTAATTTAATTATTGAATTAAACTAGAATATTAGCGCTATATAACTATCAACAACGCTTCTAATTTAATTAACTTATTTAGTTAACAAAAACACCAACAAAAGTTTAATTAAAACACATCTAAATAAAAATAATTCCATCACTTGCTAATTTAAACCAATAAAATCAATTAAAAATATTTATTCAACTTCAATGCATATTTTCAAATAATACAAAATTCCGGATTGTTACAGATCTCTTCTTTTCCATCACTGTACAGCTTAGATTTCGGAACTTTAGCATCCACCTGCAACTCTTTACCACTCTGAAGTGTGATAGCCTTACACTTCTCTTAGCCCTCTCTCCTAGGGTTGACCTCAGTGTCGCTTGGAAGAGCACCTTGAGGATGATTGTTGATCGCACTTGCTAACTGTCCCACCTTATTATCCAAATTACGCATTGAACCCTCTAAGCTATTCATCCTAGTTTCATTATGAGCAATGTATTTGGTGATCAATTCCTCCAAGTTTGACTTCTTCTTTGGTTGGTGTTAATTCTCAAGACCGAATCCATTCGATTTCTAAAAAAGAGCCATTCCATTCCGACAAAAAAGACCCATACCCAAGTTCCATAGCTTTTGGTCCGCTATCCCGATCATGATTTTCCTACCCTTAGAGGGAAAGGCCCTTCCCTTTTGGGCCGGTTGTGGGCGAGGAGGGATTCGAACCCCCGACATCGTGGTTCGTAGCCACGTGCTCTAATCCTCTGAGCTACAAGCCCCACCATATCTCTACTGGATCTGTTCCCGGGAGTACACTCAAAGAAAGGAACCTTTCCTCTCCCCAGTTTGAAAACCTGGTGGATGAAACTGTCATGGAGCTGAAGATTGGCCTTGGTTATTGCTCCATTAAAAATTAGGGTGGTTTTCCAACCAGGGTTGTATGTGTTCGAGTTCATGCCTTGTCTGTTGTTGCTCCTAATGTAGTAAATCGACTCAAAACTAGTGGCACACTAGTTACTCGGATGATTGCCCGCACAAATTTCGCATACCATAGCCACTTGCTGAATAGGTTGCACTCCCATATAATCTATTTTCTTTGATAGTGTATAATATATGCAACCAAGGCAGTAATTGTGTCGAGCTCAACTATAGCTGTTACCTTTAGCTGATTCAACCGTGCTGTAGGCCATTGATAATTGTTTGTGGCCATCGTCTCCAAAAGATCATACGCCTCATCAAAGCTTTTTCCTATCAATGCTCCTCCTGCGGCTGCATTTATACTAGTATGAGTTGTGTTGACCAACTCATTATAGAAAGTCTGCACTTGCAACCACTTTAGAATTTTGTGATGAAGACAGCTCCACAATAAATCTTTAAACCTTTCCCAAGCTTCATAGAGCGACTCGGAATCCTGCTGTGTAAAGGACGTAATGTCATTCCTTATTTTAGTTGTTTTCGCTAACAGGAAAAACTTTGCTAGAAACTTTTATGCTAAGTCGTCCCAAGTAGTGAGTGATCGTGCTGGCAATGAGTGCAACCAGCTCTTCGCCTTATCACGAAGCGTGAAAGGAAAGAGTCTCAACCTTACTACTGAAAGTAGTATGCCCTCAAGCCAATCACATTGGATGTGATAAGTATTTACTTTGTAATCTTGTTCATTTATTAATACAAGAATTTATTTAATTAAAGGCATTCTTTATCCATGTTTAATTGGTTAAATTAAATAAATGTGATAAACCCATAGTTTTGGAGTAATGTTTTTAGAATCATGAAGAGTTCATAATAATGAGATCTAAATTCTAGATAGCTCTAAAACTAAAATGTTCCTAATCGTTAGATCACTAATGTGGGGTTACTGATTCCAGATAGATTAGTACATACTATGTTTGCTATGTTGAAGAGGATGATTGATCTCATAATTATTTGTGTCGAGACACTAAAGAAAGTATATAGGTACTTATTGGAAAATAAGTTCACTGAACGTAACTCGCTTAAAGAACTCCTAATGCAGTTTTACTTGCTTGACAATAGAAGTTCCTATAGTGATAGTTGTACAAGTGATATTTGGACTTGAAATCATCATAGTACCTTGTGTATACTGAGTTATACTTTGTCATATTCCTTAAGATTCTTTCGGTATATCAAAGGGTATGTTAGGGTATAATAAAGTGTACATGGAGGTAGGAGAATGATCAACAAAAGATCTACCGCTTATAGTAAAGGGAGAAAATGTCCTATGCGATTTGATAAATGATAACTCAAAAATCCTTGGCCAAGGTGAATGGAAATTAAAAAGGAGTTTCTAATTTACATTAATTGAAGTTGTGCATTTTAGAATCGAAATGCATATGATCAAATAAATAAGACTTGTTAGTAAATTCATGTCTTATGTTTGATTGGGACATTGTATGGTAGAAGGATTAAATTTTATGGTAAGTATTCACGGAATATGCTCTTTGTGATTAAACGCTGATTTCATATTATCTGGATAGTCATGATATGCTGAGAGTTGTCCCTCATTATGTAGAATAAATACTATTTATTTATTTTTAAAATAAAGGAGTTTAATTCATTATAAATAATATTAGAATGGTTCTCATTTATTTATTTTACTACCGGAATAATATTGAACCTAAAAGGTCACACCATAAAAGAGAAATATTATTTTAGAAGTAATTGGCTTAATAAAAATAATTTAGTATTTGGAGAAATACTAATATTTA
This sequence comes from Aralia elata, assembly GCA_034770075.1. Lineage (NCBI taxonomy): Eukaryota > Viridiplantae > Streptophyta > Magnoliopsida > Apiales > Araliaceae > Aralia > Aralia elata. The sequence goes on along the minus strand of CM068380.1, from coordinate 28,695,434 downwards.
TAATTAAGTATTTAGAGAAATACTAATTATAAAAGAATAAGAGGAGTCTTATTATCATTATTATTAGAAATAATTTAGTTCCTAAATAGTTTGGGAATTAAATTAAAACCCTAATTCCTAAAGAGTTTAGGAGGAGGTAAAGTCTGTGACGCCCCCAAAACTGGGTACTTCAAACCCGTACTTGGTGCTACACGATACAAATCATTCGAACTGTTTAATATGTTACAAACTTAAGTATTATATCAGAGTTGTCTAATCCCCATGTACGGCGACCTTTAAAGTACATTATTACATGATAGATATTATATTATCACCACACTAAAGTATAAATATTACAAATAACACCATACAACTTATTCCTTCAGCTTTCCCTTTCCCTTGTCTTTGCCAGAGTCTTCTGGTCGATCACGCTTAGCTGAAAACATTTAATTTAAAAGCAAGAATGGGCATTTAATTGCTCAGCAAGTAGTAACAATTAATAAACATTAGCTGAAAGAAGTAATTTCTTTGAGGACTACTTCTACAACGATTCAATAGTTGTGAAGTCATTTGAAATAATTCTTAATAACATATCAATTCGATTACATTTTTGAAACAACGTATTGACAATGAGTTTTGAGCAGTCAATAGACCATGAACTTTTATTTTCAAGTTCGAAAAGGTTTGTACAGAAATTTATCTGCAAACTGTCATAGCTTACGGACATATTGGGTGATCAGCCCTCGTGCCCTATATTGATCAACACTACATACTGGAACAACATTTGCGTTCATCATAACCGCCTTGGGCGCAAAAACATTTCCCTATTACAGGTTGTTCATACTCAGTCTGGAGTCCTAACTAAAGCAATTTAGTAGGACGACTTTATCATAAACAATCATACTCAATAATACATTTCAAACTATGTCTAGCCGAGTCAAATAGCTTAGACAACCTTTAAATCATGTATACATACCAAAATTTAATAGTATGTATCAAAACTTATCATGTCAAAGAATTTTGAATTTACGATAATTATAACAATTTGTACAAGTGACGACACTTGCACAAAGAACAAAACAATTTTGATTATAAATGCATCACATGAGACAATATCGAGATATTTGAAATCAATAGATAGCTTGAATAAAGTTCAAGAATACTTGCACATTAAAAGAGTATTAAAACTTGCATAACATATAGATCCATTGCATAAAGTAAATGCAAGGGTTAAGATAATTGCTCAATAAGATATTGAGTTAAGAAACTTGCATAACATATACCTGTTTGCACGAAATAAAAGTAGTGCATAAGGTTTAGGTACTTGCCTTGATTGCTGCTTACTGCTTGTAATCCGGGTACTTAATTTCCACAGGATTTGGTGTTCACTATCAAAATAAATCACGTCACATCTAACTACCCATTCAAATATAAATGAGAACTCTTAATAAAAATAAAAATCTCCCATTAAAGGGTTACAACATCTTTAACAAATAAATCCCAGGTCATATAACCTTAATAAAACATCAATGCGGAAACATAACATAAGTCTATTACATAAACATCATTCAAACAAATTTAACAAGTCTTCATCACGTGTTTGCTTTGCCTTTGCCTTTACTAGTGGATGGCTCGTAATTCTTTCAACTTTAGCTGCAATGTTATTATGCAAGGCTGAGCAACAATTATCCAGCAAGTAACACAATAAAATAATAATAACATGCGAATAATCAATGGATATCGGATAATCGAATACTGGGCTTTTAAATCAAGATTAGAAAACAAGAATCAAAAGAACATCTGAGGGTCACAAGACCACGAACTATGTCCTAGGTTATCAAGTATTTTTACTTTAAACCTTTAACAGTCATAAGACTATATGGACCTTACTTCTCGTACTTAGGGGATCAACCCTTTGTACCATGTATGTGCACAACATCTAAACGTTAATGCGTAAAATAATCCCCTATATAATCGTTGTTCATCTCAGTTTGACATCAGAGTCCGCACCAAAGGAAGTTTGGTTTGGATTCACTTCAATAACGTTTCTAGAATTTAGAATGCTCATCAACTATGGACTAGTCGAATCAATAAGGGTTCGCTAGTCAATCAAGGTTCAATAATTTAGTATGAAAGGTATTCAAGAATTAAAGACTGAATCTCAAAGACATACAATCGAATAAACTCTGTATAACTGAAGTATTACTTAAAAGTAATTAGAATAACACATTTAAATTCATGAACTTGAATGAATTATGGTAAAGAACTTGCTCAATATGAAGTAGAGTATAGAAACTTGCATAAAAGAGAGATAGGGTTTTAGAACTTGCGTAATTGAAATCAAAGTAGGGTTAAGAAACTTGCTTTCAATGAAATAAAAGATTAAAGGTAGAAAACTTGCTCAATAAAAGAGTGAAGTTCAGAAAACTTGCCTCGTGCGTAGATTATAAGTTAAAATTCACGTTCCTTAATCAACCTATACATTCCGTTTATATACCAATAACAATGATTAGTTACAATATTATAAACACTTCAAGATTCACTCTCATCCAACCTCATCTTAATATTCATTTAATATATTAGTCTAAGCTTTAAACATGCATATGGTAATATAACATGACTGAAAGGAAAGAAGAAAAAGAATTGCATTTCTGCATCTACCGTCGGGGCGGTGGTTTCCTTCAGAAACTTCTCGTCGGAGCGTGGCTACTGTCGGGGCAGGAAACATATTACAATTCTATCGTCGGGGCGAGCCTACCGCCGGGGCGACGTTGCCTAGTGTAATTTCATCGCCGGGGCGGTGGACCCGAAACTCAGTTCCTGCAGTTCGCGAAGAACACAGAAAATGCCAAATTTGGCCAAAGTTTTTCATTCAATCGACAATTTAATTATTACCCATTCATCGTATGCATTATAAAACCAAAACCTATTATATACACAACGATTTTAGCATCATAGACAACCTAAACAACCAATTTAAAGGTTAAAAATTCACTTTTTATACTTTATGTTCATATTTTGATACATTAAGCGTAATCAATCACTATGAACTCGTTTCTTAACCAAATTAATCCGTTTAAGTTTCGTTCTTTTCGTTTTTACATGCATAAACATAATCAACCATCAATTTACCGATTAACATGCAATTCAAGCGTAATTTTTCATACATATAAGTCATATTCATACATATATCGTTCCTCTGTAAGTTTCAAAACTTCAATTTAAAGTATAATCTCATGAATTAACTTAATTAAAAAATTTATAACATCATATAGTAGACTATACATGCATTTAAACAATTATAAGCAACTTCCAAATAATTTACACATAAGGTTCCATTATCAGAGAACTTACAGAATACATTCGTGGAAGAATTTTAAAACGTAATTAAAGCTTGGACTTAAGGAATTACCTTGATTAGTAGTCTCGATTAAGCAAGATGATGAGATAAATTTTTCTCTCAACTCTCAATTCCTCTCAAAACTCTCTGTATTTCTCTAATCCAACTTAGCAAAATAAGATTGCTGAAAATACATTATACGTAATAATAATAACTGGCATAACATGGGGTGTCAGTTAATAACTGGCTCCAACCTCCACTAAGGCCTTGTTTGGCTAATTCTTTTATTCTTCCTTTTCACTTAATATAATAAATTTCTTATAATATAGTTTAATGTCACATTTTAAATTAACTAAATAATCTCATTTAAATCAATTAAATAAAATAGAATAATTTCACATGAAATCACATTGTCACATAATTAAAATTCTCATTTATTAATTATGACAAATCATTAAATCTCTAATTAATTATTAAATTAATTAGAATAACATTATACTTATTTAAATAATGCATTTAATCAAATAAGCTTAATGTAACACATATAATTGAACTAATATAACACATATAATTAAATTAATCTACCATAAATTCATCAATTAATAATTTAATTCAATAATTAAATCATCAAAAAATATTTATTTAATTCAATAAATATTTAAATTAAATTACAAAAATCTCGTTCGTCACATCTTTCCCCATTAAAAGGATTCTGTCCCCAGAATCACGACTCAATTAATTCGTCCCGTTACATTCTCCCCCCTTACAAAGATTATGTCCTCAGAATCGGTACACATAGACTAAGCAAATAGCTGTGGATAATTTCTCATCATCTGATCTTCGAGTTCCCACGTAGCTTCTTTAGTGTTGTGGTTCCTCTAGATCACCTTAACAGAAGGTATAATTTTATTTCTGAGTACATGCTTTTTCCTGTCAACTATCTGAGCAGGCTCTTCTTTGTAAGATAAGTCTTTTTCAACTTGCAGGGGTTCATATTCTATAACATGCTTGTAGTCGAGTTTGTATGGTCGTAACACCGAGACATGAAAAACATTGTGGATGTGTTCTAATGTCGGAGGTAAAGCTACCTCATACGCGACCTCTCCAACACTTCATAACACTTTAAAGGGTCCAACGAACCTCGGGCTCAGTTTTTCTTTCTTACCAAAATGAATCTTCCCCTTCTAGGGAGATACCTTCAAGAAAACGTAGCTACCAGACTCAAACTCTCGATTCTTACGATGTTGATCGGTATATTTCTTCTGCCTATCCTGAGCTGCTATCAATCTTGCCCTGATCACTTTGACGATTTCTGCAGTTTGTTGTACTAGTTTTGGTCCTAGCAATTGACGTTCGCCAACTTCATCCCAGCATAATGGAGTTCTGCACTTTCTGTCGTACAACGCTTCGTAAGGCGACATGCCAATACTTGCGTGGTAACTATTATTGTAAGTAAATTCCACCAATGGTAGATGGTCGTCCTAATTTCCTTTGAAATCTATGATACAAGCTCTTAACATATCTTCCAGTGTCTGAATCGTTCTTTCATTCTGTCCGTCGATCTGTGGATGATATGTCATACTCATACGTAACTGCATTCCCATGCATTCTTGTAGTCGTTTTCAGAAGTTTAACGTGAAGCGCGGATCCCTATCTGAGACAATAGATATTGGAACACCGTGCCTCGAAACAATCTCTTTCACGTACAACTTCGCCAACTGATCTAAGTTGAATCTGGTCTTGATTGGTAAGAAATGTGTTGATTTCGTCAATCGATCTACGATAACCCAAACTGCGTCGAAACATTTCTGAGTCGTCGGAAGACCTACTACGAAATCCATGGTGATATGCTCCCATTTCCATTCTGGGATTTCTAACAGTTGTAATAACCCACTTGGCCTCTGATATTATGCTTTAACTTTCTGACATGTCAAATACTTGGCTACACAATCGGCAACGTCCCTTTTCATATTCGGCCACTAGAAATGTTGTCGGAGATCCTAGTACATCTTCGTATTTCCCGGATGAATCGAATATCTTGAATTATGAGCCTCGCTCAAAATTTTCTCCTTAACCTCTAGTACTGGCGGAACCCAAATTCTTCTCTCAAATCTCAATAATCCTTCATTATCAACTTTAAATTTCACTTCATTACCTCCAGATATTCTTCTCCTGATTTTCTCACATTCTTCGTCCTGAATTTGTGCTTCCTTAACCTTATCCACCAAAGTTGGGTTGGTTCCCAATTGAAACAATTTTTCGTCAGACTCCTCCGGATATTTCACCTCCAACTCTAGTTTCGCCACTGCTGTAATTAGCTCCTCTTGAGTGGTTAACATAGACAGTTTCTCCCGACCCTTTCTGCTTAAGGCGTCGGCCACAACGTTCGCTTTACCCGGATGGTATAAAATTATACAGTCGTAATCTTTTATCAATTCCAACCATCTCCTCTGTCGCATGTTCAGATTCCTTTGCGTAAAAATATATTTCAACCTTTTGTGGTCTGTATATATTTCACATTTCTCCCCGTGAAGATAGTGCCTCTAGATCTTCAAAGCAAACACTACCGCGGCCAATTCTAAATCATGGGTCGGATACCCCTTCTCATAGTCCTTTAATTGTCGTGACGCATACGCAATGACCTTACCGTTCTGGATAAGCACATAGCCTAGTCCTTTATGCGACGCATCACTGAACACCACAAAATTTCATGTGCTATCCGGTAGAGACAACACAGGCGCCGTACTCAACCTCTTCTTTAATTCTTGAAAACTTTCCTCACACTTCTCCGTCCAAACGAACTTCACCGCTTTCCTAGTCAAATTCGTTAACAGAGTCGCAATTTTGGAAAAATCCCGAATAAATCTTCTGCAGTAACCTGCCAATCCTAGGAAACTCCTTACTTCCGATGGTGTTTTCGACTGATCCCAGTTAAGAACTGCTTCAACTTTTGACGGATCCACCGAAATCCCATCCTTGTCGATCACATGTCCAAGAAATTGCACTCGCTTTATCCAAAATTCACATTTTAAAAATTTAGCGTACAACTTCTCTCTTCTTAATGCTTCTAATGTCGCCTTCAAATGCTTTGTATGCTCTTCCTTGGTTTGGAATATATTAGAATATCATCGATGAATACTACTACAAACCTATCCAAAAACGGCTTAAATACCCTGTTCATTTGGTCCATGAATGCTATAGGAGCATTCGTTAGACCAAATGACATCATCAGAAACTCGTAGTGACCATAACGAGTCCTGAACACTGTCTTCGGTACATCTTCCTTCCTCACCTTAAACTGATGATAACCACTCCTCAAATCTATCTTCGAGAAATACCTAGCTCCTTTCAATTGATCAAACAAGTCATCGATTCGTGGCAACGGGTATTTATTTTTAATCGTAACCTTGTTCAACTCTCTGTAATCAATGCAAAGTCGCATCGATCCGTCCTTCTTCTTGACAAATAATACTGGCGCTACCCATGGCAATACACTCTGCTGAATATACTTCTTATCTAAAAGTTCTTGCAGTTGTACCATTAACTCTTTCATCTCTACTAGAGCCATACGGTATGGAGCTTTCGATATCATGGCAGTTCCTGGCACCAAATCAATTACAAACTCAACTTCCCTATCTAGTGGAAGTCCTGACAAATCATCTAGAAAGACGTCTACAAACTCCCTTACGACAGGCATCTCATCTAATTTTGGACTCTCTTTTCGAGTATCGACTATGTAGGCTAAGTATCCCACACAACCTTGTCTCAACAACTTCTTGGCCTACATCATCGTCAGATAACTCGCTTGCCTAGGCGACTAGCTGCCGTAAAATACTACCTTTGACGGAGTCATAAGGTTAATACGCTTCTTTTGGTAATCAATTATCGCTCCATAATTGAATAACCAATCCATTCCCAAAATAATGTCAAATTCCCCAAGTTTGATTGGGATCAGATTTACAGTCATCACGTTTCCCTTAATATCCACTCTACAGTTCTTGTGTACGTACCTAACATGAATTACCTCCCTATTCACAATTTCTATATTCAAAGGGTAATCTAATTCCTCTTTAGGCAACTCTAAGTTCTTAGCAAAGTCATCAGATATAAATGAACAAGTAGCACCCAATCAAACAATACATAAGCATCTATATTATTGATCGAAATGATACCTGACACCACATCACGAGACTGCACGGTATCTTGCACGGTCATGTTGAAAGTACTGGCAATAGGTCGATTTGTTGGTGCTGATCCAGTTATGGTTAATGTGCTACCACCATTGTTTCCCCGATTCCCTCATGTTCCTGCTCCTCGTGCTGCCTTCTTGGGGCAATCCCTAGCCAGATGATCCTTTGATCCGCAAGTGAAACAAGCGCCCTTCTTTGGATTCGAACAATTCGGTGCTATGTGGCCCTCCTAACCGCAATTGTAGCACACCCTCTTTCCCTTCAGACATATCCCCACGTGATTCTTTCCGCATGTAATACACGCTTCCACTTTTTTTCTCTGACCTCCTTCTTGATTCCCAGTAGATCTATTGTCATTCCACTTCCTCTTCTGATTGTGACCACCACTGTTACTACCACTCGCTTTGTTATTCTCATTTTCACCCTTCTTCTTCTTCTACTTCTGGTTATAGTTAGTCAGAGCATCACTCCCACCTTCTACGATAATTGCCTTTTCCAAAACTCCGGCAAAAGTGTTCAATTGGAACATTGACACTTTATTGTACAACCAAGGCTTCAATCCCTGTCCGAATCTCCTTGCCTTCCTCTCATTGGTGTTTACCTGGTAGGTTGCGAACCTAGCCAACTCGTTAAACTTTACAGTGTACTCCGGTATAGTCATGGTACCCTGTTTCAGCTCCAGAAATTGAATCTCCATTTGATTACGCGAGCTTGTCGGAAAGTACATCTCAAAGAACATCTCTTTAAACATATCCCATGCGATTACACCCTGACCTCCTCGAACCTTATTCGCTTACCACCAATAGCTGGCCTCTGACTTAAGCATGAACGTTGCAAAGGCAGTCTTTTGGTCATCACAAACCCTAGCAACGTCAAACACTTTCTCCATTTCCATCACGCAGGTTTGGGCTTCGATTAGGTTCAGGGAACCCCTAAATTCTAGCGGTCTTACCGCTTTGATATCCTTAAATGACGTAACTGGTGGAACTTGTGGCTGATTTGCAAGTGCTCCATCTAAAAGGTTCACCAATTGTTGTATAGGATTAGCATTGACATCGTTATTATTATTGGTAGAGCTCTCCTGAGCTTGTTGATGTGGTTGGCGTCTCGGCGGTATTTTCTGTTTAAGAATATGCGCTTATTAGATCATCACTCAATTTCTTAAGTGTTCAATACTTAACTCAAACAATTCAGATTTAACACATAGCACATAACATCTTCAAATAAATTTTGATATTTCATTCATTCAAAAGTCTTAAACATAGAAAGATAACATCACTGCTATTTATATCAACTATCCCAAGATCAAAGGATCTTCAGGATTAAATAGTCATATTTCGTTGTGTATAATCACGCTTGAATTTACATTACTAACTACTATAACTATTTACACATATTTCAATACTTTTTCTATCACGGCTTACTAAGGCGTCGAACTGCCTTTCTGCGTTCTTCCTCCATGATATGGAACATCGTCCTGCGATCCAACACGTACCATAGCAAGTCCTCGAATGAACTGGATAGTGGAGAACTCGATCCTGGGCCCTATCAATCGCTGTCTGAAAAGTGTAGTTTATCTCCTCAATCTTAGCCTTCTTTGCCCGTTCGTCTTCTTCGGAAATTTTTACACGTCGAGCGATATTCATCCAACCATCCTCTGCTCTAGCACGTTACACTGACTCCTCACTTAGCTCACCCTTCAACTTCTTGATTTCAAGTTTCATCTCCTCATTCTCAGCTAACAAGTCTTCCTTTTGACTCTCTGCCTGAACTAGCTTCGATTCCACGTCTCCAAGACGTATATCCAGATCCTCAATTCTCTCGTTCTTCTGTTCTATAGAAGTCTGGCATCTATTTGCCAGTCTCTCCAAATCTCTGACTCTATCCTGCAACTCTATGGTACGATCATACAATGCATCGTACATCTCAACATCGATAGAGGTAAGAGGTACCTCCTCGGGATCCTCATCATCCTCCTCAGCCTCTACCTCTACGTCCTCAAAATCCTCCTCTGAATCAAACTCAGGTTCATGCTCCTGACCCACAACAGTGATCAATGAAGATGGCTCTCTCTGTATCAACTGCTCCCAGACAACATGAATATCACGGGGCTCCTCCTCTCCAGCCACTCGGGGCTCAAGCTCTCTAGGCTGACTGAATCCTCCAACATCCAACATCCTGACAACAAAGTTTAAGTTTTAATTAATACTCGATACTAATCGCGGCACATAGGTTGTTAACACATAAGCACATAGCACATAAAGTCTTTTATTATCTTTAATGAATTCCTTAATTCATTCCTTAGAACTCGATAAGAGTTTATCACCACTATGTATTCTGTCTCCTAAAAGGCTACTACCCTAAGGTTTCCCTACCTAAGGTTCATAACCTACAGCTTTGATACCAACCTGTGACACCCCCAAATCTGGGTACTTAATTTTCACAGGATTTGGTGTTCACTATCCAAATAAATCACGTCATACCTAACTACCCATTCAAATATAAATGAGAACTCTTAATAAAAATAGAAATCTCCCATTAAAGGGTTACAACATCTTTAACAAATAAATCCCAAGTCATCTAACCTTAATAAAACATCAATGCGGAAACATAACATAAGTCTATTACATAAACATCATTCAAATAAATTTAACAAGTCTTCATCACTTGTTTGCTTTGCCTTTGCCCTTACTAGAGGATGACTCGTCAATTCTTTCAACTTTAACTGCAATGTTATTATGCAAGGGTGAGCAACAATTACCCACCAAGTAGCACAATAAAATAATAATAACATATGAATAATCAATGGATATCGGATAATCGAATACTCGGCTTTTGAATCAAGATTAGAAAACAAAAATCAAAAAAACATCTGAGGGTCACAAGATCACGAACTATGTCTTAGGTTATCAAGTATTTTTACTTTAAAACTTTAACAGTCATAAGACTATATGGACCTTACTTCTCGTACTTAGGGGGATCAGTCCTTTGTACCATGTATGTGCACAACATCTAAACGCTAATGCGTAAAATAATCCCCTATATAAGGGTTGTTCATCTCAGTTTGACATCAGAGTCCGCACTAAAGGAAGTTTGGTTTGGATTTACTTCAATAACGTTTCTAGAATTTAGAACGCTCATCAACTATGGACTAGTCGAATCAATAAAGGCTCGCTAGTCAATCAAGGGTCAATAATTTAATATGAAAGGTATTCAAGAATTAAAGACTGAATCTCAAAGGCATACAATCGAATAAACTTTGTATAACTGAAGTATTACTTAAAAAGAATTAGAATAACACATTTGAATTCATGAACTTGAATGAATTATGGTAAAGAACTTGCTTAGTATGAAGTAGAGTATAGAAACTTGCATAAAAGAGAGATAGGGTTTTAGAACTTGCGTAATTGAAATCAAGGCAGGGATAAGAAACTTGCTTTCAATAAAATAAAAGATTAAAGGTAGAAAACTTGCTCAATAAAAGAGTGAAGTTCAGAAAACTTGACTCGTGCGTAGATTATAAGTTAAAATTCACGTTCCTTAATCAATCTATACATTCCGTTTATATATCAATAACAATGATTAGTTACAATATTATAAACACTTCAAGATTCACTCTCATCCAACCTCATCTTAATATTTATTAAATATATTAGTCTAAGCTTTTAACATGCATGTGGTAATATAACATGACCGAAAGGAAAGAAGAAGAAAAATTGCATTTCTGCATCTACCACCAGGGTGGTGGTTTCCTTCACAAAATTCCCGCTGGGGCGGGAAGCATAGTACAATTCTATCGCCGGGGCGAGCCTACCGTCGGGGTGACGTTACCTAGTATAATTTCACCGCGGGGACGATGGACCCGAAACTCAGTTCCTGCAGTTCGCGAAGACACAGAAAATGCCAAATTTGGCCAAAGTTTTTCATTCAATCGACAATTTAATTACTACCCATTCATTATATGCATTATAAAACCAAAACCCATTATATACATAATGATTTTAGCATCATAGACAACCTTAAACAACCAATTTAAAGGTTAAAAAATCACTTTTTATACTTTATGTTTATATTTTGATACATTTAGCGTAATCAATCACTATGAACTCGTTTCTTAACCAAATTAATCTGTTTAAGTTTCGTTCTTTTCATTTTTACATGCATAAACATAATCAACCATCAATTTACCGATTAACATGCAATTCAAGCGTAATTTTTCATACATATAAGTCATATTCATACATATACCGTTCCTCTATAAGTTTCAAAACTTCAATTTAAAGTATAATCTCATGAATTAACTTAATTAAAATAATTTATAACATCATATAATAGACTATACATGCATTTAAACAATTATAAGCAACTTCCAAACAATTTACCCATAAGGTTCCATTATCAGAGAACTTACACAATACATTCATGGAAGAATTTAAAAACGTAATTAAAGCTTGGATTTAAGGAATTACTTTGATTAGTAGTCTAGATTAAGCAGGATGATGAGATAAATTCTTCTCTCAACTCTCAATTCCTCTCAAAACTCTCTGTATTTCTCTAATCCAACTTAGCAAAATACGAATGTTGAAAATACATTATACGTAATAATAATAACTGGCATAACATGGGGTGTCAGTTAATAATTGGCTCTAACCTCCACTAAGGCCTCGTTTGGCTAATTCTTTTATTCTTCTTTTCCACTTAATATAATAAATTACTTATAATATAGTTTAATGTCACATTTTTAATTAACTAGATAGTCTCATTTAAATCAATTAAATAAAATAGAATAATTCCACATTAAATCACATTGTCACATAATTAAAATTCTCATTTATTAATTATGACAAATCATTAAATCTCTAATTAATTTAATTATTAAATTAATTAGAATAACATTATGCTTATTTAAATAATGCATTTAATCAAATAAGCTCAATTAAATACATACTTTGAATATAAAAATTCTCCACATTAATTTAACTAATGTAACATATATAATTAAATTAATCTACCATAAATTCATCAATTAATAATTTAATTCAATAATTATATCATCAAAAAATGTCTATTTAATTCAATAAATATTTAAATTAAAATACAAAAATCTCATTCGTCACACTACTACACAATTTAGTTTAATCTTTAATACAAAGACCTATCATCAATAAGATTATTCTTTTAATTAGAATAATACATCTTAACACATAATACTGCTATTTGCAATCATTATATAGCTTAAACACATTATCACGTATTCATATCAGTCATTAAAACATATAAGAACATGTATCAAGTCAAAGTATGACAATCTGGTTTGATTTCGGTATCATTTCAACGTCCTAATTGCGTTATCGGATAATCAACGAGTTTATTTTCAATAAAATTTTATTTAAAAGCTTAAATATTATTTTAGATAATTTAATTATCATTTATAATATTTTTCAGAAGCTTATAATAATTTTTCAAACATTAATATCATTTATAATTATTTTTCAAATATTAATATCATTTATAATGATTTAATTGCTAAATAATTTCATTATCATTAATATTTAAATAATTTAAAATATTAATGAAATCCATTTTAAAATATTAAAAGTTATTTATTATAACTTAAAACATTTTTAAAACATTATTATCACCTTTAAATGATTTTTAAAATACTAAAATTATTTTTAAATAATTATTGTTAATATTAAAATATTAATGTAATTCATGTGAAAATATTAAAGGTTATTTAATATAACTTAAAATATCTTTAAAACATTTATTTCACCTTTAAATGATTTTTAAAATATTAAAACCATTTTTAAATAATTTATTTAATACAATTATTATTATCATTAATATTAAAATATTAATGTAATTCTCATCAAAATATTAAAAGTTATTTATTAGAACTTAAAATATTTTTTAAAACCATAATATCATTTTTAAATGATTTTTAAAATATTAAAATCATTTTTAACTAATTTACTTAATATAATTATTAAATAAATTAAATATCATTAATATTTAAATAAATTAAAATATTAATGAAATTTATGTCAAAATATTAAAAGTTAATTTTTATAACTTAAAATAATTTTTAAACCTTAATTATGAATTTTTAATAGTTATTTTATATTTATTTCTATTTATTTCTATTTATTTAAATTAATTATTATTATTATTATTATTATTCAAAACTGTCGCTAAAGGCCTAACGCGACAGCAACCGTCGCTATAGCTGTTCTTCAGGTCAACGCTGAGGAAGCTACTTTGACTGGGTGTAGATTCGATTCGGTTAATTTTCTTGGCAGGTAAGTGTATCATCGGTGTAGTACTGATGTAGTACTATAAGCCTATAACAAGTTTGGGGTCTAAATACATCACATATGTGAGATCTAGCCTGGTCAAATAGCTGTCACAAGTTGTTCTTCATTTTCTGGAATTTCCATATTTGAAGTCAGTGTTGGTCAAAGCTTTTTGGGCTTTAATAACTTTGATCCTGTGTTTTTTTTAAGTGTTCTTTAGTGTTGAATCTATGTTTTTATCAACCCAGATCACTAAATAACATAACATATCACATATTTAAACACTTAATCATGAAATCTACAAAAGCTTTAAAGATCTAGCATGAAGGTTAGGGTTTATACCTTCTTGATCAATTTTTGATTTTCACTTTTTGATTCTGATCTTGGCTTGCTATGGGGTGTTTTGGGCTAATCTTGTGACTGAGTTTGAGAGAAAATTCCGTGGCTTAGGAGAGAGAGAGACTTGGGTATGGATAAGGAAGTAAGTTTAGGTTTTCTAATTCTTTAATCTTTCTTTAAAATCAAATCTTTTGATTCATTGCACATGGCTGGTATAGGTGTAAGTATTTGGCTGATTGGAGAGATTTAGAGCACGTGTGAGATCTTGACTTAGTGACTCACCAATATTTTGGAAATATTTAGACTCCACCTTTATTAAAGAAAATAAAAATGGCTTTTTAGTCATTTTCCAAATGATTTTCCAAATGATTTTAAAGGCATTCTTGTCATTTCTCATGTTTCTAGGGTTTAACGCTTAGGTTTTAATACTTAAGATTTGTCAAATAATTCTAAGGTTTTCAAATTAGGTTTAGGATTTAATTAAAAATATTAATTAGGGTTTTCTAATTTAAGAATTAGGGTTTCCTAATCACTTATCATTAATCATATACTATAACACTCATACTTTTAAATACAAATATAACAATATATACATTTCTTTAATATTCAAGTCCTTACTAAAAATTCTTCTTATCCATATATATATATATATATATATATATATATATATATATATATATATATATATATATATATTACATAATACAAACATACATATTTTTAAATACGATTATAACAATAAATGTATTTAACATGCAAATCTATATTCATAGATCAAATTAGGGTTTTGATCAATAATTATCTTTGCCTCATTTACCATTCTAAATCAATTTAAAATAAATAAATTGACTAATATTCATATCACCAGATAATAATCATAACAATAATAATAATACTTAAAATATATTCTTAAAATATACATATATTATATAAATAATACATTAATCATATTTTCATAGAAAATAAATAATAAAATTTCTTTACTACAAAATTATTTTATTAAAAGAATATAATTTCTAATAATCAACTATTTCTTTTTCAAAAATTTATTTGCAATAATTTATGTAATAAATAAATATATATTTATCACATATTTACATATGCTTTACCTTGTACGTATTACCATATTCATTTTGATATATAATAAAAATAATATTATATAAAAAAAAATTATTCGCAAAATTTTGTATTTAAATTAATATCGAAAACTTGGGTTATTACATTCTTCCCCCCCCCCCTTATAAGGCTTCCATCCCCGGAATCACCGTTACAAAACTTAAACACATGAGGGTAATTAACATATACATTCCTTGCAAATAGATCCCGATTTGATTCGATCGAATTGATCTTTAATTATTCAGCATAAAGCTTATCTATCTGACTTACCGGAATCTGATTTCTAATAGAACTCAAATTCCTCCTTTAAAATTCCTCTTATTAACGAATTATTATTATATTTATATATTATTTATTTATCAATCTAGGTCTTTTCCTAAAGTTCTTTTCGTATGACTATATTCAAGGATTCTAGGGTTTATAAGTGTAAACGTACCTCATGGTACATACGAAAATAAATTATATCCGATTCATACTTGGAACTCCATTTCCGGCTGATAGTGTATCTTGAACCGTCATATTGAAGGTCCTTGCGGTTGGTTTATGTGGTAGAGTTGGATAAGTTATTGCAGCTTCCCGTTGTTATTCCCCGTGTTAGCATTTGCCCCATCGGTCCTTCTTTTTGGACAATCCCTCACCATATGATCATTTGATTCATAAATAAAATACCCACTATTCTTCCTTGGATTGGGGCAGTTAGGAGAGATGTGTCCCTCCTGCTCGCATTTGTAACACAAACTTCCCCTTCAAACACTCTCCCGAGTGACTTTTCCCGCAATTTGTACACTGCTGAACCTACTTCTTTATCCCTTCCTGCCTATTACCACTATTTCCAGAATTGTTCCACTTCCTTTTTTCACTTCCAGTTCTATTGTTTCCCTCAACTTTAACCTTATTCTTCTTTTCCTTATTGTAGAGGCTCATGGCCTCACTCTCTCCTTCGGCTATGATAACCTTTTCCAAAAGCGATCTGTAAGAATTAATCTGCAACACAGCCACCTTATTATAGAGCCAGGGTTTTACGCCCTGCTCAAATCTTCATGCCTTCCTTGCTTCAGTATACCACTTGGTGTGGAGCGAATCTAGCTAATTCGTTAAACTTTGCAGCATATTCCGAGACGATAATATTTTCCTGTTTCAATTATAAAAACCTAACCTCCATCCTGGCTTGTATACTGGACGAGAAGTAATTCTCGAATAACAGTTCCTTAAACCTTGTCCATGTCACCATTCCTGCTCCAGCTCTAGTTTGATTAGCCTCCCACCATAAATTCGCCTCTCCCTTTATCATATAGGTAGCAAAAGTTGTCTTTTGCTCCTCCGCTACCCTAGCAATAACAAATGCTTTTTCTATCTCCTTTACCCAAGTTTGGGCTTCTATAGGGTAAGTCGTCCCTCTAAATTTAGGTGGTCCTACTGCCTTGAAGTCTTTGAAGTTTGCCAATTGATTATCTTACCGATTTCTTACTGCTGGTGTTTAATTCTGCATTGCTTGAGCTAACATGTCTAAAACGTTCTGCATTGGGTCTGCCTGACCTTCTGCGTTGTTAACAGATTCTTTTGCTCTTTGGTTTCGGGTTTGTCGTCTTGGCGGCATTATCTGGTTATACAAAACCTTAAATTATTATTTCGTCTTTCATATTCCATTATGCCACATATTATTAGTGGTATCATAAAAGTTTGAACACAAAATTTTGAACTCAGACCAATTCAGCTTGCTGGATTCCCAAATACAGCTGGCTGAATTAACAATTTATCAATTAGATAATGTACTATCTTAATCCTCAAAATTTATTTACTAAATCAAATATATAATCATATCATTGCATTTATATTCATATTCATTCAAATAGTACACAGTACTTTTCATTACACAGCGTATGCTGCTATAATCATTTACTATCCCTTTGTGACAACAAAGTCGGGATTCATTAAGACAACTTATACAAAAGTTAGGAGTAGTACATTACACACATATGCATATCATACACACATCATCTACTATACATAATCATAAAATAATTATCCTACTCGTTTCGTAAGTCTTCCTTAGATGTTGGACAAACCTTTGCCTGGTGAGCTACCAACCCACATATAAAACATACACATTGCTTTGGATTGGGACAATGAGAAGAGATATGTCCCTCATGTCCACAACTGTAGCATACATTTTGCCCTTTCATGCATACGCCTTCATGTTTCCTTTAACAGTTTGTACATTTTTCGATTTTTTTAAAAATCCTTATATCACTGCCATTCATCTTTCTTTTCCCCTTCTAGCTTGGAGCTGCACACGATATGTTGTATTTAGCTCCCATCTTTTCGATTTGGATCTTTATCTTATCTTGTTCTTCCATTATTTCGATTAACGCCTTTTGCAATTGACTATTTAGTAGCCTTTCCATTTCCCACAACTTTTCCAGAGAAGACACCTTATTCTTCAGATTCTACACTTCTCTTGATGCTTGGTCAGCTCCAACTTTCGTGTCCGAATCACTATCTGTCAGTTCTACCGTTTCTGGTTCCAGTTATATGTTTTCTAAACTGATTACCTCATCTAGGTTGCTTTCCAAGTGAGCCTCCATTTCAGCTATTGGCTTAGATATTGGCTCAGGCGGAGTGATTTGCTCATTCTTCACGACATGAGAGTCTCCTAATCCTTTCTTACCTGACATCTATACAAAAATTGTCTTGATTAGTACATAATATACACACATAACAAATAATAGTTTTATATAAGTTACTTTTATTTCGTTTTATAATGAATTTCGTTAATTCATTTCCTTTAAACTCTATTTGAGTTGTTTGTTTTTCAACGCTTCTATCTAGCCTAAGGTTATAGCCTAAGGTATCCTCCACATAAGGTTTCTAACCTAAAGCTCTGATACCAACTTGTGACGCCCCAAATCCGGGTACTTGAAACCTGTACTTGGTGTTACAGGATACCAATCATTCAAACAGTTTAATATATTACAAACTTAAGTATTATATCAGAGTTGTCTAATCCCCAGGTACGACGACCTTTAAAGTATATTATTACATGATAGATATTATATTATCACCACACCAAAGTCTAAATATTACAAATAACAGCATACAACTTATTCCTTCAGCTTTCCTTTTCCTTTGTCTTTACTAGAGTCTTCTAGTCGATCACACTTAGCTGAAAATATTTAATTTTAAAGCAAGAATGAGCATTTAATTGCTCAGCAAGTAGTAACAATTAATAAACATTAGCTGAAAGAAATAAATGTTTTCTTTAAGGACTACTTCTATAACGAATCAATAGTTGTGAAGTCATTTGAAATAATTCTTAATAACATATCAAATCCTTTACATTTTTGAAACAACGTAGTGACTATGAGTGGTGAGCGGTCAATATACCATGAACTTTTATTTTCAAGTTTGAAAAGGTTTATACAGAAATTCATCTACAAACCGTCATAGCTTACGGACATATTGGGTGATCAGCCCTCATGCCCTGTATTGATCAACACCACATGTTGGAACGACATTTGCGTTCATCATAACCGCCTTGGGCGTAAAAATATTTCCCTATTACAAGTTGTTCATACTCAGTCTGGAGTCCTACCTAAAGCAATTTAGTTGGACGACTTTATCATAAACAATCATACTCAATAATACATTTCAAACTATGTCTAGCCGAGTTAAATAGCTTAAACAACCTTTAAATCATGTATACATACCAAAATTTAATAGTATGTATCAAAACTTATCATGTCAAAGAATTTTGAATTTATGATAATTATAATAATTTGTACAAGTGAGGACACTTGCACAAAGAACAGAACAATTTTGATTATAAATGCATCACATGAGACAATATCAAGATATTTGAAATCAATAGATAGCTTAAATAAAGTTCAAGAATACTTGCACATTAAAAGAGTATTGAAACTTGCATAACATATGGATCCATTGCATAAAGTAAATGCAAGGGTTAAGATAATTGCTCAATAAGAGATTGAGTTAAGAAACTTGCATAACATATACATGTTTGCACGAAATAAAAGTAGTGCATAAGGTTTAGATACTTGCCTTGATTGCTGCTTATTGCTACACAATTTAATTTAATCTTTAATACAAAGACCTATCATCAATAAGATTATTCTTTTAATTAGAATAATATATCTTAACACATAATACTGCTATTTGCAATCATTATACAGCTTAAACACATTATCGCGTATTCATATCAGTCATTAAAACGTATAAGAACATGTATCAAGTCAAACTATGACAATCTTGTTTGATTTCGGTATCATTTCAATGTCCCGATTGCGTTATCGGATAATCAACGAGTTTATTTTCAATAAAACTTTATTTAAAAGCTTCAATATTATTTTAGATAATTTAATTATCATTTATAATATTTTTTTCAGAAGCTCGTAATAATTTTCCAAACATTAATATATATCATTTATAATGATTTTTTAAATATTAATATCATTTATAATGATTTAATTGCTAAATAATTTCATTATCATTAATATATTTAAAATATTAATGAAATCCATTTCAAAATATTAAAAGTTATTTATTATAACTTAAAGCATTTTTAAAACATTATTATCACCTTTAAATAATTTTTAAAATATTAAAATAATTTTTAAATAATTACTATTAATATTAAAATATTAATTTAATTCATTTCAAAATATTGAAGGTTATTTATTATAACTTAAAATATCTTTAAAATATTTATTTCACCTTTAAATGATTTTTAAAACATTAAAACCATTTTTAAATAATTTATTTAATACAATTATTATTATCATCCATATTAAAATATTAATGAAATTTTCATCAAAATATTAAAAGTTATTTATTATAACTTAAAATATTTTTTAAAACCTTAATATCCTTAAAATATTAATGAAATTTATGTCAAAATATTAAAAGTTAATTTTTATAACTTAAAATAATTTTTAAAACTTAATTATGAATTTTTAGTAATTATTTTATATTTATTTCTATTTATTTGAATTAATTATTATTATTATTATTCAAAACCGTTGCTAAAGGCCTATCGCGACAGCAACCGTCGCTATAGCTGTTCTTCAGCCCATGAAGAACAGCTTGGTCAACGCTGAGGAGGCTACTTTGACCGGATGTAGATTCGATTTGGTTAATTTTCTAGGCAAGTAAGTGTATCACTGGTGTAGTACTGATGTAGTACTATAAGCCTATAACAAGTTTGGGGTTTAAATACATCACATATGAGAGATCTAGCCTGGTCAAATAGCTGTCCAAAGTTGTTCTTCAATTGTGGAATTTCCAGATTTGAAGTCAGTGTTGGTCAAAGCTTTTTGGTCTTTAATAACTTTGATCCTGTGTTTTTTTAAGTGTTCTAGTATGACAAACATGTAGTATACATGCCAAGGTTCAAAAGTAATACACTAGTTAAGCTTAGGAACATAACATGAGCAAGATCTAAGCCAGTCAAACGGCCTGTCAGAGCTTGTTCTTCAATTTTCTGGAATTTCCATAAAATTGGATTTTCAATTTGATCGACCCATATTTGACCATTAATAACTTGAAATCTGGATATGCTATGATCATGATTCCACTTCCAGTTTGTTAACCTCATAATAGAGTACAACTACAAAGCTCTAAACACATCAAATAATTAACAGGTCAAGATCTATGGCCTCTGACATTTGACTATCAGACCATTTTTTTTATACTTTGAACAGTTTTCTTAAATCTTCATTCTCATGCATTTAGATGTTATGGATCTATGTTTTATCAACCCAAATCACCAAATAACATAATATATCACATATTTAAACACTTAATCATGAAATCTACACAAGCCTTCAAGATTTAGCATGAAGGTTAGGGTTTATACCTTCTTGATCAATTTTTGATTTCCACTTTTTGATTCTGATCTTGTCTTGCTATGAGGTGTTTTGCGCTTATCTTGTGACTGAGTTTGAGAGAAAATTTTGTGGCTTAGGAGAGAGAGAGAGAGACTTGGGTATGGATAAGGAAGTAAGTTTAGGTTTTCTAATTCTTTAATCTTTCTTTAAAATCAAATCTTTTGATTCATTGCACATGGCTGGTATAGGTGTCAATATTTGGCTGATTGGAGAGATTTAGAGCACATGTGAGATCTTGACTTGGTGACTCACCAATATTTTGGCAAGATTTAGACTCCACCTTTATTAAAGAAAATAAAAATGGCTTTTTAGTCATTTTTCAAATAATTTTAAAGGCATTCTTGTCATTTCTTATGTTTCTAGGGTTTAACCATTAGGTTTTAATCCTTACGATTTGTCAAATAATTCTAGGATTTGCAAATTAGGTTTAGGATTTAATAAAAAATATTAATTAGGGTTTTCTAATTTAAGAATTAGGGTTTCTAAATTATAATTAGGGTTTTCTAAAATTAGGGTTTCCTAATCACTTATCATTAATCATATAATATAACACTCATACTTTTAAATGCGAATATAACAATACATTTCTTTAATATTCAAATCCTTACTAAAAATTCTTATTGTCCATATATATATATACATACATATATATATATATATATATATATATATATATATATATATATATTATAATACAAACATACATATTTTTAAAAATAAATAAAATTATAAATGTATTTAACATGCAAATCCATATTCATAGATTAAGTTAGGGTTTTGATTAGTCATTTATCTTTACCTCATTTACCATTCTTAATCAATTTAAAATAAATAAATTTATTAATATTCATATAACCAGATAATAATCATAACAATAACATTAATACTTAAAATATTCTTAAAATATACATATATTATTTAAATAATACATTAATCATATTTTCATAGAAAATAAATAATAAAATGTCTTTACTACAAAATTAATTTATGAAAAGAATATAATTTCTAATAATCAACTATTTTTTTCTCAAGAAATTTATTTGCAATAATTTATGTAATAAATAAATATATATTTACCACATATTCACATATGTTTTACCTTGTACGTATTACTATATTCATTTTGATATATAATAAAAATAATATTATATAAAAAAATATTATTCGCAAAATTTCGTATTTAAATTAATATCGAAAACTTGGGTTATTACAAAGTCTATATAAGGAGAGGCCTTATGATAGATTAAGTGTGAATGTTACTGTGAGTATAGAGATACTACGTAACACATTCTCTACAACCTAAGGAGTTAGGAGAGAGAGAATTAGGGCTAGCCACCCAAGATTTGGAAAAACTTAAAATCAACTTCTTCAATCATATTCTCTTGGTAGATCACCTTTAGAGTGCTGCACACTGTGACGCCCCCAAATCCGGGTCTCCTGAGCCATGGACCTGGTTCATCACTATCTAATACAAGCATGATACAATTGATAACTCATAGCGGAATAAAGGAATATTTATATTAATATAACATAAATAATCCTGTCCCAAGTCTCGAAACCAAGACTATTGCAAAACACAGCATAATACATAAGGGTAAATATGTCCTAATACACAACATCAATTAATAAGTCTTAATACAAACGGTAATTCTAGAACAACAAAATACAACTAATCAGTGGCTTTCCCCTTTCCCTTATCTTTTCCTGAGCTCTCGCCACGTGCCGCACTAACTGAAATATTTTAAAAAAAGTAAGGGTGAGCAACAAATTTGCTCCGCAAGTATAATAGCAGTGAATAATCACGTGAATGACTTTAGCTCACAGAAGTAAAAAATTTACCTAACTCAAGGAAATAAACAACTTCTTTTACCACCGTTATAGTGGTTGCTATGAACCGAAGGATTTCTGAAGTATCCAAAGATTTTAAAGTTTCCTAAAGAAAGGGACTAATCAATACTGAGTGAGCACCAAGGCATCGAACTCTATATAGAATTACTGGAAATTGATATGATAATCCACAAAACTGGTACAATAGGTGATCAGCCTAAGGTACCTGGCGTTATGCATAAGCCTTACATTTTCCATTTACGCGCATGTCGGTTCCCCGACGTTTATACAATTTTCCCTGCTATGAAGGTTGTTCTTCTCAGCTTTACATGGGAGTCCGGACCAAAACAATTTGATCGGACAGTTTTACTTAACAAAAATAATAGTTGGAGGACTTAAGCTCACTTCAATAAACAAATCAATAAGTGTGCTCCTAGAACAATTAGCTTTGACATAGCTTTCAAATAGTTTATGGGATAAATAACTTTAAGGTTCAACAACATGCATAATAGCATCAATAATATCTTGAATGAATAACAATTCATAATCTTTGGAATCACACAATATATAACATTGCATGAAATGGGCTTTCATTGCAATACTTGAATAAAAGTATGAATACTAGCACACTAATTGCTAAATTGATAAGTAACTTGAACGGAGTCAAGAAGCTCAATAAGCTTGCTCAATAAATAATATTTGCTTGAATATAATTTTGAGTAGGATAAGTAAGCTTGCACAATAATAACTTGAATAAGATAGGAGACTTGCTCGATAGATAAATGAGTTAAGGAAAACTCGCACAATTAAATAAGGGTCGAGTAAGGAACTTGCCTTGCGCGTGCGTTAAAATCTTGAGGTTAATCGTCCTTCAAAAATAATACCCTACAGTTCATTAAAATCGTCATAATTATTAGTCACGTAAGGACTAGATTCAATACAGTCATCACATCATCAAAATACATTGATTGCCACTATGACTACCAAATGGGAATAGTAATTCGATTAATGATATCCGCTTTATAAATTAACTAAGTCTTTAACATTTAATAGGGTACAATTAATAAGCGTCTCTAATCATTTTGTACAAAAATATAAGTTTTGGACTCGCAGGAAAAATTCACTGGATCCGACCGGACCGGACCCGGTCCGACCTGACCCGACCCGGTCCAGCCTGACCTAACCCGGACCAGGCGCGGAACAACGCCATGTTACCAGATTCTGTAGTTGCAGAATCGCAAGGTTAAGACCTCCGTCCGCTCCAACTCCTATATCTCCCTCTCTACTCGATCAATTTGGTCTGTTACGGACTTTATGGATTCATAAGTCATGATGCATACTCTGTTTTTCGCAGTCATGATGCATTTTACTCAAATCATAACTTTGACTTCGTTTTAGCATCTTTTTGGTTCATTCTAACTAGGTTATCTTTACAACTCATGGAAGTACAATAATATAACAACAAACACTCAAAATAATCACACCATTAAGGCTTTACAGTCCTTTAACAGTCCGAAGGTCCAAAAATCCAAAAGTCCAAAAATATCCAAAGTTCATCCTTTAAGCCATGGTTCGAATTTCTCTTCGTTTTTGTTCCACTTTAATGGTATTAATAGCTTAAAAGGTGTCTTGGTAACAATATTAAGCAACCACAACCAACAATAACAACCAAAAATCTCTAGAAACTCAAAACCCATTAAGAAAGCTTCAAAAACTCAAAAACTTGAACAATGGAGGAAAGATGATTTTACCTCTTACTCTTTACTTCTAAGGGTGCTATGGAAGCTACTAGGATTCTTCTTCTCCTTCCTCTAGCTCCCGTGCGTCTTCTTCTTCCCTTCTTCTTCAAATTTTCTTCTTTCTCTCTTTCCAGTTCTCTCTCTCTCTCTGTATTCTCTATCCTTGCTTGCAAATAGGAAGTATGCTGATGGTTTGAATGAGAAGGAAAATGAGCTGATGGGAGGATAAGGTGGCTTCGGAAGGAATGTATTGATATGCTGAAAATGCTTTGCCCGAGCTCTAGAAAATGAATTTGAGGAGGATGTTTTTTGAAGTTAACAATCCCATGTTTGGTGTACTGTGACGGTCTAACCCCCCCCATCTGATTTGCTAATTCAATTAATGCTCTCTCTTAATTGGTTGAGGCTTAATTGCCTCTCCAGTTAATTCGAATACATAGATAAATATACCCGAATACTCCCACTTTTGTACCAAATTTGGTAAATAACTCTACCCAAAAGTAAAATGTACCAAATTTGGTAAATAACTCTACCCAAAAGTTATTATGGGATTTGTCCATTTATTCGGAACACCCATATAACACATTTTGGAGATGGATTAAATCACGAAGCAGCTCGAATAAAATTCCCGCCACTTGGAAAAATTATTTCTTCGCATACACGTCTTAACAAAATTAATAAAAATCGAAAGAGACGCAAAAAAATTCGGGCATGAATAGTGCTCGTGAATAGTGTCGCGGGAAACGTGCCTTGTGAATAGTGATTTTATGAATTTTTGCAAAATCGATTTATTCACTCAAACAACACAACAACACATAAAATTTAACGTATGCACATTTTCTAGACTACAACACAACTCTAAGCACGTAACACAGATAAATATAAATAAAAATAAAAATTCATTTTATTCATACATAACTCGGGTTACAAGGAAAGCTAAAATTCCCGATCGCTACACACACACTGAGTAACTTGTGTTTAGTCTGAGGATTGGAATGAGCGCGGAGGATCTAAGGAGTAGAACTTGAAGATTACATCAAGGAGTTGATTATCTTCATAAAGTATATCTTTCATCATTCCTTGATTAATAATATTGCATAAGGTGATTCCTCAGATTGTAGAAAAAAATTTAAATATGATTTATGGCATGCTTCCGTTATTATGTACACGTTAATTGTATGTATGTCGTTTTTCTGCAAACCAACAGTGGTATCAAAGCCATCCTTATGCGAATTATTAATTATTTTAATTCTATGTATATGTTGGTATGTATTTAAAACAATTTAATTGGGCATAATTGGTGTATAAAATCGTGTTTTATGAGCAAAGTAAGCAAAAATCGCGATCTGAAAAGCCAAAAATGGATCTGGGCAGTGCGCGCGCGCCAGTATGCCAGCGCCTAGCGCCGTAGCACACACTTTCTGTAGCGCCAGTGCCATAGCACTAGGGCTTGCAGCATTATAGTGTTGGATTACGGCACCGCGGCGCTAGGGCTTCTACCAGCCCAATTTTCTGTAATTTTGAGAAATTAAAATAAAGGAATTTATTTTGATTTGGAATTGTAAAACATAAGAGTTTATTTTGATTTGAAATTGAATCTCATACAAACTTTTATTTCCCATTAAATGATATCAATATATATATATATATATGGAATGTTTAAATTCATGAGATGAATATTTATTGATACATGTGGCGATATGTATGATAATAAAGGGGATGATTATGGATCATTGACCAATGAGATTGGATTAAATTTTAGATGGATGCTTGAATGAATGAGGTTTTCATAAATGGGGTCTGCGTACCTCACCTATCTAATTTTTTAATGTAAATTCTATCTCATTCATATGTACTTTCCTTTGACTGCTGATCAAAGTTTCTGTTTTATCAAAAATAGAATGTAATAGGATGAGTTACTTAGCAAATTGGAGTTGAGGAGTAGGAGCACTGAATGCCCATTTGTAATGGAGCCTGAGATACATGTAATAGTTATGTTCATATTTGTTCTTGCACCATAGGTTTGACCTTTTGGTTCACTTGGTGGCTCGAGTGAACCAAAATAGAATTAAGTCCATAATCATCCCAAGTAGAATATAGAATTTTATATGTGCATGTTAATTATATATTAATATATTATTATACATGGTGATGTATGTTTAATATAACATGTGTGTGTGTATATATATATATATATATATATATATATTTGCATGTGTGCTAAACAATATGAGACCATTAATAACAAGAACCCTCCAAGAAAAATATTAAGTTGATTACGTTAAAAGGACATTAGAAATGTCGAGCGTAACCTTCTAGCACGGTAAAACAATAGAGTATTGAGTATTTTATATGAGTTTGTTGTGCACACACAAAGCTTGTATTAAATATTCAAGATGTTGCTTTAATACATTTTATGTTTATAAGGAATTGAACAATATATGTTTTGTTGTGTACACACAAGGACTGAATTTTTCTCTTCACTTATATGAAAATGCTAGGTCTAACTTAACTTAGATAATATTGGTTCAGATGTGCACACACTTGACCATTATAATCTAAGAGGCAAAATAAAAGGAGTTACATGGAGATGTAATTGACAAAAGTTGTCTACCTGTTGAATAAATCTATAGTTTGTTGTGTACACACAAGGATGTATATTTATGTCAATATGATCCTTTCTCACTAGCAAATTTTTAACTAGATCTGGTGAACTGTATATCGAGGGTCATATAGTTTGAAGAAAATAGTGCGAGACACCATTTTAATAACGACCTAAATTAATATGTTGATTAATAAAATGAATACATTCTAATATTGTTAAATTACAAATTTCATTTACAGAATTTTACAATGTCTAATTCATTATCACTGCGGAGCATATTGGATGCTGAGAAGTTAACCAGACCGAATTATACGAATTGGTTAAGAAATTTTCTGCAATAGTTGCAGAAAATGCCTCTAAGGAAGAGATTGCTACTTTTAGAAAGTGGCTGATGATGCACAGGTGGCTCAGTACATCATGTTGGCCTCCATGAGTAACAAGTTACAGCGTCAACACAAGAAAATGAATGCACCTACCATTTTGTTGCACCTCTAAGATTTGTATGGTGAGTAGAGTAGGGCGGCCAGATATGAGATATCTAAGAAGCTCTTCCGATCTATAATGTGAAAGTAGTATGCACACAAGCCAATCATATTTGATATGACGTAGCATATATTTTGTAATCTTATTCGGTTATTAATAAAAGAATTAATTTTCTTAAAAGGCATTTTATATTATCTACATAGTGCTGTTATATTAAATGTGATAAACCCATAGTTTTGAGCAAAGCTTTTAGAATCATGATGGTGGTTATGCTAATGAGATCTAAATTCTAGATAGCTCACAAACTAAAATCGTTCCTAATCGTTGGATTACTAAAAAGGGGATTAGTGAATCCGGATAGATTAGTACATACGTTGCTTGCTCTTATGAAGAGGATGATTGATCTCATAATCATTTGTGTGGAGACACTAAAGCAAGTATGTAGGTGCTTATTGGAGAATAAGTTCACTGAACGTGACTCGCTAAGGAATACCTAATGGAGTTTTACTCGCCTGTCAATAGGAATTCCTCTAGTGATAGTAGTACAAGTGATCCTTGGACTTGAGATCATCATAGTATCTTGTGTATGATGAGTTATACTTTGACATGTCCCTTAAGACCTTTGGGGTATATCAAAGGGTATGATTGGGTATAATTAGTTGTACATGGAGATAGGTGAATGATCAATAAAGAATCTACCACGTCTAGTAAAAGATGAGAATGTCCTATGTGATTCGATAAATGACAACTTAGTAGTCCTTGGCCAAGGCAGAATGAAATTAGAAAGGAGTTTCTAATTTGCATTATTTAGAGTTGTGCATTTGGGAATCGAAATGCATATAATTAAATAAAATAAGACTTGACAGTAAATCCATGTCTTATATTTAATTGGGACATTGTATGGTAGAAGGATTGAATTGTACGGTAACTATTTACTCAAAGGTTCTTTTGTGATTGATGTTGAAATCTATATTATCTGAAAAGTCGTTGATCGCTAAAGGGGCTTACCCTTTGTAGACACCCAAATTTTGCGTTTCCTTGTACTAACCATGACAGGAGGGCGAAATCGTCAATTGAACCGGCTTGCGGGAGCAAAGGAGCGGGCACAAGGGCGAGCGCCCGACACCGCCGCAATGTTTTGGCAACCCAAGCTTACATGGCAATAAAGCCGTCCGAGGCAGGCATTTCCGAATGAGGTGGCACGTCTCCCGGAAATTCCCGGACTGCGGAATACAAGCCTGTCAGCGAAAACCAGCGTCACGGCACGGAAATCGAGGCGTGGCACGAAAATCGAGAAAGTCAAGCCCGCCAGCCGCGGATAGATCTGCGGCCAAGTAAGTGCGCCAGCACGGAAACCAGCAAATCAGCACTACCAGCTGAGTGCGATGGGAGGCGAGCCAGCTGGCCAGCCGCAGATCCATCTGCGGCCAGCCGCAGATCCATCTGCGGCCAGCCGCAGATCCATCTGCGACCAGCCGCAGATAGATCTGCGGCTGGCTTTGGCCAGCCTATTTAAGCCAGTTTCGGGCAGCATACAGGAGGTTCAGCAGTTTTGGAAGAAGAAGAATTTCTGCAGCAGCAAAAAACACGGAAATAGAGAGAAAATAGCTAGATTTTGCAACAAAATAGGGAGAAAGAAGAAGAAAAAAAGAGTGGAATTAATTCTTTTGAGTTTGATTGTATCAAATACATCCTTTATCCTATTCAAATACATAAGTTCACATCCATTTGAGATCAATTGCAAGGTGAAAATTTCTATTTGTTCTAGCAATTCATGTCCTATTGATTTGGGTAAATTAGATATAACTTTCATGTATCTTGTTGAACAATCATGGATTAGGGATTATTAGTGAGGGTTCCATTGGAACAAAATTCCTCCTAATAACCCGAGGATATCCAATGGATGAAATTTCTAGCTTGTTTGTGATAATTTATTGGGTGTAATTTATTTAGATTTGTCATTTCCGGATATCATGGCATATTAGATAAATCCGGGTTGGTTAGTTATGTAGTATTCGTTGTGTGGGCATGTATTAATCTCGTGTGAGCCTAGGAATGTGACCCCGTGGTCCAAATCCGATGATGGACGGTATGATGTATGTGATAGATTCAAGATGCTCGTTTGTAACATGTAATCGTCGGGCCTTAAAACGACGCTAAGGCGAGAATCGGATTTAAGGCCCCGTCATAGTGAAAAGATGGGATTGTAGGCGTTTGGGGTTTATTTTGATGGCTTACATGCCCATGAATAACCCCGCGCTTTTTATTGCTTTATTTGATTTGTGACACCAAAAAAATTGATTTCAAAACTAAAACAATGAAGACTTTCATAAAATCAATCAAAGTAGGATATTAGAATCACGAGGTTAAAATTTGAGAAGTGCTAATGAATGTCGATTCCTATCTAACGAAAAAGCTAAAGAAAATCGTTTTCAAACATCACACAAAATGATTTTGCGAATAAGTAACGTTTTATTAAATCTTTGTGCATAGGGTGAAAGAGATTCTAGAAATTGCCCGATCGTCTCACGAAAGCAACGTATAGATCTCGATTCCTATTTTGACGAAGGTTTAAAACTCTTGTTTTGCCAAAACGACACTTAATGAAAAAATCTCATAGTTTTGGACAATTAAAATCAAACCTTTCTCATAAAGAATAAAGCTTTCTCGTGTATACCGAAAAGACATTCCGAAGCGTTCTCAAATTAAAACACGATTTTCCCTAAAATCCAAATGATTCTTTCATACAAATTCACCACAACATTCACATAGGTACACACACACACACACGCGCACCTACACACACATTCGTGAATTAAAGGATACGAAAGCATCAAGATTGCGGTAACCGTGTTTCACGGAAGTCGAGGGGTGCCTAACACCTTCCCCTCACTTAAGCAAGCCCCCGAACTCTATGAATCTCAATTCGCAGACCAATTAATTCGGAGTCACATATGAGCCAACGATTTACAAAAGAACGAAAATTCGGATGAGTTGGTACATCCATTTTAAATATACCAACTGGCGACTCTGGTTAATTGGCTCATCATAAAAAACGATCTTTCAAAACCCCGTCGACAATTAATGCCGACCTTTTCCAAAAAATCATTCAATCAAAAGGCTAAAATCGGGAAGAGGACAAATACCGCATAAGCGAATAAAAACCGGCGTCGACAGCTGGCGACTGTGCTGGGGAGATCCGAGGGCTTAAGCCGCTTTCAAATCTTGATGCTGTCCTATCCTTAAAAATTTATGAATATGTATGTGCGTGCAACATTTTGACCTATTTTACTTATTGTTGTGTGAATGTGTGCTTTTGTCCAATGAATGAATGATTGAATGGAGTTCATTTACCTTAAAGTAATCATTTGCATACGGTGAGGACGATGAATGTGAATGTATGTTGAGATTGTACCTCCTCCTGAGGCGAACCCGTCGGTTGCTTATTACTGGACTCGATGGGGCTGCTCCCCGGAGATGGCTCAGGAAACGCACCACTCAAATCCGCTCCAATCGAAAGGGCTCAAACGAGTAGATTGCGAAGATTTGGGAACCTTCATGCCGAAAAGCCCGTGAGAGTAACCCTAGGGTAGGTCAGCCTCTGATAAACCCAACGCAGGAAAAGTCTCTTCATGCCTTTTTTACGTTCAAGAATATAAATGTCATAATCCCATTGCAACGTACTCATATATGCTTCCCCTATTGTCAAAAAGAGAATACTGACCTCCATGTTTTGCAGGAAACAGCTGGGGAAGTATAATAAAGTTATGTTTAGCATTTGTTATTGCACTAAAAGACTACTAACTTTCTCTTTTGCAGGGAAAGATTAAAAAACCCAAAAAAAAAACAAAAAAAATTACAGTCTTAACATGCATCCATTTTGCGTTTCCCCAAGACTAAACTTCGAACCATTGTCTCTGTAGGATTGCTCCTCAAACCCGTTCGCAGTCTAAGAAAGCCCAGGTCTCTACCTCTGAAATGGCTGATCTTCCCAATCATAGTTCCATATCTCGGGAGGAGTTTGATGATTTTAAAAGACAGATGATGGAAATGGCCACAATGTTAAAGGAACAGTTCTTAATCAGACAGGATCCGGCAAACCAGGGATCGCATAATATTCCACCACCAGGGGATGATCAGAATCCTCCTAAAAATGGTACAAACTTGCTTAAAGAGGACCAACCCCGACTCAAGGATGAGCCAGTCATCCCAAAGCCCGTTCCCATACCTAGCAGGACAGTGATTACTATCCCCGAAAAGGGGGACAATGACGACCTTCGGAGAAAAATGAAACACATGGAGGAGACCATCCAATCTCTAAAGGGCATAGGCTCCCTGGGCAGGGTTAATTACTCAGATCTATGTGTTTTCCCCGGAGCCAGATATCCAGAAAAGTTCAAAGTTCCCGAGTTTGAAAAATACAATGGAAAGGGAGACCCCTATACACACTTGAAAATATACATTGGAGAACTCGGGTCTTATGCCGAAGACGAGGGGTTAAGAATGCAACTATTCCAGAAAAGCTTAACAGGGGAGGCAAGAATCTGGTATGCCCGCCTCGACAACGCCCGAATCCATAACTGGGAGGAATTGGCCCATACCTTCTTAACCCAATACAGCTTTCAAGCCCAGATGGCCCCTGACAGGTACCAAATGACAAAGGTTAAGAAACAGCCTAGGGAATCCTTCAGGGAATATGCGCAACGGTGGAGGGGCATGGCCGCACAGGTGACCCCCCCCAATGAACGAATCAGAGATGGTGATGACCTTTGTAGACATCCAGGAGGCACCGTATTATGAGAGGGTCATCTCGGGGATTGGAAGACCCTTTGCTGAAATGATTAAACATGGAGAGATGGTTGACATGGGGTTGAAATCGGGTAAAATCCGGGATCTTACTGCTTTAGAAACTGCTGCCGAGCAAATACAGAATGGGAACTATGGCAGCACTTCCCGGAGGGTCCAAAAGAAGAAGGAAGAGGATGTCTCCCTCATCCTACAGGGGTCGTCCAGAAAAACAGAAAGCCATCTTCCGGTGCAGGTGCCGAGGGGAGGGCCATCCCGACAGCCAAACTTCACCGATCAAAAGGCAGAGGGGCGAAGAAGATATGAGGCCTCGCAAAATCGAGTATTCACCCCGCTCGGGGAGCCTCTCGAGCGAATTTTGGCGGTATTGATGGCCCAAAAGAAGATAATCAATTTGGCTCCCCCAAGTGACCCGAAGGGAAGGAGATTTGACCCAAGCAAACGGTGCGCCTATCACTCGGGTTCCCCGGGTCATGATACACAGGATTGTTGGACATTGAAACATATAATCCAAAACATGATAGACAGTGGGGAAATTGTGGTGGAACAGCCGGATTCCCCGAATGTTAAGGCAAATCCCCTGCCAAGACATGATGGAGGGGGAGTCAATGCGATGGAGGCAAGTGAGGCTGGGGGGCCGCCAAGGGTAAACTATGTGCAGAAAATTGAGGAAATGATCAACGTGATACATGATCATGGGAGTGCACAGGGAACGCCCATCAGGTTGATAGGGGTAAGTACGAATAACATAGAGGGACCTGTCAAATTGACGGCTCCGAGGCGCATCATCCTTGCAGCAAGGCCGCAGCTCCCCATCGGTAGTCTGAAAACTGTACCCTGGAATTATGGGGGAATGCCAGAGGAGGCCGCCAGTTGTGCTTCAGTGACGACAAAGGGGAACCCCTTATATCTTCCCGGGCGAGTCCTTGAGAACCAAAAGAGAAAAAATGCAAAGGTTTCCGAGGAAAGGGCCATAGAGTTTTTGAAAAGGATGGATCACCCAGAAACGAGGGGGATCCAGATTTTAAATGAGGAATCAACCCTAACATCAGTCATGGACTTGGTGTTGTCATCCAGTGAGCATTGCAAAACCCTGATGAAGGTTCTGGAGGAGGCATTTGTGCCCAAAGAAATTAGTGAGGAGGGTTTCGGCCGGCTGGTAGGCCACTTATTGGAAACCGATGCAATATCCTTTACGGATGAGGACATTCCCGAAGAGGGAAGGGGGCACCGAAAACCGCTACACATCGCGGTAATCTCCTCAGGATATGTCATGAATGGGGTGCTGATCGACGGGGGATCGGCATTGAATATATGTCCTCTCACTACGCTGAAGAAAATGAACATCAGTCCCAAGCGCCTACGGGCCAGTCATGTGGTGGTTCGGGCTTTTGACGGCTCCCGGAGGGATACCATTGGGGAAATAGAATTGCCGGTGGAGATAGGGCCCTGTAATTTTGATATCTCCTTCCAAGTCCTGGACATTACGGCAAGCTACAACCTGCTGTTAGGGAGGCCGTGGATACACATGGCCGGGGCAGTTCCTTCCACGCTCCACCAACAAATCAAGCTGATCATCGATGGGAATCTGGTAACAATCTCGGCCGAATGTGATGACCCTTCTCCTCCCAGGAGTGGCCTACCAGTAATCAATGTGGATGAGTCAGCGGCTCCTGCCAGCTTTCAAGCACTAGAGATTAGCACTCCCCATTATAGATGCCTGGGAGCTCCAGCTGTGAAACCAAGGGTCTCTCCGGAACTCACCTTTGTGGCGAGGGAAATGAAGTCAGGGAATCACCGGACCCATCCACCTACCACAACAGATAGGCAAAGCAGGTTTGGGATATCATGGGGGCGCAGCACGGAGACACCATCGAGGGGCGACTCCAATTCGACTAGCCGGCAGTCCAGTGACCAAAGTCGGCAATGAGCAAGGGATCAGCGGGCCTGTGATTGGGGCAGGGAATGAAGAGTTAACCCCCACACGTAATGAGTCGGCCCGGAGGGAAAGTTTCCTGCAGGAGGTCGCAAAAGAGTTTGAAATCAAATGCTATATCCCCGGACAATCAACAAGCAGTAAGGAGGGGACGAATGTTATCACACCACCGGGAGCCCAACAAGTTGTGCCTGTCATCGATTGGGCAGGACTGATTATTCCTGGAGAAGGTATGGAGGAAAACTCAGGCGACGTATCCGTAATCATCGGGGAAGTATCCGATGTGAGGCCCTCTTTTATCCAGCGCATTTCATCTGACCTGACCATCGACAATTGGACCCAGAAACCAGTAATGTCCAAAAAAGGGTAAAACTCGACGTCAGGGTGGTTGACCCCAGATGATGGGGGAATGAAGAAGTTTATTTTTGTTGTTGTTTTATTTCTGCATCATTATGTCGTTTCTTCTTGTTATTTGAAAATGCGATCATCGTGAAAAAGTGATTTATATATGACAAGTATTTTGTTTCATGTCAGGTGTACCAATTTGAGTAATCCTTGCCTAACAAACGGTCTTTCAAATTTGAATGATGATTATGATTTTGACATTGAGCTGGATTTCGATTTAATGGGCATTGAACAAGACGAGACAGATTACGACGACGCACCTGACGAGATCAAAGGATGGGTCGAGGATAAACCCAAACCCAACTTAGACCAAACCATCATCATTGATATTGGAACCCCTGACAAGCCAAAGGAACTCAAGATAGGGACAGACCTTACCCCCAGCCAAAAAACCGAAATAATTGAGTTGCTAAGCCAATATGAGGATGTCTTTGCCTGGTCGCACGAGGATATGATCGGATTGTCCACCGACATTGTGGTGCACCGGTTACCCATCAAGGAGGGTTTCAGGCCTGTCAAGCAGAAACTGAGGAAGTTGAAACCTGAGTGGAGTTTAAAGGTGAAGGAAGAGATCATCAAGCAGTTCAGGGCGGGAATCATTATGGTATCTACTTACCCGGAATGGCTATCCAATGTAGTCCCGGTAGCTAAGCCTGGAGGAAAGGTGAGGGTATGTGTAGACTACAGAGATCTAAACAAGGCCAGTCTCAAAGATAACTTCCCGGTGCCTTTCATACACATCCTGGTAGACAACACGGCCCAGTACGAAATCTACTCTTTTGTGGATTGCTTCGCGGGATATCATCAGATAATGGTGGCGGAGGAGGATCGGGAAAAGACCGCATTCATCACCCCTTGGGGCACTTTCTGCTATAGGCGATTGGCTTTCGGTCTCACAAACGCGGGGGCTACTTATCAGAGAGCCATGATGGCCTTGTTCCACGATATGATGCATAAGGAGATAGAGGTCTATGTGGATGACATTATCGTGAAATCAAAGGTAGAGTCTGACCATATAACCCATCTCAAAAAGCTATTCGATCGGCTCAGAAAATATAATTTGAAACTCAATCCAGCCAAGTGTGCTTTCGGAGTGCAGTCGGGCAAGCTCTTGGGATTCCTGGTTAGTGATCGGGGCATTGAGTTGGACCCGGCAAAGATTAAGGCCGTTGTGGATATGCCGGCACCTCGCACAGAGAAAGAGATAAGGGGATTCCTGGGGAGAATAAATTTCATCAGCCGTTTTATATCCCACTTGACGACTACATGTGAGCCGATTTTCAAATTGTTAAGAAAGGGTGCTTCCCAAGAATGGAATGAGCAATGTCAGAAGGCTTTTCAGATCATTAAGAAACAACTGACGGAGGCACCAGTCCTGGTACCCCCGAAGGATGGGATCCCTTTGTTTATGTATATATCCGTCAACGCCATCACGATGGGATGTATGTTGGGACAAAAGAATGAGGCGGGTAAAGAACAGGCCATCTATTACCTCAGCAAAAGGTTTAGCCAATGTGAGCAGAATTACACTCCCATCGAGAAGACCTGTTGTGCTTTGGCCTGGGCGGCAGGGAGATTACAGCACTACCTCCATGGGCATACGACATACCTGATATCAAGAATGGATCCCCTGAAATATATTTTTGAAAGGCCCATGCTGAATTGTCGATTATCAAGATGGCAGTTAATCTTACAACAGTTTGACATGGTGTACGTGACCCAGAAGGCCATGAAAGGGCAGGGAATTGCAGATCAATTAGCAGAAACCCCGTCAGGAGGGATGGAACCGTTAGAAACTCCTCTTCCGGGCGAGGATATACTTTGGGTATGGCGCGAAAAATGTGATGACGAGGGACAATTCTGGAAGCTGTATTTTGATGGTGCCATGAATGCCGAAGGGGCAGGAGCGGTCTTAGTCTCTATCACTGGGGAACAATATCCCGTGGCCACTAAGCTTCGTTTCAGCAATTCGAACAACACCGCTGAATACGAGGGGTGTATCTTGGGACTCTGATTGGCCCGTGACATGGGAGTAAAGAGACTAGCGGTATTCGGGGATTCGGAGTTGGTGATCAGACAGGGGATCGGGGAGTATAGCACGAAGGAGTTCCGATTACTCCCATACCACCGTTGTGTTATCCAATTGATGCAGGAGTTCGAAGATATCGCTTTCCGACACATCCCCAGGGGACGGAATGATTTTGCCGATGCCTTGGCAACCCTGGCATCCTTAATCCACGTAATCAAGAGCAGGGACATTCCACAGATTGAGATAGCCGTACAGAATGCCCCGGCATATGAGGAACATGTGGCAGTGTTATCAGACGAGGTGGTGTTGACGAGGCAGCCTTGGTATCACGACATAAGGGAATATCTGAGAGACAGATCCCTTCCCGACCAGGCAAGTCGGACTAAGAGGATGAGAATTCAAAAGATGGCGATGAAATTTTACCTGAGTGGGGATTCACTTTACAAAAGGGATGCCGGGTTGGGACTGTTGCAATGCGTAGATGAAACGCAATCCCGAAGGATTATGAATGAAATCCATGGCGGGGTGTGTGGGCCACACATGAGTGGACCGATGTTGGCCAAAAAGATCTTGAGGACAGGGCATTATTGGTTAACGCTGAAAGCCGATTGCGATGATCATGTCAAACGATGTTACCAATGCCAGGCGCACGGTAATGTGATCCATACACCTCCCAATGAACTACACTGTATGACTTCCCCGTGGCCATTTTCAATGTGGGGAATGGATGTAATCGGACCAATAGAGCCCAAAGCAAGCAACGGGCACCGATTCATTTTCGTCATGATCGATTACTTCACCAAGTGGGTAGAGGCAGCTTCTTTCCCCAAAGTAACTCAGGAGGTCATCGTCAACTTCATCAGGAATAATGTCATTTGCCGATATGGGCAACCTGAGGTTGTGGTCTCCGACAATGCTAAGAATTTAAACAACGCCCTCATGAAGGAACTGTGTGACCAGTTCAGGATCAAGCATCTCAATTCCGTCATTTACCGTCCTAAGATGAATGGGGCAGTGGAGGCTGCAAATAAAAACATCAAGAAGATCATGGCGAAAATGTCTGCTAATCATCGGGGATGGCCGGATCTGTTACCCCTTACCCTGCTGGCATACCGAACATCAACGCGTACTTCTACAGGGGCAACCCCTTACGCTTTGGTGTATGGAATGGAGGCTGTTCTACCAGTTGAGGTTGAGATGGCGTCCCTCAGAATAGTGATCGACGCTCAGGTAAGCGAAGAGGATTGGATGCAAAGTCGATACGACCAATTGGCCCTAATTGATGAAAGGAGGGTGGCTGCTGTTTGGCACGGCCAGCTATATCAACAGAGGATCTCTCGATCATACGACAAAAGGATCAGACCTCAGAAGTTCAAGGAAAATGATCTGGTGCTAAAGAGAGTCATGCCTTGTCAAGACGAGGCCAAGGGGAAGTTTGCCCCGAACTGGGAAGGGCCATTTGTGATCAAGAAAGTGCTATCCGGAGGGGCCCTCATATTGCAAGAAATGGATGGTGAGGTATTTCCACAACCCCTCAATTCTGACTCGGTGAAGCGGTTCTACGCTTAAATCATCAGTTCCTTTTTCCCCTGAGAGCGAACTACGTAGGACCTGATCTTCCAACTTGTGGGGGTACGTAGGCAGCCATCATGGCGCGGTCCGATCCTTTAAAAAATAATCCTTTCCCTAACCAAAACCAATTTTCGATAGACAGATAAAACCTTCCTACACCCTCAAAACCTTCCCGAAACCAACTGCCTAACCAGTTTCATCCCAGAATACATACCCTGATCCAACCAAATAGTTATCCAAAATCTGAGATTCAATCCGATGAAATCAAAAGGTGTGCGGCAATATCTGTCAAATCTCCATCAAGTCTTGAGGAAAGAAAGAAGGCGAAATGTCAAAATCATGGCCAGTTGGATAAAATGATGATCCAATGGAAGGCAATGATGCGACAAAAGGGGAAAATGACTGATATTTAAATGCATGTCTATATATACAAGTCGTTTTATTACAAGATTTCTCTTTCAATAACTGATGAAACCAACATAGTCTATGCAGGAAATAAAATAATCTACAAATCTGAAACTAGCCGAAGCAAGATGGACAGGGTGGTGGATAGGTCTGAAGCATCAGCATCTCCTGCAATCTGCTGCCCCATCATATCAATACGATCCAGTAAAGCCGTAGCTCGGCTGACAGTCCCAAAATGAGCATCTACCACTGCCCTGGTCTGAAATACAATGGCCTCTCTATCAGCAATGGCAGCATCTCTAGCCCGAATGGCCTCATCTCTCTCGGCAAGGGCGGCATCCCTCTCGGCTTCAGTAGTAATCAGGGCCAGGCGGAGTCGGGAATCCTCAGCGACCCGACTCGGGGCAGAATCGGCTGAGATGGAATGGTCTGTGGTATCTTCTGTGAAAATTACTCCAGAGTCATCAAAGGCCCCAGTCCGACTCAAACTAGCCGAATCCAGGTCTCCACGCAACCACTGTACGTAGGCAAATGTCTGGATGTGACAGCTCTCACTATATTCGGCAAAGGTCCTGCAATCCCAGAGCTCGTATACCTGCAGTAGATCCCTCTCTGTACAGGATGATATAAGGAATCGGTATGCGGCTGCACCCGCGAAGGGGTGTAAATCCTGTGTCTGATCAAACTGCCCCATAACCGCCAGGGGATGATAGGTCGTCACGCCCCTTAACCCAGCAATGGGAATGAAATCCATGTCAGGCACATGAGTCAAGAAGCTCATGAAGGAGCAATAGCCCGAGTAGACCAATAGATGAAAGGGGTCCTCAATGATAGACAAAAATGATGTCCAGGAGGCCACATCAGTACAGCTCGCGGGACGAAGCGAAAACTGCGTAGTTATGTCATGGCTAAAGCAAAACCCTTGGCGACGGAAATGGCCGATGGGACTAAGATGACTCATGAACCACATATACAATAAGGTCGAACTCCCTCTGAAGAATCTCCCTCGGAAGGACTGGCAATATGTGGCCGACATATAGGTATCCGCCAATATCATGGGGAGAATGGTGTGA
The DNA here is from genome assembly GCA_034770075.1 of Aralia elata. Lineage (NCBI taxonomy): Eukaryota > Viridiplantae > Streptophyta > Magnoliopsida > Apiales > Araliaceae > Aralia > Aralia elata. The sequence continues at coordinate 28,655,391 of CM068380.1, read as the reverse complement.
TCCTCCTGAAGGGCCCTAACGGCCGCAACAATCCGCGTGTCCAAATGATCGGATCCTGCAGGCAAATACAAAACTGAGATGACACAGGCCATCAGAACGTCCACTCTCAAGGCATCCCAGCGCTCCTCGGACACGGAAAAGTCACCGAGGAAAAGACGGAAACTGTCAGGTGAGCCAAATCGGTCAATCAAGAATTGAAGAGGAACCATATGGTCTGATGTGATTACCGGTAATAAGACAGCCCTCCGCAAACCGGTGAAAGTCAAGAATTGACGGCGCATGGAACTAACGGTAACCCTAGCACAGGGACCATCCAACGGCAAGCCGGTGAAGCGAGCATACTCCTCAAGGGTGGGGGTCAGCTCTACTGTCCCAAACCTAAACACCTGACGGGCAGGGGCCCAATAGCTCAGAAGACCATCCACAAAGCCCGCTGGCGCCCGGAAGGTTAATAAGGACCAAGAATGTCTCAAAAGACCATCTACGATAACCTTATCTGCTGGCAATAGACTGTCCAACCAGCGGAAGAGGCTGCCAACCAACCCTGTGGGAGGGGTGGAATCCAAACGGACCACGGCATCTGAGGACAACATCTGTGAAAAAATAGTATCAAAAAGACTATACAGGGGTCATTCTCTATCCATAAATAAAAGAGCATGCATCATACAGTTAATAATAAAACAGGTGAATTCCATAAAATGAAAAAGAAAATTATGCATAAATAAATAAATGAGTGCAGTACATAGTGCATAAATGAAAAAGAAATCTAAGCAGGTGCCGATACAAAAGGTCCTATCCTATCCTGGTCTAAATAAAATCAGTATCATCTATGAAAGCAGGATCCTCGAACTGATCCCCTGGAGTCGTCGAGCTCGGAGGACCAAAGTTCATATCAGGGATGTAGGGATGCGTTGTGGCATCAGATGAACTCGGGCCTGCATCATAACCTGCACCGTCAGGATCGTAGGTGTAAGCCTCCTCCGGGGTCCGGCCCAAACCCCGTATAAACAGCGACAACTGATCTACCTGACGGGTCAATGTGGCGATCTGCTCAGCGTGGGTAGGGGTCCGAACACAGGCAGCCCAATCGGTCATCGTAACCGAGCCTGGAACCATGTCTCCGAGAAAGAAAGTGGCCCGAGTCTGGGGACCGATGGTACGAGGTACCCACCAAATCCTGAAAGCCTCACTCGTACTGGGGCCTGTGGAAAGCATCCGACCGTCCTCCCCGGCGAGCATGATCTCCGAGGGCTGAGAATCCAGCGGCCAGAAAGTAGTGAAAGAAAGGGAGTGCGGGATGCGGATCTCTCCAGTGACGCATCTGAATGCGCGCTCTCCCAGATACATCACCCAGCCTCCAACACTCTGCAAACTGAGGCGACGGGTGGAAAGCTCGAACTCCGGGCCGGAAGGATGCCCGTCAGCAAACCCCACAGTTAGATGCTCGGAGAGGTAGGGAATCCAGACGACGTCGGCAGCCGTGATCAACTCCAGCTGAATACGACAATGTGCAAAGCTGCCCGACACGGGGACCTCCTCCAGAGTACTGTGATGCCATCGCCGACCCCGAGGATAAGTGTCCGGGCCTAGAGTAGTGATAGGCCTCAGACATGGCAGCCGCTCGTAAGCCCAGAACTGTGAATAGAAACAAGGCAAGGCATGAGTCACTATCAATTACAGAAAAGAGATGAAAGGAAAAGAAATACAGTAAGAGAGAGGAGGAAGGGACTCACCAGCAGAAAGTGGTAGAAACCGAGCCAGGCATCAGTCTGTCCCTCCGAGCGTAGGCGCATACCGTGGAGGAAGTAGGCAAAGGTGAATGACCCCCAGTCATAGTCACTGATGCAATCCACGTCTCTGACCGCTCCCACAACGCTGAAATGAATGGTGGAGGAGTTGTTCCCTAGGAAACAACCCCTCATGATCGTCAGGAACAAGCGTCGGAGTAGAATGTCGCGGGTACCCTGATCTGCTGGAATAGGCAGCGCATAGAGACCCCCGACTGCATCGACAGCCAAGGCACCAGATCGGATACTGCGGGCCTTAAAGACCCGGTCCTCAGCAGCAAAGCCCAGCAAAGCTCGAACCTCCACAGGAGTGATATCAAGATCCAAGGGGACGCGGGACCCGGTAAACTCAATGCCGGTAATGTACCTCCAATCCCAGGGGGTCATCACGAGCTCGCAGTCAAGAAGATGGAGAGACTGCGTCTGGTGGAACCATCGCTCGGATAAAGCCCTCATGTAACCCCAGGGGCACTGACGGGGAATGATAGTGAAGAAATGTCGAAAGCCCCAAGAGTCCACCATCTCCCGGTAATCGCTGTGCAGAGCCGCGTAGAGGGAGTAGATGTTGAACCAGTTGCCCCTCGGCTGTGTAAACTCAGGTACCTGGGGCAATCTCCAAGGGGTCAGTCCGAATAAAAGGAGAAGTGAGAAATTGAGAATGAAATCAGAATAGAGCTGAATATACCTCGTTAGCCACGAAAGATGCTGAAGGGTGACGACTGAGATCCCGACCCAACAGATCGGGTATCTGCACAGAGGCGCCGGAAGAAGCCTGATGAGTAGATGGAGCCGGTGCGATGGAGGATGGCCCCTCTGCCGCGACCTCCGGAGGAACAGCATCCTCAACGTCCGGATGACCAGGACGAATAATAGCCTCCGTCAAACGACGAGCCTGACGGGTCCGAGGAGGAACAGGAGTGGGTGCAGCCCTACGACGGCGAACACCCGAAGTCCGAGAGGCGGAGGAGCTACTGGGCGCATCACGATCCATAGCTGGAATAGAACGGGCGAGAAAGAAGGTAAGTTTCCTTTTAAAATTATGTAATGAACATTCTAAATTTCTAGCCTCATCATATGATTAATGCAACATGATGCATGTTAAAAAAAAAAAAAAAAAAAAAAAAAAAAAAATCGGCAGAGTTCCGTTTGTAAAATGGACATCCCAGGCATAAGCCAAACATGTTTTCCATCAAATCAAAATCTCAAACAGATCTAAATTGCATTCATATATGTAATTACAGCATGTAATGCATGATTTTATTGCAGAAAAGGAATAACAATATGTGGGACCGCCTCATGAACATAAAATAGGACTCACACAGTTGATACATAGCATGTATATATGATGGTACAGTGCATAAACATTGTAAAGCATATATTTTATCTCTAAACGTGCAAATAGTCAAATGTATAGCAGAACATTGACGAAATTGAAAAGTGACCGGTCAAAGTGTTACCTGTAGCGCGTAGATCGATCCTACCGGAACAGTTTTTGCAGGAAAGTTGAAAAAATCGACAAAAAGCCCTTGCGAACAAGAAAAATCGAGAGAATCTCTTTGGATTACAAGTTGAAAGTGACAGATCTGGAGGAGCCGCGTTGGTTTAAAGGCCCGATCATGGCCGCAGATGTATCTGCGGCTGGCCGCAGATCAATCTGCGGCTGGCCCTGGTGGGTCCCACCTTGCTCCCTGAAGCCATTTGACGTATTGAAGTGAAACGTTTACGAGATGGGTGACCGGCGACGATACCCGGCCCCGGCGAGACGATCGACTGGCGACGATAACCGGCGATCACGAGATGGATGTCCGGCGACGATAACCGGCTCCGACAAGATAACCAACCGGCGACGATAGCCGGGGGTTACGCGATGGGTGACCGGCGACGATACCCGGCCCCGACATGACGATCGACCGGCGACGATAACCGGCGATCACGAGATGGATGTCCGGCGACGATAACCGGCTCCGACAAGATAACCAACCGGCGACGATAACCGGGGGTTACGCGATGGGTGACCGGCGACGATACCCGGCCCCGACATGACGATCGACCGGCGACGATAACCGGCGATCACGAGATGGATGTCCGGCGACGATAACCGGCTCCGACAGATAACTAACCGGCGACGATAACCGGGGGTTACGCGATGGGTGACCGGCGACGATACCCGGCCCCGAACAAGACGATAGATTGGAAGAAGTGAACCCAACGACTAACAAACACGGTCAGAGGGTTAAAACATCGACAATCTTGCGGATGTTTTGCATGCATTACATCTTATATGGCATCATAAGCTAGATGTGTTGCGTCATGTATGTACTGTCATTCTTATGCACTGTCATTCATGCATCGAGTGTCTATTCTTTATCCTGTTCATTTCATTTATCATTTCATAAACATGATAAAGAGGGGCAGCTGTAGACACCCAAATTTTGCGTTTCCTTGTACTAACCATGACAGGAGGGCGAAATCGTCAATTGAACCGGCTTGCGGGAGCAAAGGAGCGGGCACAAGGGCGAGCGCCCGACACCGCCGCAATGTTTTGGCAACCCAAGCTTACATGACAATAAAGCCGTCCGAGGCAGGCATTTCTGAATGAGGTGGCACGTCTCCCGGAAATTCCCGGACTGCGGAATACAAGCCTGTCAGCGAAAACCAGCGTCACGGCACGGAAATCGAGGCGTGGCACGAAAATCGAGAAAGTCAAGCCCGCCAGCCGCGGATAGATCTGCGGCCAAGTGAGTGCGCCAGCACGGAAACCAGTAAATCAGCACTACCAGCTGAGTGCGATGGGAGGCGAGCCAGCTGGCCAGCCGCAGATCCATCTGCGGCCAGCCGCAGATCCATCTGCGGCCAGCCGCAGATCCATCTGCGGCCAGCCGCAGATAGATCTGCGGCTGGCTTTGGCCAGCCTATTTAAGCTAGCTTCGGGCAGCATACAGGAGGTTCAGCAGTTTTGGAAGAAGAAGAATTTCTGCAGCAGCAAAAAACACGGAAATAGAGAGAAAATAGCTAGATTTTGCAACAAAATAGGGAGAAAGAAGAAGAAAAAAAGAGTGGAATTAATTCTTTTGAGTTTGATTGTATCAAATACATCCTTTATCCTATTCAAATACATAAGTTCACATCCATTTGAGATCAATTGCAAGGTGAAAATTTCTATTTGTTCTAGCAATTCATGTCCTATTGATTTGGGTAAATTAGATATAACTTTCATGTATCTTGTTGAACAATCATGGATTAGGGATTATTAGTGAGGGTTCCATTGGAACAAAATTCCTCCTAATAACCCGAGGATATCCAATGGATGAAATTTCTAGCTTGTTTGTGATAATTTATTGGGTGTAATTTATTTAGATTTGTCATTTCCGGATATCATGGCATATTAGATAAATCCGGGTTGGTTAGTTATGTAGTATTCGTTGTGTGGGCATGTATTAATCTCGTGTGAGCCTAGGAATGTGACCCCGTGGTCCAAATCCGATGATGGACGGTATGATGTATGTGATAGATTCAAGATGCTCGTTTGTAACATGTAATCGTCGGGCCTTAAAACGACGCTAAGGCGAGAATCGGATTTAAGGCCCCGTCATAGTGAAAAGATGGGATTGTAGGCGTTTGGGGTTTATTTTGATGGCTTACATGCCCATGAATAACCCCGCGCTTTTTATTGCTTTATTTGATTTGTGACACCAAAAAAATTGATTTCAAAACTAAAACAATGAAGACTTTCATAAAATCAATCAAAGTAGGATATTAGAATCACGAGGTTAAAATTTGAGAAGTGCTAATGAATGTCGATTCCTATCTAACGAAAAAGCTAAAGAAAATCGTTTTCAAACATCACACAAAATGATTTTGCGAATAAGTAACGTTTTATTAAATCTTTGTGCATAGGGTGAAAGAGATTCTAGAAATTGCCCGATCGTTTCACGAAAGCAACGTATAGATCTCGATTCCTATTTTGACGAAGGTTTAAAACTCTTGTTTTGCCAAAACGACACTTAATGAAAAAATCTCATAGTTTTGGACAATTAAAATCAAACCTTTCTCATAAAGAATAAAGTTTTCTCGTGTATACCGAAAAGACATTCCGAAGCGTTCTCAAATTAAAACACGATTTTCCCTAAAATCCAAATGATTCTTTCATACAAATTCACCACAACATTCACATAGGTACACACACACACACGCGCACCTACACACACATTCGTGAATTAAAGGATACGAAAGCATCAAGATTGCGGTAACCGTGTTTCACGGAAGTCGAGGGGTGCCTAACACCTTCCCCTCACTTAAGCAAGCCCCCGAACTCTATGAATCTCAATTCGCAGACCAATTAATTCGGAGTCACATATGAGCCAGCGATTTACAAAAGAACGAAAATTCGGATGAGTTGGTACATCCATTTCAAATATACCAACTGGCGACTCTGGTTAATTGGCTCATCATAAAAAACGATCTTTCAAAACCCCGTCGACAATTAATGCCGACCTTTTCCAAAAAATCATTCAATCAAAAGGCTAAAATCGGGAAGAGGACAAATACCGCATAAGCGGATAAAAACCGGCGTCGACACCCTTATTGTAGAATAAATATTATTTATTTAAATGAATTAAATAGTTTAATTTATTTATTTAAATAAGATTAGAATTGTTCTAATTGATTTATTCTCAACCGGTTTAATATGGAGAACCTAAAGGGTCACACCGCAAAAATGAAAATATTTATTTAAGAAGGAAATGGCATAATTGTAATAATAAGTTAAGTGTATTTAATTTAATCTATGGAGATAGAATAAATCAAATAGCTTAATATTTATTATTTGATATTTTGGAAATATTAAATATAAATTAATAAGAGGAGTCTTATTATTATTATTACTATTACTATTATTTAATTCCTAATAGAGATTGGGAATTAATTAATAGAACTATTATTTATTTCCTAATAGGGATTGGAAATTAATTAATAGAAGTACTCTCTCACAAATTCCTAATTGGATTAGGAGCATAATTAATTAAAGGAGTTTAATTATAATTGAAACCCTAATCCTAAATAGTTTAGGGAAGGGTTATTCTTACATCTATAAATAAGAGGAGTCTTGTCATAGATTGGGGTTACACGCTCTTGCATTAGATTGTGGAGAGTACTTACAATTTCTATAGAGATAGAAACTAGGGTTTTGCCAAATACCCAACTTCTTGAATACTTGTTCTTCCTTGGTGGATCATCTCTAGAGGCCAAACACTTGGGTGGCTAACGTTGATCAAAGGAAGGTGTGACACCCCCAAATCCGGGTACTGCATTTCCTCGGGATTTGGTGTTCACAATCCAAAAACATCACATCACATCTAACTACCCATTCAAATATAAATGAAAATACTTCAATAGAAATAGAAATCTCCCATTAGAGGGTTACAACATCATTCATAAACAAATCCCAGGTCATCTAACCTAAACATAACATCAGTGCGGAAAACATAAAATAAGTCTATTACATAATCATCACTTTAACACATATAGCAATTCTTCATCACTTGTTTGCTTTGCCTTTGCCTTTACTAGTGGATGGCTCATCATTTCTTTCAACTTTAGCTGCAATGTTATTATGCAAGAGTGAGCAATGATTGCCCAACAAGTATAACAACAACGACAATAATAACATGCGAAATAATCAACGGATATCGAATAATTGAGGATTTAGCTTTTGAGTCAAGAATGTAAAACAAGATTCAAAAGAACGTCTGAGGGTCTTAAGACCACGAACTATGTCCCAGGTTATCAAGTATTTCTACTTTAAACCTTTAACAGTCGTAAGACTATATGGACCTTTCTTCTCGTACTCAGGGGGATCAGCCCTTTGTACCATGTATGTGCACAACATCTTAACGCTAACGCATAAATAAATCCCCTGTATAAGGGTTGTTCATCTCAGTTTGACATCGGAGTTCGCACCAAAGGAAGTTTGGTTTGGATTTACCTCAATAACGTTTCTAGAATTTAGAACGCTCATCAACTATGGACTAGTCGAATCAATAAGGGTTCGCTAGTCGATCAAGGTTCAAAAGGTATAATTCGAGAATCAAAACTAAATCTCACAAAAGGTATAATTGAATACATTCTATATAACTGAAGCGTTACAAAGAGAAAATTAAAAACGTCTCATTGAATCTATGAAATTGAATGGAATAGAAATAATAACTTGCTCAAGAAGTAATAGCATTATGAAGCTTGAGTTCTATGATAATGAAATTTAGAAACTTGCATAAACGTAAAAGTAAGGATAAGATACTTGCCTCGTGCGTAGACTATAAATTTAAGACTCACGTTTCTCTAATCAACCTATACATTCCGTTTATAAAATAGTAACCATAATTAGTTACAGTATTATAAACACTTCAGAACTCATTCTCATCTAATTTCATTTTAATAGCTCAGTTGACACCGAACAATCAATGGGCTTATGCGGCCTTTCACAGTAATTTAACATTCATTTTATACATTAGCCTAAGCTTTAGGTATAACAACGATTTCATACCATGATCACAAAGAAAGAATAAAATTTTTACTCTCGTCTTTTTACTCTTTTTTTTTTTAAATCTCGCCGGGGCGAGCTCTCGCTGGGGCGAGGAATTTCTTCACAAAATTCTCGCCTGGGCGAGGGATCCCTTCACAAAATTCTCGCCGGGGCGAGAATTACGAATTCCAGTTTCTGCAGTTTGCGAAGAACGCAGAAACAGGCCAAAAATTTCCCATTTTGTTATTCGTACATCAAATTGAACATACCCAGACATTATAATTCATAAATAATTGCTACCCAAGCCTCCTAGCATGATTCTAACCACTTAAATCACATAAATCATGAATCTAAGAATCAAACTTGAGGTTTATTATCATTTTATCAGAGTTCTTCAATATTCATGAAATCACACATAACAGGTTCATTATACAACCAAATTAATCCGTTTAAAACTTGATTCCTTCATTTGTACATGCATAATCAAAGTAAGTTATCAATTTAATCAATTAACATACAAAACGAGTATCAATTTTATACATTCAACCCATGTTCATACACTGTATTACTCTGTAACTTTCTGAATTCTCATATAAACGAAATTTCACCGATTAAATTACTTTAAATCATATTTAAATCATATAAAACACGTAAATACATGCTTACTAACATCTAATATCAATTATTTAAATATTTAGCCATACAATTTGGTTTACAGAGAACTCAGAACATGCATTCATGGAGAAAATTAAGAAAACGTAAATCAAAGGTTAAAGTCTAAGAATTACCTTTGATTTGGTGATAGATTATGCAACTAGATGAATGATTTCCTTCTTCAATTCTCAAAATTTTCACAATTTTTCTCTCCTTTTCTCTCTGTATTGCTCTAACTTAAATTCTAAGAACTGATAATAATAATACGTAATGAACCAACTGGCTTAATCATGGGTGTCAGTTGATCCCATAATGGGTTAACTGACACCAACCTCCCTTAAGGCCTTGTTTGGCTAACCAATTATTCCCCCTTCTAATTTATTTTAATAAACTACTTATTATATAGTTCATGTCACATATTTAAATTAATAAAATAATCTTACTAAAATCAAATGAATAAAATAAAATAATTCTACATTAAATCACATAACCATATAAATAAAATTCTCATTTATTAATAATGACAATTTACTAAATATCTAATTAATAATTAAATTAATTAGAAATAACATTATACTTATTTAAATAATGTATTTAATCAAATAAATTCAATTAAACACATACTTTAAATATAAAAATTCTCCACATTAATCTAATTAATGTAACACATATAATTAAATTAATCTACCACAAATTCATCAATTAATCAATTAATTCAATAATCAAATCATCGGAAAATATTTATTCAATCAATAAATATTTAAAATAAGTTACAAAAATTCTCGTTCGTCACAGAAGGAATCACACCGTTGAATTCGAGGAGAACACGAAAGACTAGGAGTTGAACTTGTACCCGAGAAAGCATGTTCTACGAGGGTATAATTCTTATTCTCTTTCTCTTTCGTTTATATCGTTAATTGAGCACATTGATCGATCATGGTGATGGTTTGTATAAAATTTTAAAATCCGTTTTATCGCGCTTCCGCACTATTTATGTAATTTGATTGCATGTTCGCACTATATATAAACCTAACAGTGGTATCAGAGCCTAATCATGTGCTAATTATCGATCTAGATGATTCCATGTATGAATTGATATGCGAAACGTTCGAAATTTTGGGCAAGAAAATTTTTTCTGGATCAGCGATACGGCGCAGCTGCGCCAGCTCCACTTCATTCTGGGGTGTAGCTGCGCCAATACCCAGAATCAGTTTTTTTCTGGGATTCAGCGCAGCTGCGCCGGTTCCCTGTTCATTCTGGGCGCAGCTGCGCCGGACATCAGAATCTGATTTTTTTTTTCCTTCAATTGAAATAAATGGTTTATTTAATTGATAAAAGTTTAAAATAAAAGAGTTTATTTTATCTGAAATAGGATTTCAAATTGCTAAAATTAAAGGAGTTTAATTTGGATTTGGTTTTTGATTAAAATAAAAGAGTTTATTTTGTTTCAAAACTGAATATTAGCAAAACTTTTGCCCATTAATTGATATCAATGCATATATGAAATGGTTTTATTATTCATGAGATGAATGTTATTTATTGATACATATAGAGATATGTATGATAATAAGTAGGGATTGATTATGGACTATTGACCAATGTGTGATTGGATTTATTTTAGTGGATGCTTGAATGTATGGGTTTTTATAAATGGGGTCTGTATACCTCGTATTCTATAATTTTTCTTAATGTAAATTCTATCTCCCTCCTATGTACTTCCCTTTGACTGCTGATCAAGGTTTCTATTTATTGTAAATAGTTTATGTAATAGAAATAGTTAGAATTAATTTTGAAGAATTGGAGACAAAGGAGAAAGGAACGCTTGAAGACCTGTTTGTAATGGAGCCCGGGTTTAAATGTAATAGTTATATTTAAATTTAATTCTTGCACCCTAGGTTTGACCTTTTGGTTCACTTGGTGGCTCCAGTGAACCAAACTAGAATAAAAGTCCATAATCAATCCGGGTAGAATATAGTATTCTATATGTGCATGCTTACTATGTATATATTATATATTATCCCACATGCTTCGCATGTCAAATAATATGACGCGTATTTTATATATATATATGTGCATGCGCGTTAAACAAGATGAGACAAATAATAACAAACCCCTCAAAGAAATTATATTAAGTCCTAAGCGTTCAAAGATATTTGGAATATCGAACGTCGCCTTCTAGCATGGGAAAGCGATAGAGTATTAAATATTTAATATGAGTTTGTTGTGTCACACAAGGCAAGTATTAAATATTTAAGATGTTGCATTATCACATTTGATGCTTATACATAGACTGAACGATGTTGTTTTGTTGTGTCACGCAAGGACAGTGTTTTTCTTTCGAATATATGGAAGTGCTAGGTTGGACTTAACTTGGATAATTTTGATTCGGATGTGTCACACTTGATCAAAATTATCTAAGAGGCAAAATACAAGGAGTTACATAGTGATATAATTGACAATAGTTGTCTACCTATTTATTTATATATAGTTTGTTGTGTCACACAAGGCTATATACATTTAAAATGGGATCCTTATTCTCACTAGCAAATCTTTAATTAGATTTGTCGAACTATATATTGAAGGTAAAATAGTTTGATGAAAATAGTGGGAGATACCAATTTAAATAAAGACCTAATTTATTTTGGTAATTAATTAAAATGAATGTATGCTAAAATGTTGTTAAATTACAAATTCATTTACAGAATTTTACAATGTCTAATTCACTATCACTGCGGAGCATATTAGATGCTAATTAACCGGACCAAATTAAAAGGACTGGTTAAGGAATTTGAGAATAGTTCTCAAGGCTGAAAAGCTATCTTATGTCCTTAATATGCCTATCCCTGCAATGGTTGCAGACAATGCCTCAGAGGAAGAGATTGCTACTTTTAGAAAGTGGCAAGATGATGCACAATTGGCTCAATGCATCATGCTCGCATCCATGAGTAACGAGCTTCAGCGTCAGCATGAAACTATGGATGCTCCTACTGTACTCCTACACCTTTAAGGAGTTGAATGGTGAGGAAAGTAAGACTGCTAGATATTAGATATCTAAGGAGCTCTTCCAATCTAGAATGACCAATGGCACTATAGTACAGACATATGTCCTAAAATGATCAATCTGATTGAACAATTGGGACAACTGGGTTTTAATGGATGGAGAGTTGATCCAAGATTTGATCTTGCAATCACTTTCGGACTCTCTCTCACAAATTGTTGTGAATTTCCACATGAACAAGCTATATGTCAGCCTGCCTGAGTTGCTTAAACATGTTGAAAACTGTAAAGAGTCACTTTCCAACCAAGAAAGACCAAGTCTTACTGGTAGATGATTCTTCCCGGAAGCGGAAGAGGGCCAAAGGATCTTCTTAAAAGAAGAACAATTCAAAGAAGGTAAATGGAAAGGCAAAAACAAAGGACAATAAGAACAAGACTGATGCAGATAGCAAAGGAGTTTGCTTCCACTGCATTAAGCCTAGATACTAGAAAGGAAACTGTAAGGAGAATCTTATAGAGGCTAACCAGAAGAAGCTTAGTGAAGCTTCGGTTACAGATATATGTTTGTTCATCATTGAAATAAATCTTTCTGTAAGTCAAGGTTCTACTTGGGTATTGGATACCGGCTATAGTTCTCACGTATGCAATCCAATACAAAGACTAAGCAAAAGTAGAAAGCTAAACAAAGAGTAAGTAATCTTACGTGCGGAGAATGGAGTAATAGTTGCTATATTAGCCGTAGGAACTTATAGTTTAGCGTTGCCTACGGGTAAGTCTGTTAAGTTAATAATTTGTTATTATGTTCCAGTTCTCTTTAGAAACATTATTACTTCCGTTGTTGGACAAGGAAGGTTCTGGTATTATATTTAAGAACAATTGTTGTTCTATTTATAATGATAATGTTTTGTTTGAAACTGGAAGATCATTTGATAGACTTTGTAAACTTGACTTACATGAAAAATAATTTTGCAAATTGAACAAAGTAGTAAAAGAAAAGGAGATGATCATTCAAAAAGTTGAATATGTCTATTTGATGAAATACAAGTCTGAATCATTTGAAAGGTTCAAAGAATTCAGAAGTGAAACAAATTGACAAAGTATTAAGATTCTTTGATCAATCGAGGAAGGAATACTTGTGCAATAAGTTTCTATATCATCTCAAAATGGTATTTCTCATAATGGACACCTCCTGATACGCAATAATTGATTGATGTATCTAAAAGGAAAAATTGTACCTTGTTGGACATGGTGCAGTCCATAATGATTTTTACCGACATTCTAGTATCCATCTGGGGTTAAGCCCTAGAAACGGCTGCATATCTATAAAAATAAGGTAACCTCAAAAATTTGAGCCCAAGACTCCATAAAGGTTATGGATAGGGAGGATTCCTACTCTTAAGTATGTTAAGATAAGGGGTTGTCCAGCTTATGTGAAAAGGTTTCAAAGATAAGTTTGGGACAAAATCTGACAAGTGCAGATTTGTGGGATATCCTAAAGAAAGTTTAGGGTATTATTACTATAATCCTACACGCTGCCTTCTTAGATAAAGGTGGTTATCATTGAAGGAGCTAGTGGGAGGGTAATAGATCTTGAAGGAGTTCAAGAACCACAAAGCACTATAAGTCGAACCGAGGAACCTATAGATAGACCTATTGTACCACAACCGAATCGTAAATCTGGAAGAGTACCGAAGATACCTGAGAGGTATGGATTCATCATAGAGGATGATGATGAGGTACGCATCATAGAGGATGATGATCCAGTTATATACGATGAGGCTAAGAGTAAAAGACACTCAAAGAAATGGCAGATGGCCGTGAAATCCGAAATGGACTCCATGTAAGAGAACCAAGTATAAACTCTGGTTACTCCACCGAAAGGCATAGTGCCTAAAGGGTGTATATGGGTCTTTAAATAGAAAGACTAGGGCAAATGGCAAGGTGGAGACCTATAAGACCAGACCAGTTTAAAAGGTTTCAAATAAAGTCAAGGAGTTGACTGTAATAAAACCTTATTATCGGGTAATAAGGTGGAGACCTATAAGACCAGACCAGTTTAAAAGGTTTCAAATAAAGTCAAGGAGTTGACTGTAATAAAACCTTATTATCGGGTAATGCTCAAGTCCATTTGGATTTTGCTTGTGATTGCAGCTTATTACGAAATCTGGCAAAATGGATGTGGAGACGTCCTTCCTCAATGAAGACTTGAGGAAAATGTATGTATGATATAGCCAGAGGAATTTGTTTCAAAGGTTGAAGCAAATCGTGTTTTAAGCTACAATGATCCATTTATGGATTGAAGCAAGCTTCTCAAAGATGGAACATTCATTTTGATAAGACAATCAAAAGAGTTTGATTTTATCAAAAACGAGAACGAACCTAGTGTGTACAAAAAGGGTCAGTGGGAGCACTGTGACATTCCTAGTATTATATGTTGATATATTACTGATAAGGAATGACACACCAATGCTATAATCAATAAAGATAAAATAGTCTAAACATTCCTCCATGAATAACTTGGGAGGAGCATCCTATAAATTGGAGATATAAATCTATATAAATAGATTTAAAAGGATGTTCGGCTTGACCCAATGAACGTATATTCATTCGATGCTAAAGGTGTTTAGCATGGCAAACTCCAAGAGAGGTCTCATGATGATGAGCCATGGAGTGAATCTCTATAAAATTGTCTCCAATCTAAAGAGAGATCGCATGAGTTACTATCATGTATGCAATGAATATACAAGGCCTGATATTGATCAGTCATATTCTGGAGAAGATCACTATAAGACAGTGATAAACATCTGAAGTACTTAACCGGTATTGAAGATGTGATCATGATTCATGGTAGGTCTGAATTAAAACTAGAGGGCTAAACAGACTCAAGTTTTTTCAGACTGACCAAGACGATAACAAATCCACTTTAGGGTAAATTGTTACCTTGAATGGTGGTGCAGTGAATTGGAAAAGTTCCAAAATAGCAAAGAGTTACTGATTTAGTGACAAAGACAAAGTATATAGCTGCAAGTGAAGCTGCAAGTTGATTGTTTGGATGAAAAGTTCATCACAGAACTAGGAATAGTTCCTAAGTCTCATCTTGGATTCAAACATGTGTTGCAACACTTTCATTTGATTAGAGGAATCATTGAAAGAAGAAAAGTCACTATAGAGATAGTGGACTCTCAAGAACAACATTACATATCCATTTACTAAAGTTTTATCCAAACGGCAGGATGATCGTCACTTAGAGAAGAAGGGTATTAGATACCATGACGATTGGCTTTAGTGCAAGTGGGAGATTGAAAGTAGTATGCACACAAGCCAATCATATTTGATATGATGTAGCATATACTTTGTAATCTTATTCGGTTATTAATAAAAGAATTGATTTTCTTAAAAGTCATTTTATATTATCTACATAGTGCTATTATATTAAATGTGATAAACCCATAGTTTTGAGCAATGCTTTTAGAATCATGATGGTGATCATGCTAATGAGATCTAAATTCTAGATAGCTCACAAAGTAAAATCGTTCCTAATCGTTGGATTACTAAAAAGGGGATTAGTGAATCCGGATAGATTAGTACATACGTTGCTTGCTCTTATGAAGAGGATGATTGATCTCATAATCATTTGTGTGGAGACACTAAAGCAAATATGTAGGTACTTATTGGAGAATAAGTTCACTGAACGTGACTCGCTAAGGAATACCTAATGGAGTTTTACTCGCCTGTCAATAGGAATTCCTCTAGTGATAGTAGTACAAGTGATCATTGGACTTGAGATCCTCATAGTATCTTGTGTATGATGAGTTATACTTTGACATGTCCCTTAAGACCTTTGGGGTATATCAAAGGGTATGATTGGGTATAATTAGTTGTACATGGAGATAGGTGAATGATCAATAAAGAATCTACCACGTCTAGTAAAAGATGTGAATGTCCTATGTGATTCGATAAATGACAACTCAGTAGTCCTTGGCCAAGGCAGAATGAAATTAGAAAGGAGTTTCTAATTTGCATTATTTAGAGTTGTGCATTTGGGAATCGAAATGCATATAATTAAATAAAATAAGACTTGACAGTAAATCCATGTCTTATATTTAATTGGGACATTGTATGGTAGAAGGATTGAATTGTACGGTAACTATTTACTCAAAGGTTCTTTTGTGATTGATGTTGAAATCTATATTATCTGAAAAGTCGTTGATCGCTAAAGGGGCTTACCCTTATTGTAGAATAAATATTATTTATTTAAATGAATTAAATAGTTTAATTTATTTATTTAAATAAGATTAGAATTGTTTTAATTGATTTATTCACAACCGGTTTAATATGGAGAACCTAAAGGGTCACACCGCAAAAAGGAAAATATTTATTTAAGAAGTAAATGGCATAATTGTAATAATAAGTTAAGTGTATTTAATTTAATCTATGGAGATAGAATAAATTAAATAGCTTAATATTTATTATTTAATATTTTGGAAATATTAAATATAAATTAATAAGAGGAGTCTTATTATTATTATTACTATTACTATTATTTAATTCCTAATAGAGATTGGGAATTAATTAATAGAACTATTATTTATTTCCTAATAGGGATTGGGAATTAATTAATAGAAGTACTCTCTCACAAATTCCTAATTGGATTAGGAGCATAATTAATTAAAGGAGTTTAATTATAATTGAAACCCTAATCCTAAATAGTTTAGGGAAGGGTTATTGCTACATCTATAAATAAGAGGAGTCTTGTCATAGATTGGGGTTACACGCTCTTGCATTAGATTGTGGAGAGTACTTACAATTTCTATAGAGATAGAAACTAGGGTTTTGCCAAATACCCAACTTCTTGAATACTTGTTCTTCCTTGGTGGATCACCTCTAGAGGCCAAACACTTGGATGGCTAATGTTGATCAAAGGAAGGAATCACACCGTTGAATTCGAGGAGAACACGAAGGACTAGGAGTTGAACTTGTACCCGAGGAAGCTTGTTCTACGAGAGTATAATTCTTATTCTCTTTCTCTTTCATTTATATCGTTAATTGAGCACATTGATCGATCATGGTGATGGTTTGTATAAAATTTTAAAATCCGTTTTATTGCGCTTCCGCACTATTTATGTAATTTGATTGCATGTTCGCGCTATATACAAACCTAACATAATGACCGATGGCACTATAGTATAGACAAATGTCCTCAAAATGATCAATTTGATTGAACAATTGGGACAATTGGATTTTGTCATGGATGGAGAGTTGAGCCAAGATTTGATCTTCCAGTCACTTCTGAACTCGTTTTTACAATTTGTTGTGAATTTTCACATGAACAAGCTTGATGTCAGCCTGCCTGAGTTGCTTAACATGTTGAAAACTGTGGAGAGTCACTTTCCAGCAAAGAAAGACCAAATCTTACTAGTAGATAAATCTTCTAAGAAAAGAAAGAAGACCAAAGGATATTCTAAAAAGAAGAAAAGCTCAAAGAAGGTAAAAAGAAAGGGAAAGACAAAGGACAAAAAGAGAACTGATGTGGATAGCAAATGAGTTTGCTTCTACTGCAATAAGCCAGGATACTGGAAAAGAAACTGCAAGGAGTATCCTGCAGAGGCTAAGTAGAAGAAGCTTGATGAAGCTTCGGTTACAGAAACAGGTTTGTTCATGATTGAAATAAATCTTTCTGTAAGTCAAAGTTCTACTTAGATATTAGATACCGGCTGTGGTTCTCATATATGCAATTATTTGCATGGTCTAAGCAGAAGTATAAGGCTAAATAAAGGAGAAGTAACCCTACGTGTGGGGAATTGAGCAAATGTTGTTGCATTAGCCGTATGTACTTATAGTTTAACATTGCCTACGGGCAAGCCTATTAATTTAGTAAATTATTACTATGTACCAGTTCATATTAGAAACATTATTTCTCTTCCGTTGTTGGATAAGGAATGTTTTGATATTATATTTAAGAACAATGGTTGTTCTATTTATAATGATAATGTTTTGTTTGGAACTAGTAAATTAATTGATGGATTTTACATACTTGACTTATATGAAAATATTTTGCAAATTGAATAAACTAATAAAAAAAAGAGTTGATGTGACACCCCCAAATCCGGGTTTCCTAACCTCGAATTCGGTGTTCATGATACTCAACAACAAACATACTTTCTAACTGATGCGGAATAATAAACATACAGTGTTTATCGAAATAGTAATAAAGTCTTACAATCATGGTCCCGAGGTTCTTTAACCTTAACTTAAAACATACCTTTAATACAATAAGAGTTCACATAACCAAATAACATTTAAGATAAACTAGTACATAAGCCATATCAGGCAACTACTCTTGCACCTTCCCTTTTCCTTTGTCCTCTTTAGACGTTTCTTCTTCTGCCTTAGCTGAAATAAAGATCATGATATAGCAAGAGTAAGCAACTAATTTGCTTAGCAAGTTTATATACAAGGGAGATATATCATGAATAGAAGGAAGTTTCGCTTTCAATGTTCAAAGACAGTATAAAATTGTGAAGAAACATGAATTAATAGTCAACAATTGAATATTCGAATAATTGAATGACAGTTACTGAGTGGTTGAAAATAACCATAGACATTTGCCAAGGTTCTCAGCATTTAAACTGGACCTCTTAAAAAGTTTTGGTAATCAAGGGGATCAGCCTTTCATACCCCGTGATTTATGCATAAACACTTAATAAACCAGCATTGATATCATGCCTTAATCAAATTTATCTTTTTCTCAGCCAAGAGTTCTTACTATAGCAAATTAATAAGAACAGCTTTTAAAATACATTTGATTTCACAAATTTAGACATGCTTGATCTAGCTGATACAAATAGCATAGATCTATCTCATAAACAGTTCATGCTTGAAAGAACTTTAATCTAATTCACAATTCAATAACAATAGAATAGGAATTCAATTGCACAAGGTGCGAATCTCAATAACCAGTATAGATGTGAATAATCAACAATAATTATTCACTAACATGCTTCAAAAATAATAACTCGAGTTTGAGTTAGGGAACTTGCCTGTCTGCTCAGCTACAAATAATCTAGCTTTAACTAATTGGCCTTGAAGAACCTAACATTGATAATGTCGATCTATCAATTAGTACTGCGTAGTTGTATATCGACACGCTTACTTATGCTATTTATTTAACAATTAAGCCAATCACATAGCACACATAAGCAAATAGACTATCGTAAATCCTATAAGACACTTAATATTATCAATCCTGATAATATTTAATTTACCTCTTGGTATTATTAGTCCACTAATAACAATTTTATTCGTTTACTAATGTTATTAACATCTTAATAATATTTTAATCATCCAATAATACTTTAATCTAATATTATTAATCTCTTAATAATATTTTAATTCTCATATCATTAATAATATTTTAATCTAATATTATTAGCCATTTTAATAATATCTTAATCATTTATTAATACTTAAAACAAATATTATTACCCATTCAATAATATTTCCATAAAATTTTAATCTTAATATTTCTTTGTTTACTTAAAAATATCGTATTCTTATATTACAAATATCATAGTAATATGTTAATAAGTTATTAGGCGAATAAACAATTTTTTCTAATTGTTTTACCATTTATTAAACAACTCCTTTACTACCCATAAAAGGTCATAAATATTATTTCTCACTAAATATTACCAAAATACCCCTCAATAGGCATAATATATAATATTAGGAGTATCCAAGCTTAAAAATCACATTTTCCTTATTTATGACATCATTTAACCATTTATTTTCTTTTAACCATAACTATAACATTATTATGAAAAATAGCAAATAGGTTCTAAAAATTATTATCCTCTGGATCTGGATAGTATATGGTCCAACAATGATCCACAAATTTTCCTGAAATTTTAGAAAGTGATTTACTATTTTTAAAGTACTAAAAACCTCCGAATTTTGTTACATTTTTCATAAATCAAGTTTTTCTCAGACAATTCTGAACTTTTCTGGGTACACTCTCATAACATGCATAAACATACTGTAAAAATTTCATATGTTTTCAAGGTACACACAGTGAGAAATATGAGTATGAATATTTAGGAGTCCTTCACGGTAAAAGCCATTACACAAAAACTACACATCAAAACGTGTTCATTCTTTTTCCTACTTGTAGATACTTCGTAAGGTATCTCTGTGATTTTTTTAAGATTTTTAAAAGATCCATAACTGGCCGAAATAACCTTTGGAAAAACAAGGACAGCAAGCTTTTAGGGTTTTAAAGTTTTAAGTTTTATAGCTGGACTGTTTTGGGAAAATAGCCCCCAAGGCTTCAAAAATTATTGGATTTGTGTTCTACCACTTGGGTTTACTAGCTAACTCATGTACCTAGCACCCCCTTTCAACGGATCACAAATCCAAGTTGTAGATCTCAAGTTATGGGTGATCCAAGTGAAGAAAAACTAGGGTTTTTACCCTTTAAGAACATAAGTTCCTTTTCTTCCTTTGAATCTCCATTCTAACACTCAAGAGGATTAGATCTATACATGAAGCATGAAGATCTAATGATTCTTGAGTCTTAAAACAAAATCTCTCAAAAACTATGAAAATAAAACAAAGTAAGAAAGAAGGAAATGGTTTAGGGTTTCACCTTGATCTTGTAGCTACTCTCCTTGATCTACCAAAGTATGTGATGAACTTGAGATGCATGAACTATGCTAATCTCACTCTTTTTTTCTCTCTAAGCTCTTACTCTATGTTCTTGCTTGGGAGAAATGAAAGAAGGAGATGAAAAGAAAAAATGAACTTGAAATGAAATGAAAGGATAGAATACTTGCAAGTATAATGCTAAATTAGAATTCATGCTATTATCCCCCACATCTTTCTTGTCCCTTGGATATAAGAGTTCACCTTATCCCTTCCATTTAGCCTTAATCTTATCTTTAAGTGTGCTAATTAGATTTTCCACCAATGGGAGCTTGACACCTTCTCCTTTGTGTAAGAGTTACTAATATCCCCCATATCTTTGTTGTCCCTTGGATAAAAGGCTTACTAATTGGATAATAGCAAGAAACCTCTACCTTTTGTCATCATGGAGCTAGTGAAAAGTGTGATGTAGGGTGGCCATGACAACCTAGGAAGCTATGACATATTAGGGGGCTATTGACATAATAGGGGCTATCCTATCAAGTCTACGCTTTCATCTTCCAACACAAGCTAACTACTTAGTTAACTAGGACCTTGAAAAGTAATTTTCCCCTCTCCATCCTAGTTACATGGCAAGGGAGATTTTGTCCCAAAAATGTTGTCCCAACTAGTTGCTTTAATTAATAAATTAATGTTACACCTTTAATAAATCAAGTGGCTAGGTTTTGGGCCACACATTAAATACCATTGGGCTCCCAATTTAAATAATTAGACTAATAAAATCCAAATCTTATTTAGTATAATATTGGGTCATTTAATATGACTCCATGATAACTCATTTAATAAGCCACACAATTAATACCCAATCCCATGATTAATATAAATGATTGAGTAACTTAGTCGATTAATAAATAAATTACTAAATTAAATATTAATTATTATTATCCAATTTGGACCATACCTCGACAACAATTTCCATCA
This sequence comes from Aralia elata, assembly GCA_034770075.1. Taxonomy (NCBI): domain Eukaryota; kingdom Viridiplantae; phylum Streptophyta; class Magnoliopsida; order Apiales; family Araliaceae; genus Aralia; species Aralia elata. The sequence goes on along the minus strand of CM068380.1, from coordinate 28,633,812 downwards.
TAATTAATTCGCACACATTATTACTAACTATATTTAATTTACTTGAATATTTAATTTAGTAAATACCTTGCCAACTTTATGGATATAAAGTCTTAGGGTTTGCTCACTAGTTTAAATACACTACTAGTGATTCTTTTAACACAAATTTATATCAATAAATCACATAGTCATATAATCCACCAATACACCCAAAGGTTTAAATGGAACACAACGTTAACTCATTAAATTAAATTAGATTTAATTAATAATGACGTTCAAAATTCACGGGCATTACATCCCTCCCCCCTTATAAAAATTCCGTCCTCGGAATTACAAAAATAGGGTTACTCAAATAAAAACGGATAATTCGCTTTTATTTTCTCCTCGAGTTCCCACGTAGCTTCTTCGACTGCGTGATTTCTCCAAAGAACTTTGACGGAATGGATGGTCTTGTTTCTCAGCTTCTGTTCCTTTCTATCGAGAATCTGGACAAGAACTTCCTCGTACGTTAAGTCTTTCTCGACTTGGATTGGTTCATAGGAGATAACGTGCTTATAGCCTGGTTTATACGGCCGCAACACTGACACATGAAACACGTTGTGAATGTGCTCAAGTTCAGGAGGTAACGCTACCTCGTACGCCACCACCTCGCCGATTCGCATCAAAATCTCGAATGGTCCTATGAACCTAGGGCTCAATTTGCCCTTCTTCCCAAACCGGATCTTTCCTTTCCAAGGAGATACCTTCAAAAATACAAAGCTACCAACTTCAAAGTCCCGCTTCTGACGATGTAAGTCGGTATATTTCTTCTCGCGATCTTGAGCTGCTACCAAGCCGGTTTCTGATAAGCCGCACGATGTCTGTAGTCTGCTGCACCATTTCTGGTCCCAACAATCCTCGCTCCCCAACCTCTTCCCAACACATCGGGGTTCGGCATTTCCTTCCATATAGCGCTTCGTACGGTGGCATGCCGATACTGGCGTGATAGCTATTGTTGTAAGCAAACTCCACCAGTGGCAAATGGTCATCCTAGCTGCCCTTTAAATCCATCACGACTGCCCGAAGCATATCTTCTAAGGTCTGAATCGTTCGCTCGCTCTGGCCATCGGTTTGAGGATGATACGCTGTACTCAACCTCAACTGCGTTCCCATTCTTGCCTGCAGACTTTTCCAAAAATTCGACGTGAAGCGCGGATCTCTAACAAATACAATTGATACCGGCACCCCATGTCGTGACACTATCTCTTTCACATAAAGTTTTGCTAATTGCTCCAGATTGTACCGTATCTTGATTGGCAGAAAATGAGCAGACTTGGTTAGACGATCAAAAATTACCCAGATGGCGTCTAAACCCTTATAAGTTGGTGGCAGTCCCACCACAAAGTCCATTGTGATGTGCTCCCACTTCCACTCCGGAATCTCTAGTGGTTGAAGTAGTCCGCTCGGTCGTTGGTGATCTGTTTTAATCTGCTGGCATGTCAGACATCGGCTGACGCACTCTGCCACTTCTCGTTTCATATTCGGCCGCCAAAAATTCCGTCGCAAATCCTGGTACATCTTTGTGCTCCCGGGATGTACTGAGTACTTCGTGTTGTGAGCTTCTTGAAGGATTTCTTCCCTCAATTCCAGATCCAACGGTACCCAGACTCTCCCTTCAAACCTTAGCAACCTAGTGCTATCAATCTTATACTTAAGCTCCTCGCCTTCAGCAATTCATTTCTTTATTGAATCACAATCCTCATCCTTTTCTTGAGCCTCCTTAATTTGATCCAATAAGGTCGGGCTCGCTGTTACTGTAAACAATTTCCCGTCCGACTCTATCGGATACTTAACCTCCAATTCCAGACGTTCGAACTCCTTTATCAGCTCTGCCTGAGTTGTAAGCCTCATCAATTTCTCTTTGCCTTTCCTACTCAGGGCATCTGCCGCTACATTTGCTTTGCCTGGATGGTACAGAATCTCACAGTCGTAATCCTTGATCAATTCTAACCATCGGCGTTGCCTCATATTCAGCTCCTTTTGAGTGAAGATATATTTCAAACTCTTGTGATCTGTAAATATCTCGCACCTCTCCCCATATAAGTAGTGCCTCCAAATCTTCAAGGCGAACACTACTGCTGCTAACTCCAGATCATGAGTCGGGTATCCCTTCTCATAGTCTTTTAGCTGACGTGAGGCATACGCAATGACCTTGCCATGCTGCATTAGTACACAACCAAGACCCTTGTGTGACGCATCACTGTAAACAACAAAACCTCCAGTGTCATCCGATAAAGCCAACACTGGTGCTTGGCTAAGTCTCTTCTTCAGCTCCATGAAACTCTACTCGCACTTCTCCGTCCAAACGAACTTTACCGTCTTTCTGGTTAGATTGGTCAACGGTGATGCTATCTTCGAGAAATCCTGGATGAATCTTCGATAGTATCCCGCTAACCCTAGGAAACTTCTGATCTCCGTTGGCGTCTTTGGCTGTTCCCAGTTGATAATGGCTTCCACCTTTGCTGGGTCTACTGAAACACCATTCCTGTCAATAACGTGTCCTAGAAACTGCACCCTTTGCAACCAAAATTCACACTTCGAAAACTTCGCGTACAGCTTCTCCCTTCTTAATGCCTCCAAAGCAATCCTTAGATGTTCGGCATGTTCTTCCTCTGTCACTGAATACACCAAGATGTCATCGATGAATACTACCACGAACTTGTCCAAGTACTGCTTGAACACTCTGTTCATCATATCCATGAATGCCGCTGGTGGATTTGTCAGTCCAAATGACATAACCAAAAACTCGAAATGTCCATAACTAGTTCTGAATGCCGTCTTCGGGATATCCTCCTGTCTCACCCTTAGTTGATGATAGCATGTCCTTAAATCAATCTCTGAAAAGTATTTCGCTCCCTTGAGTTGATCAAACAGATCATCTATTCTGGGTAGCGGGTACCTGTTCTTAATCGTAACCTTGTTCAATTCCCTGTAATCGATACTGAGCCTTAACGATCCATCCTTCTTCTTTACGAACAGAACTGGCGCTCCCCGCGGAGATACACTCGGACGAAAATATCCTTCTTAACCTCTCCTCCAGATTTGTTGCCTCCGTAAGATTGGCTATCGATCCCTTTCCTTTTATTCGGGTTACTTCCCCCACGACTACCTTCCTTGTGACCATCATGGCTTTTCTGATCTTGGTTGTGCTTTGTCAACGCTTCATTTCCTCCTCGGCAACGATTGCTTCCTTAAGTAACGTAGGAAATGTGTTGATCCGCAAAACCATAACCTTACTATACGCCCAGGGCTTCAACCCTTGTTCAAATCTCTTCGCTCGCCTAGCTCCGGTGTCCACTTGGTGTGGAGCAAACCTAGCTAGTTTGTTAAACTTCGTTGCGTACTCTGCTACCGACATATCATCTTGCTTCAAATCCAAGACTCTATACTTGCCTGCGTGCTTTCTAGAAAGAAATTTTTCGAAAGAAAAAAAAAACAGCTCCTCAAAACGAGTCCACGCAGTTGTGCCTTCCCCAGCTCGGCTTCTATTCGCCTTCTACCAGTAATTTGACTCACCCTTCCTCATGAAAGTGGCAAACGAAGTCTTTTGTTCCTCGGTCACTCTTACGACCTTGAAAACTTTCTCCATTTCTTCTACCCATGTTTGGGCTTCACTCGAATCCGTATTCCCATGAAACTCCGGTGGTCCTAGTAATTTGAAACCCGTAAAGTTCGCCATGTGACTTTATGGCCGAACAACCGCAATGGCTGGTCTGCCTTGCATCGTTTCCTCTAACAAGTTCGCAAAGGTCCTCTTGGGGTCAGTCTGACCCTCCTCGTTATTCACTGACTCTTCCATCCTCGTGTATCGAGGTTGTCTCCTTGACAGCATTATTTGTTCTAAACAAAACCTTACATAAATCCTTCTTGTTTTACACATCGTGCAAAATTCTACTGATGTTATCATTTAAGAGTCAAGGCACAAATCGATCACAATCAATCATGTAATAATAATACCACATTTATATTCATACACCCCTTAGTGTGTCAAACACTTATAATTCCGGTATATTCCTATAAATGTTAACTATCCCATTAAGACACAAAAGATGGGATTAATAAGAACTAGGCATTCCCCTAGATCTGAAAAGTGGGGATGTATCATCATCATATCAACTCAAGGCACCTTTAGTAAATACTAATAAGCTCATCTTAGTACCTCGTACTACTTACATCATATAGCATTCCTGATATCCACTTATCCCTCTGTTACTAACAACAAGATGGGATTCACATAACTACTCCACAACTTACACAAAGTTGGGACTTACAACAGATATACTGCTAGTTGTACAAAAACTGAGATTCACATTTCTTACATGCATAGATATACTAGTACATATACATTGACCACTATTCTTCATTCATTACGACTCACAAAGGTCTTATAACTCTCAGACTTAACCTTTCTTTCTTTCATTTCCTCTATCTATTCCTTATATCGGGCTCCAATTGATCCTCCTTAGGGATTTCTATTATCTCATCATTCAGTTCCATCTCTAGATACTTTTTCCATATCAGACACTAAATCTACCCTTGGTTCATTTCTTATAATCTTTCCGTTGTCTCTCCTTTCTAATCATCAAAACAATCTAAATTGCCATCAGTCATCTCTTAAAAAAAAAATTTTGCATACAACATCATTCATCTCAATACTCTCAACTTTTGCTTAACAACTCTATATGAGTTCATTACCTTTGTCTCACCTGGCATTCCACCATAAAGCTTAATAACTTAACTAACACTTCAAAATATCGATATATTCATTATTTATCGAATCAATCATTTCCTTCTTGCAAACCTTAACCCAACAGATTCTAAGGTACCCTCTTTTCATCATAAAGAAACTCCATACCACATTACTCCAATATCTTATCTAATGAATAGCCACAAAATTTGATCAATAGCCGCAGAATTGATCAATAGCATCAAATGATTAATCTAATTACCTCGAATATCTATAACTCCAGTTTACAATGGATCATCCATACTTAATGGTCTTCACTTTACCATATTATCTCATCAATACACATTCCTCAAATTATCCACAAGCTTAATAACACCAACGTATGATCCAAATCCTCAATTTTAAGATCATAATAAATTTCTACCAAAAAATAACTCAATATGAGTTTTATCCCCTTCTATTCCTCTACATTCTCTCGGGTTATAGCCTAAGAACTCTTTCTCCTAAGGGTTATAACCTATAGCTCTGATACCAACCTGTGACACCCCCAAATCCGGGTTTCCTAACCTCGAATTCGGTGTTCACGATACTCAACAACAAACATACTTTCTAACTGATGCGGAATAATAAACATACAGTGTTTATCGAAATAGTAATAAAGTCTTACAATCATGGTCCCGAGGTTCTTTAACCTTAACTTAAAACATACCCTTAATACAATAAGAGTTCACATAACCAAATAACATTTAAGATAAACTAGTACATAAGCCATATCAGGCAACTACTCTTGCACCTTCCCTTTTCCTTTGTCCTCTTTAGACGTTTCTGCCTTAGCTGAAATAAAGATCATGATATAGCAAGAGTAAGCAACTAATTTGCTTAGCAAGTTTATATACAAGGGAGATATATCATGAATAGAAGGAAGTTTCGCTTTCAATGTTCAACGACAGTATAAAATTGTGAAGAAACATGAATTAATAGTCAACAATTGAATATTCGAATAATTGAATGACAGTTACTGAGTGGTTGAAAATAACCATAGACATTTGCCAAGGTTCTCAGCATTTAAACTGGACCTCTTAAAAAGTTTTGGTAATCAAGGGGATCAGCCTTTCATACCCCGTGATTTATGCATAAACACTTAATAAACCAACATTGATATCATGCCTTAATCAAATTTATCTTTTTCTCAGCCAAGAGTTCTTACTATAGCAAATTAATAAGAACAGCTTTTAAAATACATTTGATTTCACAAATTTAGACATGCTTGATCTAGCTGATACAAATAGCATAGATCTATCTCATAAACAGTTCATGCTTGAAAGAACTTTAATCTAATTCACAATTCAATAACAATAGAATAGGAATTCAATTGCACAAGGTGCGAATCTCAATAACCAGTATAGATGTGAATAATCAACAATAATTATTCACTAACATGCTTCGAAAATAATAACTCGAGTTTGAGTTAGGGAACTTGCCTGTCTGCTCAGCTACAAATAATCTAGCTTTAACTAATTGGCCTTGAAGAACCTAACATTGATAATGTCGATCTATCAATTAGTACTGCGTAGTTGTATATCGACACGCTTACTTATGCTATTTATTTAACAATTAAGCCAATCACATAGCACACATAAGCAAATAGACTATCGTAAATCCTATAAGACACTTAATATTATCAATCCTGATAATATTTAATTCACCTCTTGGTATTATTAGTCCACTAATAACAATTTTATTCGTTTACTAATGTTATTAACATCTTAATAATATTTTAATCATCCAATAATACTTTAATCTAATATTATTAATCTCTTAATAATATTTTAATTCTCATATCATTAATAATATTTTAATCTAATATTATTAGCCATTTTAATAATATCTTAATCATTTATTAATGCTTAAAACAAATATTATTACCCATTCAATAATATTTCCATAAAATTTTAATCTTAATATTTCTTTGTTTACTTAAAAATATCGTATTCTTATATTACAAATATCATAGTAATATTTTAATAAGTTATTAGGCGAATAAAACAATTTATTCTAATTGTTTTACCATTTATTAAACAACTCCTTTACTACCCATAAAAGGTCATAAATATTATTTCTCACTAAATATTACCAAAATACCCCTCAATAGGCATAATATATAATATTAGGAGTATCCAAGCTTAAAAAATCACATTTTCCTTATTTATGACATCATTTAACCATTTATTTTCTTTTAACCATAACTATAACATTATTATGAAAAATAGCAAATAGGTTCTAAAAATTATTATCCTCTGGATCTGGATAGTATATGGTCCAACAATGATCCACAAATTTTCCTGGAATTTTAGAAAGTGATTTACTATTTTTAAAGTACTAAAAACCTCCGAATTTTGTTACATTTTTCATAAATCAAGTTTTTCTCAGACAATTCTGAACTTTTCTGGGTACACTCTCATAACATGCATAAACATACTGTAAAAATTTCATATGTTTTCAAGGTACACACAGTGAGAAATATGAGTATGAATATTTAGGAGTCCTTCACGGTAAAAGCCATTACACAAAAACTACACATCAAAACGTGTTCATTCTTTTTCCTACTTGTAGATACTTCGTAAGGTATCTCTGTGATTTTTTTAAGATTTTTAAAAGATCCATAACTGGCCGAAATAACCTTTGGAAAAACAAGGACATCAAGCTTTTAGGGTTTTAAAGCTTTAAGTTTTATAGCTGGACTGTTTTGGGAAAATAGCCCCCAAGGCTTCAAAAATTATTGGATTTGTGTTCTACCACTTGGATTTACTAGCTAACTCATGTACCTAGCACCCCCTTTCAACGGATCACAAATCCAAGTTGTAGATCTCAAGTTATGGGTGATCCAAGTGAAGAAAAACTAGGGTTTTTACCCTTTAAGAACATAAGTTCCTTTTCTTCCTTTGAATCTCCATTCTAACACTCAAGAGGATTAGATCTATACATGAAGCATGAAGATCTAATGATTCTTGAGTCTTAAAACAAAATCTCTCAAAAACTATGAAAATAAAACAAAGTAAGAAAGAAGGAAATGGTTTAGGGTTTCACCTTGATCTTGTAGCTACTCTCCTTGATCTACCAAAGTATGTGATGAACTTGAGATGCATGAACTATGCTAATCTCACTCTTTTTTTCTCTCTAAGCTCTTACTCTATGTTCTTGCTTGGGAGAAATGAAAGAAGGAGATGAAAAGAAAAAATGAACTTGAAATGAAATGAAAGGATAGAATACTTGCAAGTATAATGCTAAATTAGAATTCATGCTATTATCCCCCACATCTTTCTTGTCCCTTGGATATAAGAGTTCACCTTATCCCTTCCATTTAGCCTTAATCTTATCTTTAAGTGTGCTAATTAGATTTTCCACCAATGGGAGCTTGACACCTTCTCCTTTGTGTAAGAGTTACTAATATCCCCCATATCTTTGTTGTCCCTTGGATAAAAGGCTTACTAATTGGATAATAGCAAGAAACCTCTACCTTTTGTCATCATGGAGCTAGTGAAAAGTGTGATGTAGGGTGGCCATGACAACCTAGGAAGCTATGACATATTAGGGGGCTATTGACATAATAGGGGCTATCCTATCAAGTCTACGCTTTCATCTTCCAACACAAGCTAACTACTTAGTTAACTAGGACCTTGAAAAGTAATTTTCCCCTCTCCATCCTAGTTACATGGCAAGGGAGATTTTGTCCCAAAAATGTTGTCCCAACTAGTTGCTTTAATTAATAAATTAATGTTACACCTTTAATAAATCAAGTGGCTAGGTTTTGGGCCACACATTAAATACCATTGGGCTCCCAATTTAAATAATTAGACTAATAAAATCCAAATCTTATTTAGTATAATATTGGGTCATTTAATATGACTCCATGATAACTCATTTAATAAGCCACACAATTAATACCCAATCCCATGATTAATATAAATGATTGAGTAACTTAGTCGATTAATAAATAAATTACTAAATTAACTATTAATTATTATTATCCAATTTGGACCATACCTCGACAACAATTTCCATCATAATTAATTCGCACACATTATTACTAACTATATTTAATTTACTTGAATATTTAATTTAGTAAATACCTTGCCAACTTTATGGATATAAAGTCTTAGGGTTTGCTCACTAGTTTAAATACACTACTAGTGATTCTTTTAACACAAATTTATATCAATAAATCACATAGTCATATAATCCACCAATACACCCAAAGGTTTAAATGGAACACAACGTTAACTCATTAAATTAAATTAGATTTAATTAATAATGACGTTCAAAATTCACGGGCATTACATCCCCCCCCCCCCTTATAAAAATTCCGTCCTCGGAATTACAAAAATAGGGTTACTCAAATAAAAACGGATAATTCGCTTTTATTTTCTCCTCGAGTTCCCACGTAGCTTCTTCGACTGCGTGATTTCTCCAAAGAACTTTGACGGAATGGATGGTCTTGTTTCTCAGCTTCTGTTCCTTTCTATCGAGAATCTGGACAAGAACTTCCTCGTACGTTAAGTCTTTCTCGACTTGGATTGGTTCATAGGAGATAACGTGCTTATAGCCTGGTTTATACGGCCGCAACACTGACACATGAAACACGTTGTGAATGTGCTCAAGTTCAGGAGGTAACGCTACCTCGTACGCCACCTCGCCGATTCGCATCAAAATCTCGAATGGTCCTATGAACCTAGGGCTCAATTTGCCCTTCTTCCCAAACCGGATCTTTCCTTTCCAAGGAGATACCTTCAAAAATACAAAGCTACCAACTTCAAAGTCCCGCTTCTGACGATGTAAGTCGGTATATTTCTTCTCGCGATCTTGAGCTGCTACCAGCCGGTTTCTGATCAGCCGCACGATGTCTGTAGTCTGCTGCACCATTTCTGGTCCCAACAATCCTCGCTCCCCAACCTCTTCCCAACACATCGGGGTTCGGCATTTCCTTCCATATAGCGCTTCGTACGGTGGCATGCCGATACTGGCGTGATAGCTATTGTTGTAAGCAAACTCCACCAGTGGCAAATGGTCATCCCAGCTGCCCTTTAAATCCATCACGACTGCCCGAAGCATATCTTCTAAGGTCTGAATCGTTCGCTCGCTCTGGCCATCGGTTTGAGGATGATACGCTGTACTCAACCTCAACTGCGTTCCCATTCTTGCCTGCAGACTTTTCCAAAAATTCGACGTGAAGCGCGGATCTCTAACAAATACAATTGATACCGGCACCCCATGTCGTGACACTATCTCTTTCACATAAAGTTTTGCTAATTGCTCCAGATTGTACCGTATCTTGATTGGCAGAAAATGAGCAGACTTGGTTAGACGATCAAAAATTACCCAGATGGCGTCTAAACCCTTATAAGTTGGTGGCAGTCCCACCACAAAGTCCATTGTGATGTGCTCCCACTTCCACTCCGGAATCTCTAGTGGTTGAAGTAGTCCGCTCGGTCGTTGGTGATCTGTTTTAATCTGCTGGCATGTCAGACATCGGCTGACGCACTCTGCCACTTCTCGTTTCATATTCGGCCCGCCAAAAAATTCCGTCGCAAATCCTGGTACATCTTTGTGCTCCCGGGATGTACTGAGTACTTCGTGTTGTGAGCTTCTTGAAGGATTTCTTCCCTCAATTCCAGATCCAACGGTACCCAGACTCTCCCTTCAAACCTTAGCAACCTAGTGCTATCAATCTTATACTTAAGCTCCTCGCCTTCAGCAATTCATTTCTTTATTGAATCACAATCCTCATCCTTTTCTTGAGCCTCCTTAATTTGATCCAATAAGGTCGGGCTCGCTGTTACTGTAAACAATTTCCCGTCCGACTCTATCGGATACTTAACCTCCAATTCCAGACGTTCGAAACTCCTTTATCAGCTCTGCCTGAGTTGTAAGCCTCATCAATTTCTCTTTGCCTTTCCTACTCAGGGCATCTGCCGCTACATTTGCTTTGCCTGGATGGTACAGAATCTCACAGTCGTAATCCTTGATCAATTCTAACCATCGGCGTTGCCTCATATTCAGCTCCTTCTGAGTGAAGATATATTTCAAACTCTTGTGATCTGTAAATATCTCGCACCTCTCCCCATATAAGTAGTGCCTCCAAATCTTCAAGGCGAACACTACTGCTGCTAACTCCAGATCATGAGTCGGGTATCCCTTCTCATAGTCTTTTAGCTGACGTGAGGCATACGCAATGACCTTGCCATGCTGCATTAGTACACAACCAAGACCCTTGTGTGACGCATCACTGTAAACAACAAAACCTCCAGTGTCATCCGATAAAGCCAACACTGGTGCTTGGCTAAGTCTCTTCTTCAGCTCCATGAAACTCTCCTCGCACTTCTCCGTCCAAACGAACTTTACCGTCTTTCTGGTTAGATTGGTCAACGGTGATGCTATCTTCGAGAAATCCTGGATGAATCTTCGATAGTATCCCGCTAACCCTAGGAAACTTCTGATCTCCGTTGGCGTCTTTGGCTGTTCCCAGTTGATAATGGCTTCCACCTTTGCTGGGTCTACTGAAACACCATTCCTGTCAATAACGTGTCCTAGAAACTGCACCCTTTGCAACCAAAATTCACACTTCGAAAACTTCGCGTACAGCTTCTCCCTTCTTAATGCCTCCAAAGCAATCCTTAGATGTTCGGCATGTTCTTCCTCTGTCACTGAATACACCAAGATGTCATCGATGAATACTACCACGAACTTGTCCAAGTACTGCTTGAACACTCTGTTCATCATATCCATGAATGCCGCTGGTGGATTTGTCAGTCCAAATGACATAACCAAAAACTCGAAATGTCCATAACTAGTTCTGAATGCCGTCTTCGGGATATCCTCCTGTCTCACCCTTAGTTGATGATAGCATGTCCTTAAATCAATCTCTGAAAAGTATTTCGCTCCCTTGAGTTGATCAAACAGATCATCTATTCTGGGTAGCGGGTACCTGTTCTTAATCGTAACCTTGTTCAATTCCCTGTAATCGATACTGAGCCTTAACGATCCATCCTTCTTCTTTACGAACAGAACTGGCGCTCCCCGCGGAGATACACTCGGACGAAAATATCCTTCTTAACCTCTCCTCCAGATTTGTTGCCTCCGTAAGATTGGCTATCGATCCCTTTCCTTTTATTCGGGTTACTTCCCCCACGACTACCTTCCTTGTGACCATCATGGCTTTTCTGATCTTGGTTGTGCTTTGTCAACGCTTCATTTCCTCCTCGGCAACGATTGCTTCCTTAAGTAACGTAGGAAATGTGTTGATCCGCAAAACCATAACCTTACTATACGCCCAGGGCTTCAACCCTTGTTCAAATCTCTTCGCTCGCCTAGCTCCGGTGTCCACTTGGTGTGGAGCAAACCTAGCTAGTTTGTTAAACTTCGTTGCGTACTCTGCTACCGACATATCATCTTGCTTCAAATCCAAGACTCTATACTTGCCTGCGTGCTTTCTAGAAAGAAATTTTTCGAAAGAAAAAAAAAACAGCTCCTCAAAACGAGTCCACGCAGTTGTGCCTTCCCCAGCTCGGCTTCTATTCGCCTTCTACCAGTAATTTGACTCACCCTTCCTCATGAAAGTGGCAAACGAAGTCTTTTGTTCCTCGGTCACTCTTACGACCTTGAAAACTTTCTCCATTTCTTATACCCATGTTTGGGCTTCACTCGAATCCGTATTCCCACGAAACTCCGGTGGTCCTAGTAATTTGAAACCCGTAAAGTTCGCCATGTGACTTTATGGCCGAACAACCGCAATGGCTGGTCTGCCTTGCATCGTTTCCTCTAACAAGTTCGCAAAGGTCCTCTTGGGGTCAGTCTGACCCTCCTCGTTATTCACTGACTCTTCCATCCTCGTGTATCGAGGTTGTCTCCTTGACAGCATTATTTGTTCTAAACAAAACCTTACATAAATCCTTCTTGTTTTACACATCGTGCAAAATTCTACTGATGTTATCATTTAAGAGTCAAGGCACAAATCGATCACAATCAATCATGTAATAATAATACCACATTTATATTCATACACCCCTTAGTGTGTCAAACACTTATAATTCCGGTATATTCCTATAAATGTTAACTATCCCATTAAGACACAAAAGATGGGATTAATAAGAACTGCATTCCCCTAGATCTGAAAAGTGGGGATGTATCATCATCATATCAACTCAAGGCACCTTTAGTAAATACTAATAAGCTCATCTTAGTACCTCGTACTACTTACATCATATAGCATTCCTGATATCCACTTATCCCTCTGTTACTAACAACAAGATGGGATTCACATAACTACTCCACAACTTACACAAAGTTGGGACTTACAACAGATATACTGCTAGTTGTACAAAAACTGAGATTCACATTTCTTACATGCATAGATATACTAGTACATATACATTGACCACTATTCTTCATTCATTACGACTCACAAAGGTCTTATAACTCTCAGACTTAACCTTTCTTTCTTTCATTTCCTCTATCTATTCCTTATATCGGGCTCCAATTGATCCTCCTTAGGGATTTCTATTATCTCATCATTCAGTTCCATCTCTAGATACTTTTTCCATATCAGACACTAAATCTACCCTTGGTTCATTTCTTATAATCTTTCCGTTGTCTCTCCTTTCTAATCATCAAAACAATCTAAATTGCCATCAGTCATCTCTTAAAAAAAAATTTTGCATACAACATCATTCATCTCAATACTCTCAACTTTTGCTTAACAACTCTATATGAGTTCATTACCTTTGTCTCACCTGGCATTCCACCATAAAGCTTAATAACTTAACTAACACTTCAAAATATCGATATATTCATTATTTATCGAATCAATCATTTCCTTCTTGCAAACCTTAACCCAACAGATTCTAAGGTACCCTCTTTTCATCATAAAGAAACTCCATACCACATTACTCCAATATCTTATCTAATGAATAGCCACAAAATTTGATCAATAGCCGCAGAATTGATCAATAGCATCAAATGATTAATCTAATTACCTCGAATATGTATAACTCCAGTTTACAATGGATCATCCATACTTAATGGTCTTCACTTTACCATATTATCTCATCAATACACATTCCTCAAATTATCCACAAGCTTAATAACACCAACGTATGATCCAAATCCTCAATTTTAAGATCATAATAAATTTCTACCCAAAAATAACTCAATATGAGTTTTATCCCCTTCTATTCCTCTACATTCTCTCAGGTTATAGCCTAAGAACTCTTTCTCCTAAGGGTTATAACCTATAGCTCTGATACCAACCTGTGACACCCCCAAATCCGGGTTTCCTAACCTCGAATTCGGTGTTCACGATACTCAACAACAAACATACTTTCTAACTGATGCGGAATAATAAACATACAGTGTTTATCGAAATAGTAATAAAGTCTTACAATCATGGTTCCGAGGTTCTTTAACCTTAACTTAAAACATACCCTTAATACAATAAGAGTTCACATAACCAAATAACATTTAAGATAAACTAGTACATAAGCCATATCAGGCAACTACTCTTGCACCTTCCCTTTTCCTTTGTCCTCTTTAGACGTTTCTTTCTGCCTTAGCTGAAATAAAGATCATGATATAGCAAGAGTAAGCAACTAATTTGCTTAGCAAGTTTATATACAAGGGAGATATATCATGAATAGAAGGAAGTTTCGCTTTCAATGTTTCAACGACAGTATAAAATTGTGAAGAAACATGAATTAATAGTCAACAATTGAATATTCGAATAATTGAATGACAGTTACTGAGTGGTTGAAAATAACCATAGACATTTGCCAAGGTTCTCAGCATTTTAAACTGGACCTCTTAAAAAGTTTTGGTAATCAAGGGGATCAGCCTTTCATACCCCGTGATTTATGCATAAACACTTAATAAACCAACATTGATATCATGCCTTAATCAAATTTATCTTTTTCTCAGCCAAGAGTTCTTACTATAGCAAATTAATAAGAACAGCTTTTAAAATACATTTGATTTCACAAATTTAGACATGCTTGATCTAGCTGATACAAATAGCATAGATCTATCTCATAAACAGTTCATGCTTGAAAGAACTTTAATCTAATTCACAATTCAATAACAATAGAATAGGAATTCAATTGCACAAGGTGCGAATCTCAATAACCAGTATAGATGTGAATAATCAACAATAATTATTCACTAACATGCTTCGAAAATAATAACTCGAGTTTGAGTTAGGGAACTTGCCTGTCTGCTCAGCTACAAATAATCTAGCTTTAACTAATTGGCCTTGAAGAACCTAACATTGATAATGTCGATCTATCAATTAGTACTGCGTAGTTGTATATCGACACGCTTACTTATGCTATTTATTTAACAATTAAGCCAATCACATAGCACACATAAGCAAATAGACTATCGTAAATCCTATAAGACACTTAATATTATCAATCCTGATAATATTTAATTCACCTCTTGGTATTATTAGTCCACTAATAACAATTTTATTCGTTTACTAATGTTATTAACATCTTAATAATATTTTAATCATCCAATAATACTTTAATCTAATATTATTAATCTCTTAATAATATTTTAATTCTCATATCATTAATAATATTTTAATCTAATATTATTAGCCATTTTAATAATATCTTAATCATTTATTAATGCTTAAAACAAATATTATTACCCATTCAATAATATTTCCATAAAATTTTAATCTTAATATTTCTTTGTTTACTTAAAAATATCGTATTCTTATATTACAAATATCATAGTAATATTTTAATAAGTTATTAGGCGAATAAACAATTTATTCTAATTGTTTTACCATTTATTAAACAACTCCTTTACTACCCATAAAAGGTCATAAATATTATTTCTCACTAAATATTACCAAAATACCCCTCAATAGGCATAATATATAATATTAGGAGTATCCAAGCTTAAAAATCACATTTTCCTTATTTATGACATCATTTAACCATTTATTTTCTTTTAACCATAACTATAACATTATTATGAAAAATAGCAAATAGGTTCTAAAAATTATTATCCTCTGGATCTGGATAGTATATGGTCCAACAATGATCCACAAATTTTCCTGGAATTTTAGAAAGTGATTTACTATTTTTAAAGTACTAAAAATCTCCGAATTTTGTTACATGTTTCATAAATCAAGTTTTTCTCAGAAAATTCTGAACTTTTCAGGGTACACTCTCATAACATGCATAAACATACTGTAAAAATTTCATATGTTTTCAAGGTACACACAGCGAGAAATATGAGTATGAATATTTAGGAGTCCTTCACGGTAAAAGCCATTACACAAAAACTACACATCAAAACGTGTTCATTCTTTTTCCTACTTGTAGATAACTTCGTAAGGTATCTTTGTGATGTTTTTAAGATTTTTAAAAGATCTATAACTGGCCGAAATAACCTTTGGAAAAACAAGGACAGCAAGCTTTTAGGGTTTTAAAGCTTTAAGTTTTATAGCTGGACTGTTTTGGGAAAATAGCCCCTAAGGCTTCAAAAATTATTGGATTTGTGTTCTACCACTTGGGTTTACTAGCTAACTCATGTACCTAGCACCCCCTTTCAACGGATCACAAATCCAAGTTGTAGATCTCAAGTTATGGGTGATCCAAGTGAAGAAAAGCTAGGGTTTTTACCCTTTAAGAACATAAGTTCCTTTTCTTCCTTTGAATCTCCATTTTAACACTCAAGAGGATTAGATCTATTCATGAAGCATGAAGATCTAATGATTCTTGAGTCTTAAAACAAAATCTCTCAAAAACTATGAAAATAAAACAAAGTAAGAAAGAAGGAAATGGTTTAGGGTTTCACCTTGATCTTGTAGCTACTCTCCTTGATCTACCAAAGTATGTGATGAACTTGAGATGCATGAACTATGCTAATCTCACTTTTTTTTTCTCTCTAAGCTCTTACTCTATGTTCTTGCTTGGGAGAAATGAAAGAAGGAGATGAAAAGAAGAAATGAACTTGAAATGAAATGAAAGGATAGAATACTTGCAAGTATAATGCTAAATTAGAATTCATGCTATTATCCCCCACATCTTTCTTGTCCCTTGGATATAAGAGTTCACCTTATCCCTTCCATTTAGCCTTAATCTTATCTTTAAGTGTGCTAATTAGATTTTCCACCAATGGGAGCTTGACACCTTCTCCTTTGTGTAAGAGTTACTAATATCCCCCATATCTTTGTTGTCCCTTGGATAAAAGGCTTACTAATTGGATAATAGCAAGAAACCTCTACCTTTTGTCATCATGGAGCTAGTGAAAAGTGTGATGTAGGGTGGCCATGACAACCTAGGAAGCTATGACATATTAGGGGGCTATTGACATAATAGGGGCTATCCTATCAAGTCTACCCTTTCATCTTCCAACACAAGCTAACTACTTAGTTAACTAGGACCTTGAAAAGTAATTTTCCCCTCTCCATCCTAGTTACATGGCAAGGGAGATTTTGTCCCAAAAATGTTGTCCCAACTAGTTGCTTTAATTAATAAATTAATGTTACACCTTTAATAAATCAAGTGGCTAGGTTTTGGGCCACACATTAAATACCATTGGGCTCCCAATTTAAATAATTAGACTAATAAAATCCAAATCTTATTTAGTATAATATTGGGTCATTTAATATGACTCCATGATAACTCATTTAATAAGCCACACAATTAATACCCAATCCCATGATTAATATAAATGATTGAGTAACTTAGTCGATTAATAAATAAATTACTAAATTAACTATTAATTATTATTATCCAATTTGGACCATACCTCGACAACAATTTCCATCATAATTAATTCGCACACATTATTACTAACTATATTCAATTTACTTGAATATTTAATTTAGTAAATACCTTGCCAACTTTATGGATATAAAGTCTTAGGGTTTGCTCACTAGTTTAAATACACTACTAGTGATTCTTTTAACACAAATTTATATCAATAAATCACATAGTCATATAATCCACCAATACACCCAAAGGTTTAAATGGAACACAACGTTAACTCATTAAATTAAATTAGATTTAATTAATAATGACGTTCAAAATTCACGGGCATTACAGTTGATGTGAATTATACCTTTATGTGGCATTGTAGACTCGGTCATATTAATGAAACAAGACTTAACAAGTTGCATAAAGATGGGCTTTTAGTACCATTTGATTATGAATCATATCCAATTTGTGAATCTTGTCTCATGGGTAAGATCACTAAATCTCCATTTAATGGACATGGAGAAAGAGTTATAGGGTTGTTAGAGTTGGTACACACAGATTTGTGTGGACCTATGACAACACATGCTAGAGGGGGTATTCATATTTCATTACATTCACTGATGATTATTCGAGATTTGGATGTGTGTTTGATGAAATACAAGTCTAAATCATTTGAAAGGTTCAAAGAATTCAGAAGTAAAGTAGAGAAACAAACTGGAAAGAGTATTAATATTCTTCGATTGGATCGAGGAGGGAAATACTTGAGCAATGAGTTTCTAGATTATCTCAAAGATAATGGTATTCTCTCACAATGGACACCTCCAGGTATGCCACAATTAAACGGTGTATCTGAAAGGAGAAATCGTACCCTGTTCGACATGGTGCGATCCATGCTAAGTTTTACCAATCTTCCAGTATCCTTCTAGGGTTATGCCCTAGAAACGGCTGAATATCTACTGAATAAGGTACCCTCAAAATCTATCCCTAAGACTCCATATGAGTTATAGATAAGGATGAAACCTAGTCTTAAGCATGTTAAGATTTGGGGTTATCCAACTTATGTGAAAAAGTTTCAAGATGATAAGCTAGAGACAAAATCTGACAAGTGCAGATTTGTGGGATATCCTAAAAAACGTTTAGGGTATTATTTCTATAATCCTACTGAGTAAAAGGTGTTTGTTGCGAAACACGCTGCCTTCTTGGAAAAAGAGTTTATCCTTGAATGGGCTAGTGGGAGGAAAATAGATCTTGAATAATTTCAAGAACCACAAAGCACTATATGTCAAATGGAGGAACCTATAGATAGACCTATTGTACCACAACCGAATCATAAATTTGGAAGAGCGCCGAAGATACCTTGAAAGGTATGGATTCATCATAGATGATGATGATGAGGTACGCATCATAAAGGATGATGATCCAGTTACATACGATGAGGCTATAAGTAGTAAACACTCAGAGAAATGGCATATGACCATGAAATCCGAAATGGACTTCATGTATGAAAACCAAGTGTGGACTTTGGTTGACCCTCTAGAAGGCATTAAGCCTATAGGGTGTAAATGAGTCTTTAAGAGAAATACTGGAGCAAATAGCAAGGTGGAGACCTATAAGGCCAGACTGGTGGCAAAATGTCTCAAATAAAGGTAAGGAGTTAACTATGATGAAACCTTCTCACCGGTAGCAATGCTCAAGTCCATTCGAATTTTACTTGTGATTGTAGTTTACTATGATTACGAGATCTGGCAAATGGATGTGAAAACGGTCTTCCTCAATAGGAGATTAGAGAAAAATGTATATATAATACAGCCAAAGGGATTTGTTTCATTAGATGGAGCAAATCAAGTTTGTAAGCTACAACGATCCATTTACGGATTGAATCAAGCTTTTCGAAGATGGAACATCCATTTTGATGAGACAATCAAAGAGTTTAATTTTATCAAAAACGAGGATGAACCATGTGTGTACAAGAAGGTCAGTGGAAGCGTTGTGACATTCTTAGTACTATATGTTGATGATAGGCTACTAATCGAGAATGACATACCAATGCTACAATCAGTAAAGATATGGTCGTCTAAACACTTCTCCATGAAGTACTTGGGAGAAGCATCCTATATTTTTGGGATAAAGATCTATAGAGATAGATCTAAAAGGATGCTCAGCTTGACCCAAGGAACGTATATTGATTCGATACTAAAGAGGTTTAGCATGGCCAACTCCAAGAGATGACTCATACCGATGAGCCAGGGAATACATCTCTCCAAGAAAATGTCCCTGAAGACACCGAAAAAGAGAGATCGCATGAGTAAGATACCTTATGCTTCAGCGATAAGATCTATGTACGAGACCTGATGTTGCTTATGCATTAAGTGTGACAAGCAGATATCAGTCTAATCTTGGAGAAGATCACTGAAAATCTGTGAAAAACATCTTAAAGTACTTAAGAAGGACTAAGGATGTCTTCTTGGTTTACGGTGGATGTGATTTGAAATAAGAGGGCTATACAGACTCAAGTTTTCAAACTGACCAAGACGACAACAAATCCACTTCGGGTTATGTGTTTACCTTAAACGGTGGTGCTAGTTAGAAGAGTTCTAAGCAGCAAACGATTGTTGATTCAGTGACAGAGACAGAGTATATAGTTGCAAGTGAAGCTGCAAATGAAGCTATTTAGATGAAGAAGTTCATTACAGAACTTGTAGTGGTACCTAGCATGCGAGGATCAATGCCTGTATATTGTGACAACACTAGGGCTGTTGCACAAGCCAAGGAACCTATGTCGCATCAAAAATCCAAACATGTGTTGTGGGGGCTTTCATTTGATTAGAGAAATTATTGAAAAATGAGATGTCACTTTAGAGAGAGAGGACTCTCAAAATAACATTGCAGATCCATTTACTAAAGCATTATCTCAGCAGTAGTTTGATCGGCACTTAGAGAAGATAGTATGAGATACCCGGGCGATTGACTTTAGTGAAAATAGGAGATTGAAAGTAATATGCCCTCAAGCCAATCACATTGGATGTGATAAGCATTTACTTTGTAATCTTGTTCATTTATTAATAAAAAAATTTGATAGTTTCCAGAGGCACAAAAGATATCTAGAAGGGGGGTTGAATAGATTCTTTAAAACTTTTTGACTTGTTTTCAAAAGAATGACTTATCAGTTTGGTTAATTAACAAGTAAATAAGCACAGCGGAATATATGATTGATAAAATCCCCCTTAAAGATAGAACACCTATAATAGATATGATAAAACAGTGATATAATAGTTATAGCAGTTATGGCAGTTAAGGAGTGCAAAGAGATAGAGATAAGACTTTAAGTGGTTCGGAGCACAAAAGACTCCTACTCCACTGTTCTACTTCTCGAGTAGCAAATATACTAAGCATATCGTTACAACTAAATCACAAAGATTCCTTCAAAACCCGCAGTCTTGGAACTCTAGTACACAACGTACTTTTCAAAGCCATCAGCCTTGGAACTTGTAGTTCACTTTTGAACTTCTTCAAGTCCAGCAGACTTGGACCACTATAAACTAAGACTCGCAGCCTTAGAATCACCAGTACACTGAGTACTCTTCAAGACTAGCAGTCTTGGAACTGATACACTTTGTTAAGAGAGTGTGTTGAGCTACTAAGTTGCTTTAGGCATTAGTTTAGATGAACTTAGTAGCGAAGCAAGATGTTTCCCTTCGGATTACAGAATGATATTTTGACAAATCTCGATTTCTTTTTGTTCGTGCTTGCCTTTAACCTTCAATCTGTTTGCCTCATATAGAAGTCTCTCAAATCTTTCCGTTGGAATGAGACCGTTACATCTATTGTTTCTATTGAAATTGTGTTGCTGATCTTAGGAATAGTTTATTCCTTGTTGACTGTAGTAGTGGGGTGAGTCAGCTTCCATTAGCTTATACCAAGATAGTGGTAGAGATAGTGCCTTTTAATTTTGCATATCATGGCTGTTTGTCCCCCACTGACTTTGATTCTTCTATTAAATCATTTAAGTAATCGCAACTGTCTTGGGCAGGTCATTCTACTGATATGGAGGTTGGCAATCCATTATGAGTAACTTAGAATATTCAATTCAAATTTGGGTTGCTTGTTTGACGTGCTGACTCTACGATCTTACAAGTCGTAGTGTCGTCAGTATAATTGTAGAGTTGCTTGTCTGAACTGCTCTACAATATTTTCATTGAAGAGCTTAGAAGATAGGTTCAATTACAAGCTGCATTGTCGAGCTTGGAAGATATTTTCAGTTGCAAGCTGCATTGTCGAGCTTAGAAGATATTTTCAGTTGCAAGCTACATTATCGGGCTTGGTAGATATTTTGAAGGAATATGCCAAGAATATTCCAAGAATATGCTAGGGAAAAATAGTAATAAACCATGGTTGAGATGGGAAATGACCAAAATACCCGAACTCTTGGTTTTCTATAAATAGCAGACCATTCTCTTCTAAATTTTTATGAATTCACAAGTATTTCAAGAGCTTAAGAAGCTAGTATAATCTTTAGAGAGAGTTCTTGCAAAGAAATAGTTAAAGCTTGCAACTTGAAGAGGTAATCATCTTAGTAGTTATAATGTTCGATTTCAATTCGTATTTATAGCTAATTATACATTTTACAAGCAGTTATAATGCCCAAATTATTTTATGTATGTAGTACAAAAGCTCTATTTACAAAGAATTATAATGTCCGATTTATTTATCTTATAAAGTTGAAAATATACTTTTATAAGCAGTTACTATATCCGATTTTCTTCAAGTATTTAGTAAGAATATTCATTTTATAAGTAGTTATAATGCTAAAATTATCACAAATATAATAGCCGAATATTCATTTTATAAGCAGTAACTAATGCTCAATTTATTTTAAATATAGTTGATGAATATTCATTTTATATGCAATTATAATGCTGAAATTATTTTATGTATAGTAGGAGGAGTTTTATTTATAAGTGGTTATAATACCCGAAATAAAAACTTAAAAGAGTTATTCGTTAAACGTTTAACTAGTTATGTACACCGATAATCGTGTAGGATTTACGACGAACGTTTAGACCGTTATATTAACTGTAAAAGTTATAATGTCCGATTTATTTCTCTTATAAAGTTAAAAATTTACTTTTATAAGCAGTTACTATATCCGATTTTCTTCAAGTATTTAGTAAGAATATTGATTTTATAAGCAATTATAATGCTGAAATTATCCCAAATATAATAGCCGAATATTCATTTTATAAGCAGTTATAATGCTCAATTTATTTTAAATATAATTGATGAATATTCATTTTATATAAAATTATAATGCTGAAATTATTTCGTGTATAGTAGAAAGTGTTTTATTTATAAGCGGTTATAATACCCGAAATAAAAACTTAAAAGAGTTATTCGTTAAACGTTTAACTGGTTATGTACACCGATAATCGTGTAGGATTTACGACGAACGTTTAGATCGTTATATTAACTGTAAAAGATATACGAGGAAAGTCTTCTATTCCTTTAAACTATGTACAAGTATTCTAACTTTATGTGTTATTTTTATAAGTTATATATATTGTTTATACGCTTTGTGTGACAACTTGATATAAACTGTTGAATGAAAAGTTATTTGTAATATCAAATTGATATATGTGATATGTCAAGGCATGTTAAAGTTTATATGAAAGTATAAACTGTTTACGTGTTATTAGTTAGACTTACTGAGCCGTAGTGCTCATTCTTGAGAATAAAACGTTATTTGTAGTTAAGAGAGAATGATAAGAAGATCATGAACGTAAAGAAGAAGCACATATTAGGTTTACATGTTTTTATTTACTTGTATTTGTATGAAGTCATAATGACTGTTGTGATACGAATAAGCAAACCTTGTAATCGAAGATTTTATTAATAATATCATATTATTATTATCAGAATTGTGTTATGTCTTTAATTTGATATAACTTAGAATTGTTAAAGATCTATTAATCTGAATGAGGGTATTGGTAATGTGGACTGATCATGCTATGCTAATACTATGAACTTCAGGTAAATAGTAAAACATTAATACAATGTTAATAAAGATCTATACATCTGAGTGAGGGTATTAAATGATATTGGGAGTTCTATAAGCACTGAGGTTACACTTAATGAGTAACGATAAGGTGCCACCTTTACCGGAATGCGCCCCTTGGTTCCAAGAATAATTTTATCATTAATACTGTGAATTTCAGATAGATAGGGAATATCAATATAAAGAGATATATGTAACGAACGTGAATTCTGGATAGTCTTGTAATTTGAATTTATATATACTAATGAATATTATGAATTTTAGTAACATTGTAATGTGTTACGTGTTTAAATGTTGTGTGACAACCTGGATTATGTGAATGCATGAATTTTACGTGTTATAGTTTTGTATAAGTGAATAAATTAATTTCGCGGAATGTCGCTAAATTACTATTCACGAACACTTTCACGCCATAATATTTTACATATTTTTTTTTATTTCTATTACTTTCGTTAAAGCATGTATGTGATGGGATAATTTTTCCATGCGTTGAAATATTTATTGGAGCACGTTAGCGATTTAATTTGTATCCGAATTGTTTTATATGGGTGCTCCGAATAAATGGGCAAACCCCGTATTTATTATTTTTATTCATCCCAATATTTTATGGGATAACCCATTTTAATTTTGGGTATTTTGGGTAGAGTTATTACGCAAATTGGGTACAAATAAGAAAGTATTCGGGTATTGAAGACCAAATGGGTGTACTAATTTGTGTGTGTTGCTAATATAGGGAACCAACTTAATGCATGGACCAATAGGAGAGTAGCAAGAGAAATGGTCGGCAAGGTGTTGGCAATTGTTGTAATGACCGGGAATTCTGGATTTACCTTGTAATTTAAATTTTTGAATATTAATGAATATATTATATTTTATTAATATTATTTTTTGTTACGTGTTTAAAGGTTGTGTGACAACCTAGATTATGTGAATACATGAAATTTTACGTGTTATAGTTTTGGATTAAGTGAATAATTGATTTCACGTAGCGTCGCTAAATCACTATTCATGGGGCACGTTTCTCGAGGCACTATTCATGCCATATATTTTTTTCGTCTTTATCGATGTTGAATAATTTTGTTAATGCGTGTATGCGAAAGAATAATTTTTTCAAGCGTTGAAAATTTTATTTGAGCTGATACGTGATTTTATCCGTATCCGAAATGTATTATATGGGTGTTCCGAATATTTGGACAAATCCCATTATAATTATTTTTACCCATCCCAATAATTATAGGAGTACCCATTTTAATTTTGGGTGGAGTTATTTATCAATTTTGGTACAAAAGTCGGAGTTTTCGGATATAATTTGGGTGTATTTCGGTATTTATTTTGACTTGTTACTCCAAGACGGAACCAACCCCTAATTTTAGACCAATCAAATGCTAGAAAAATGAGAGAGTAGAGGGAGTTGCCGGCAAGTCCTTGAGCCACAAACCCACTTCTCCCTAAATTACTCCTCCACTTCTCCTAACCCATTCCTTCTCTCCCCATTCCTTCGGCTCCTCATTCCCTCCCATTCCACATTTCCTTTCTTCCTTGTTTCAGCAGATATATATATATATATATATATATATATATATATATATATATAGAGAGAGAGAGAGAGAGAGAGAGAGCTACAAGAAGGAAGGAGGAAGGAGGAAGTCGCTAGAAAAGAGAAGAAAGTCGCTAGAAAAACAAGGAGGGAGAAGAAGAAGAAGGCACGGGTGGAGGAAGATGAGAATCCAAGTAAGAAGAACCTTCAAAACAAAGCCTAGCCGAGCTTCTTAATCATCTAGGAAGGATTTACAGAGGTAAACACCAACCAAATCCATTCCATTCGATTTCTTGTTAAGGTTTTCAAGTTTTTGTGGTTTTTGAGCTCTTGAGCTTGTGATTCGATTTTCTGGCGATTCTTG
This sequence comes from Aralia elata, assembly GCA_034770075.1. Taxonomy (NCBI): domain Eukaryota; kingdom Viridiplantae; phylum Streptophyta; class Magnoliopsida; order Apiales; family Araliaceae; genus Aralia; species Aralia elata. Next base: position 28,608,390 of record CM068380.1, on the reverse strand, counting down.
TTGTTTTTGTTTGTGTTGGATATTTATATATGTTTTTAAGAGGTTATATAAGTCATTAATAACATCAAAGTGGAACAAAAACGCAATAAATCTGTACCTATGCTTAAGGAGGATGAAGAACATGAAGAACAATCAACTTTTTGGACATTCAAACCATTTAAAGGACTTTGCAGCTATGATTTCGTGTTTGTTTAATTCGTTTCTTGTTATGATATTGTACTTCCATGGGTTATGAAGCTAACCCAGTTGGAATCGAGCAAAAAGATGTAAAAACGAATATTTGGTGTTGATTTTGGTGAAGAACACCAAGAACACGAAAACAAAGTATGAACTTAGTACTTTGGCCTAAGATTTTGCCATGTTAATATTAATGGGCAGCTCTAAATTTTTGATATGTTGTAGCCCCATGAGTTAAGAGTTCATAGAGTCCGAAATGGACTAATTTGAACGTGTATATAAGGAGATATGAAGATTAGAGTGGAGGAAGGTCGAGTCGCGAAATCTGGAAATTTGTGTTGTCCGCGTTTCAGAGTCGACGACGCTCAAATTACCCTAGTTCAGTGTTGTCCACGCTGAATGTCAGTGGCCTCAGCGCAGCCCGCGCTGAACACTATATGCTTCAGTGCTCGAACGTGCTGAAATAGTGTCAGGTTGGACTACTTTGACATCCTTTACTAAAATAGGCATAACCTTCTCATACGAACTCGGATTGAGGTGATTCAAGATGATTCGGAAAGAGAATGAGTAGAACTACAACTTTTGTTCTTTGAGTTTTTTAATTTGAGGTCTGTAGCATGGCCTAAATTGGCCATTTATAGGACTGATGTGTAATTGGGGGCAATCGGAGGGTGTCGGGCATGCGCGTAAGCACATGTAATGCTCCCGACAATGTAAAATATTGTTCTAAGTTCTAAAACATAATTGTTATGAATTATAATAATACTCACCATTAACCAATGAATATTAGATAAATCGAATGGGCGTGTTAAGCGTACACAAATGTGTGTCGCTTGGGCATTCAGATAGGCAAGGTTGGCGTCCGGACGTGCAAGCGTCGTAACGCCGTAACTAGTGTGTATAATCTTGTTTAATATTATGTTTCTCATAAAAATGAAACATCATAGAGTAGTATAGACCGTTATTTGGTATCTAATATGTGACTAATTGTTATGTGAATATATATTTAATTGTGTAGGATATTAAGGAGCGTGTGTTGTAATATTGTAGCAGCGCTTCAGGCAAGTTTTCCCTTACCTTACTCAAGATTATATTTGAACAAGTATTATATCTTGTTGTAAGTTTCCTAACGCTTGTCTAACCCTTGTGTTAGGCAAGTTTCCTAACCCGTACAACTTTTATTATTGTGCGAGTTTATTCTTATGAATTGCAAGTTCTTAAACTTACTCAATCTTTATAATTGGGCAAGTTTCGTTATTAAGCAGGTTCTATCTTACTCGATTTATTTATTGAGCAAGTATTCTATATTATTGCAAGTTTCCTAACTCGGACACGAGTTATTACTCTCAAATGATATTAGTGAAATAATTATTGTCAATTACTCCACATCAAAGATAATTACTGATATTCGCACCTTGTGCGTTTGAATTCATTATATGTTATTGGACTGTGAAACGTTTAAGTTCTTTATTCATGAACGGTTTAAGAAAATAGTCTACGCTATTTGTTTCGGTTAGACATACACAGGTTATTATTTTAACAGCTATCCAAACTGGTTATTGGTATGGATTCTTGGACTGAGAGAGCAACCCTTATTTAGGGGATTTTAATGTGTCGGTTATTCGATGTAGTCAGAGTTAAATGTTATGCATATATATGGTGTACAAGAGGCTGATCCCCTCGAGTACAACTGACGGGGTCAGGTTTTAAAAGAATTAGTTGAATGATTGACTCTTTGGCCAAGTTCATGGTCGGTTGGACCACTCAGTAGTAAATAATCAATATTCATTGTTTCATTTGAACTTTGATTATGTCATTTCAGCTACTTCATCAATGTTCATAAATTATTGATCTATGCGGCTATTATTCTTATCCATTCATGATATATCTTCATTATTCATTGTTAAACTTGTTGAGCAAACTCGTTGCTCACTCTTGCTATATCATGAACCTATTGCAGTTAAGCCGGGGAGTTCCAAAACGGACAAAGGCAAAAGAAAGCTTAAGGAATAGTTATATGAACTATCCCGTTATCTAATCGTGGAATCGTTTTGTAATATTATTGTATTCTACGATGTATTCTATTTAAGGTTATAGACCTTGGGACCGTGGTAAACCTTTTGTAATGAACAACATATGTTTATTTATTCCGCATTAGTTAATTTATGTTGTTTAGAGGTGTATGGATGTACTTTATCATGAGCACCAGATTCGAGGTATTGGTACCTAAATTTGGGGGTGTCACAATTGCCACACTCAATGCCTTGAAATCCTTTATTTCCCAACATTCTTATTGGATGAAAAACCCACCACCTTGGTTACTCCCTCCCACTCTTCCGAGCTCATCCTACCACTTCATCTCCTCTAAAACCATTCAGCTGATCCCTTCTCTCCCATTCCATTATCATTTCCTTGTTGCTGCAATTAGACAAAAGAGAGAATATAGAGAGAGAAAGAGAAGAAATAAGGAAGAAGAAGAAATAGAGAGAGAAAGAGAGTTTCTAGAGAGAGAAAGAAGTGAGTTTGTTCGGGAAGAAGCCAAGAAGAATAAGGAGAGAGAACTTCAAACTTTAACCGAGTCCTTTCGCATCAAGGAGCAAGAATCAAGAGATAAACATCAACCATAACCCTTTTCTTTCAATATTTCAAGCTTTCATGGTTTTGAAGCTTATATGCTTGGTGGGTTTGATTTTTGTTGTGTGTGGTTGTTGTTAGTTGTGTGTAAGTTGTTATGGAAGTTCTTAAGTCCCTAAAAACCTTCCTAATAACATTAAAGTGGAACATTATAACGATAAAATTTGAACCCATGCGTAAAGGATAAGAACAATGAAGAACATAGATATTTTAGACAAACATGGACATTCAGACTGTTTTAGAGAACTTGTAGCTTCGATTCTATGTTTGTTTGCTTTGCTTGTTATTATGATAATGTAGTTCCATGGGTTATCTTCATAACCCAGTTGGAACGGAGTAAAGAGCTTTTAAAACGAATTTGCGGCGAAGATTTTAGTAAACCACGTCAAGAACACGATTAGTTTATATGAACAATGACCTTATAATCAATTTTGGTATTAATGTGTTGCTTGTAAAATTATGAGCTTCTGGATTAATATAGTACACTGAATTATGAAGTCATAGGCTTTGGAATAAACGCATTTCGACCTCGGATGAGGGAGATATAGCGATTTTAAGAAAATATGTCAAAGCTGTCAAGAACACGAAAAACTGGTGCAACCAGGCCCCTTGGAGCCGCTGTTTCGACCTGTTAACGAATCTAAATGTTATGATTTTTGGATATGTTGTAGTTCCGGTTACAAGCATTCCATAGCCTTAAGAACGGATTAATTCCGACTTAAAATGAAGAAGTTATGATGTTTGGAGGAAGGTGCTACGAACATGTCAAGGTCGTAGAGTGCAAGTCGTGGGGTAATCTCTGACCATCGTAGAGTGCTAATTGTAACGACCGTGAACTTTATATGGCTTTGTAATATAAGCTTATGAATATTATTTAATAAATTTTTTTTTTATTAATATTATTCTATGTGATGTGATTAAAGGTTATGTAATAACCTAAATTATGTGTTTGTAATAATTATAAGTGTTGTTACTTAGTGGTATGAATAAATGATTTCGGAGAAATAGCGCAAAAATTCTATTCACGGGTTACTATTCGCGTGGGCACTATTCGCCCCGAAAATGTCTTTTTCATTTATTTCAAATTTTCTATTTTTTGTCATATGTGAATGTGGAGGATAAATAATCCAAGTGTTGGATTTTAATTTAGCCAAATTGGGACTTAATTAGCAGCCCCAAATTGCTTAAGGGTGGCCTAAACCCATGACCCATGACCCACGACCTGACCCGCGACCCAACCTATGACCCATGAGGGAAATGGGTTAAATCATCAGCTGCAATTGAATGAAGAAGAAGAACACGGATGAGAGGAGAAGGAGCAAGAGAATAAGAACATTTTAGGTAAAGCAAATTCTTGCATTTGGGAGAGCAAAAGGGAGGAAGAACAATTGGGAGAATGAGAGGGGAGTTACCCATACATGGGAGAGGTCAACTTCAGCTTCCCATACATGGGGAGCTGATCATACCAAGCATGCTCAACCATTCCCTCCTCCAAGGAAGCTCAGTTCATCCCTCTATATATACTACCCCTTGCTTGCCTTCCATTCCTTTGTTCATTGCTAAGTTAGAGCAGAAAATTGTGAGAGTTGTGAGTGGTGAGTGCACGGCTGATTTGAGGAAGAAGAAGGAGTGTAGGAGCAGCTACATTGATTCCCTTAGCATCCTAGAAGTTGCTTCAAGAGGTTAGTGTTATGGAACCTAGCTTATTTCCATTGTTGTTTCAAGTTTTTGGTTTGTTATTGATTGCTTGTGGGAGTATATGTTGTTGAAATTGCCTTGTTGGCTCATGAACATGTATGAATGTGTTAAACTCTGTAAAAGCCTCTTTAATAATCAATGAAAGTGGAACAATGAATGAGAATCTAAGCCTATGCATAAGGAGCAAGAATGGACTGTTGGACATTTATGGACTAATTTGGACAATTTAGGTAGTTTGATGAAAATTTAGTTTATGGTTGGTTGTGTACTTATTTGTGTATGCCCATAATGTGTTATGAAGTTTTGGGTAATGATTTCATTTGGAAATCTGGACTAGAGCATAATTAAACTCTACTCCAATGTGAGTTTGTAAGCTATGCCCACCAACTATTTGGTTTAATGTCCAAGAGAATGATTTCTCTAAAGATCATGAGAACTAGTATGATTAATTGTTGAAATGATGTTATAATGCATGATGGAGTAATAGAAACATGTTTTTAAGTCATGTGTATTGGTTGTATAAGGTTTATGAAGCAAAGAGAGAGAAATCGAATTTTTGTTGTTAAGTTTCTGCAGAAGCAGGAAACCTTAAACTCCCTGGATGCAGAGTGGCGCGGTCGCGCCACTCCCAAGCTTAAAACCAGCGCGACCGCGCTGGTCTACAGAAGCAAAATGCTTTGCTGCTTTACATTGTTGATTTGATGCATATTTACATAGACCTAGCATGTTGTATATACCCCAAAACATATGTATGTTATGTTAGTATAATGTTAGAATGACCCCGAGCATCTAGAGGTTGGTTAGACTAAGCAATAAACCAGAAATTTGCTACAGGAGGAGTAGCGCGGCCGCGCTACTCCCAGGCCAAAAAGCAGCGTGGCCGCGCCGTGCTGCAGAGTCGCCAAGTTGTTTCTTTTGAGAACTGAAGCTTGAGGCAAGTGTATATGAGCCTCTTAAGCAGTAATACATGAAGCATGCTATTAATTAGTTTGGGTAAGCGTAGTGGCAATCAATGTTCGTAATGATTATAATGTGTTGATTAATGTAAGCCAATATTTGGTGTTTATTGTGAGACTAATTGGTATGAGAATATGTGTTTAAATGCGTAGGACCTATTTGAGGGCGATTAACGTCAAATAGTAGCAGCACTTAAGGCAAGTTTCCTAAACCCTTGTCTAACTCTTGTGTTGGGCAAGTTCCTTAACTTCATTCTTTTCTATATTGAATGCAAGTTCTTCTTTAACCCTTGTCTAACCCTTGTGTTGGGCAAGTTCTCTAACTCCATTCATTTTACTATATTGAATGTAAGTTTCTTATCTTATACAAAAGACGTATATTGTGCAGATTTTCTAATTCTTGTTTAAATTGGTATTGAACAAATATTCTATATTTTCCTAAAGCACACTAATGTGGTGTATTGAGCAAGTTTTCTAATCCTTGTCTAATCCTCGTGCTAGGCAAGCTTATCAACTTCATTCGATTATATTCTTACGAATGCTATTTAATGTTCAAAGTTCATATTTACGCAATACATATATTATTGTGTGAATTCCATACTTATGCAAATCTTTCATATTTGCACAAGCGTTCAAGATGTGTTATTGACATAAACTGTTAAAGCTGTATGCATGAACTGTTTACGAAGAGCATCAATGCAATTTGATTCGGCTAGACTAGTGTCCATGATTTAGAAAGCTATCCAAACCAATTGTTTTGGTGCGGACTCTTTGCAGAGATGAACAACCCTCATAGTAGGGAAAAATATACTTTTAGTCGGGGAACCGACACGCACGTAAGTAGAACGTTTGAGGCTTATGCATAATGCCGGGTATTTTAGGCTGATCACCTATTGTACCTGTAATTGTTGTTTTGGAGTTAATAGTGTAATACTGTTAATTCTAATAAAAGGTAAGTGTCATGGTGGCCACTCAGTGATTCCTGCAATAGAAACAATTTGAAATCCTTGAAATCATTTGATATTCATCCAGTCCATAGTGACTCATCAGTAGTGGTAGAGATTTGTATTAAAACTTGAGAAAACTTACTTTTGATCATGCATTATCTTTATTGTTATACTTGTTGGGAAAACTTGTTGCTCACCCTTGCTTTCCTTAAAACGTTTCAGTGGCTACCCATAGAGGCGAGAGCTCGGGAAAGGATAAAGGCAAAGGCAAAGCTACAGATCCTACTATGTTATGATTATGCTATGTTTTAAGACTCGTTTAGAGATTATGTATTAAGTTATGTCTTGTATTCGGACTTATGTATTAGACTTTGTGTATTATGTTTTGTCAAGTATTTGTATTGGTATCGAGACTTGGGACGAGAGTATTTATGTTATATCAATGTAAATATTTCTATTATTCCGCAATTAGTTGTTAATAGTATGTGTATGAGTTGCATAGTGGTGCACCAAATTCGAGGTTAAGGTAATCCGGATTTGGGGGCGTCACACTAATAGTGGGGTGGACTCTGAGAGTCGTGGAGTGGCCTCTGAGGGTAATAGAGTTGCCTCCAAAATCGTAGAGTGCCTCTCGGAATCGTAGAGTGAATCTCAGGATCGTAGGGTGCAAATTTGGCTAAGTGTAAATCGTAGAGTGCAAATTTGGCTAAGTATAAATCGTCGGGTAATTTTCAGCTTGAACATCACTTAGTAATTCGAGCATAACTTTCTCATACGAACTCGGATTGAGGTGATCCAGGATAATTCGAAAAGAGGAAGAGTAGACCTACAACTTTTATTTAATAAGCATTGAGAGTTAAGGTCAGGATGAATCTCAAAATTGAGCATCTTTAGTACTATTGGCGATCGTAGGGTGGAAGGATCGTAGAGTGTAAATTTGGGTAAGTGTAAATCATAGAGTGCAAATTTGGATAAGTATTAATCGTAGGGTGATTTTCAGCTTGAACATCACTTAGTAATTCGAGCATAACTTTTTCATACGAACTCGGATTGAGGCGATCTAGGATGATTCGGAAAGAGGAAGAGTAGACCTACGACTTTCATTATTTAAGCATCTTCATTTGAGTTCTGTAGAAAGACCTAAATTGGTCATATTTCGAACTGTACGAACTATGAAAATCGTAGAGACAAAAAATGGTAGGGTCTGGACAGCCTCAACCTCATTTAGTAAAATGGGCATAACTCTCTCATACTAACTAGGATTTGGGCGATTCAAGATGATCCGGAAAGCTTAGAGATAGACCTACAACTTCCATTAATAATAATTAAGATTTCATGCTTGGATCAAATTCGAGTTTGGGTAATTTGGTGACGTTGTGCATGTCACTTAAGCGTTTGAGTAAGCAAGTTTGACGTATGGACGTGCAAGCATCGTAACAATGTAACAAGTGTGTTTAGCCTTATTTAATATTATGCTTCTAATAAGATTATAACCTTATGGAGTAGTGTGAACCAATGATTGGTATTCATTATGTGACTGATTGTAATATGTTTATGTGCACACATTTGTGTAGGATAATTGAAGAGTGTGTGTTGTATTATTATAGCAGACGCACGAAGCAAGTTTCCTATCCTAACTCGATTTACTTATTGAGCAAGTTTCTTACTCAACCTTTACATTTGAGCAAGTATTATATCTTATTGCAAGTTTCATGACTCGACTTGAGTTATTACGTTCAAATTTTATTAGTGGATTAATTATTGTAAATTACTCCACATCAAATATAATTATTGATATTCGCACCTCGTGTATTTGAATTCATGATCTGCTGTTGGACGGTGAAACGTAAGTTCTTTATTCATGAACTGTTTAAGAAAATAGTCTACGCCACTTGTTTCGGCTAGACATGTACATGTTATTGTTTTAAAAGCTATCCCAACCAGTAGTTGGTACGGATTCTTGGACTAAGAGAGCAACCCTTATTAGGAGATTATAATGTGTCGGTTATTCGATGCTGTCAGAGTTAAATGTTATGCATATACATGGTGTATGAGAGGCTGATCCCCTCAAGTACAACTGACAGGGCCAGGTTTTTAAAAGGGTCAGTTAAATGATTGACTCTTTGGCCAAAAAGTTCATGGTCTATTGGACCACTTAGCAGTAAATAATCAATATTCATTATTTCATTTGAATTTTGATTATATTGTCAACTATTTCTTCAATGTTCTTAAATTGTTGAACTATGTGATTATTATTCTCATTCATTCATGACATGTCTTCTTTATTCATTTTAAACTTGTTGAGCAAAGTAGTTGCTCACCCTTGCTATATCATGAACCTGTTGCAGTTAAGCCGGAGAGTTCCAAGGCGGACAAAGGCAAAGGAAAGCTTAAAGAATAGTTATATGTATTATCCCATTATGTAATTGTGGAATCGTTTTGTATTATTTATGTATTCTGCGATGTATTTATTTAAGGTTATAGACCTTGGGACCATAGTAAACCTTTTTGTAATGAACAACATATGTTTATTTATTCCGCATTAGTTGATTTATGTTGTTTAGAGGTGTATGGATGTACTTTATCGTGAGCACCAGATTCGAGGTATTGGTATCTGAATTTGGGGGTGTCACAATATTTCTATAACGATCTATATTCAAGTGAGGGTATTGAATAATACCGTATGTTATGTAAAGAAACAGAATCTTGTCACAGATAAAGATGCAAACATTTACCACAAGATTGTTTTGTTCCCAAGAACCATCCTATTATTAATGTTGTGAACCTTGGGTATATGGAAGTATAGAATGTTTAAATCATAAGGTTAAAAATTTGACCGATATATATATATATATATATATATATATATATATATATATATATATATGTGTGTGTGTGTGTGTGTGTGTGTGTGTGTGTGTGTGTGTGTGGTATTATCCATATATGCGAATGAACTACAAGTTGATACTTGTAGAACGAATGAAATCGAGATCAAGTTAAGATCTAGGGATAAAGATAAAAGAAATTTATGATTTTATTGTCTGTAATAGACTAATTCAACCAATATGATTATGGGATCATTAGTTAAGTTACAATAGAAGTACGAGATAACGTCGACCCTTGTTCGGGCGACCAGCACCCGAAATCAGGGGCGTCATAGATTATCATAGTACCTTGTGTATACTGAGTTATCTTTTGTCATATTCCTTAAGACTATTTCGGTATATCAAAGGGTATGTTCGGGTATAATAAAGTGTACATGGAGGTAGGCTAATGATCAACAAAGGATCTACCACTTTTAGCAAAGGGAGAGAATGTCCTATGTGATTCGATAAATGACAACTCAGAAATCTTTGGCCAATGTAAATGGAAATTAGAAAGGAGTTTCTAATTTATATTAACTGAAGTTGTGCATTTTAGAATCGAAATGCATATGATCAAATAAATAAGACTTGTCAGTAAATCCATGTCTTATGTTTGATTGGGACATTGTATGGTAGAAGGATTGAATTGTACGGTAACTATTCACAGAATAGGTTCTTTGTGATTAAACGTTGATTTCATATTATCCGGATAGTCATTATATGCTGAGAAGTGTCCCTCATGATGTAGAATAAATATTACTTATTTATATTTAAATTAAAGGAGTTTAATTCATTATAAATAATATTAGAATGGTTCTAATTTATTTACTCTACTATCGGTATAATATGAACCTAAATGGTCACACCATAAAAGAGAAATATTATTTTAGAAGTAATTAACTTAATAATAATAATTTAGTATTTGGAAAAATACTAATATTTATAATTAAATATTTGGAGAAATACTAATTATAAAAGAATAAGAGGAGTCTTATTATTATTATTATTATTATTATTATTATAAATAATTTAGTTCATAAATTGTTTGGGAATTCAATTAACACCCTAATTCCTAAAGAGTTTAGGATGAGGTAAAGTCTATATAAGAAGAGGCCTTATGATAGATTAAGTGTGAAGGTTACTGTGAGTATAGAGATACTACATACCAAATTCTCTACAACCTAAGGAGCTAGGAGAGAGAGAATTAAGGCTAGCCACCCAAGGTTTGGAGAAACCTAAAATCAACTTCTTCAATCCTATTCTCTTGGTGGATCACGTTTAGAGCGCTGCACACACTGAGTAGCTTGCGTTTGATCTGAGGATTGGAAGGAGCGCGGAGGATCTAAGGATTGGAACTTGAAGACTATATCAAGGAGATGATTATCATCATAAGGTATATCTTTTATCCTTACTCGATTAATAATATTGCATAAGGTGATTCCTGAGATTGCAGAAAAAATTTAAATATGATTTATGTCATGTTTTCACTGTTATGTACACATTGATTGTATATATGTCATGTTTCTGCAAACCTACAAATGCATCATTGATCACTCCATTGTACTTAAACGTGTCACGTACCTCCAAAAAGCTGACCAGGTGATCATTCGGATCGTCATTGGGCAAACCCCCAAACTGAACTGAGTTCTGAATCATTTGAATTGTTCTCAACTTAATCTCAAAGGTATTTACCTGAATTGTTGGTCTCCGTATGTGTAGACACCCAAATTTTGCGTTTCCTTCTACTAACCATGACAGGAGGGCGAAATCGTCAATTGAACCGGCTTGCGGGAGCAAAGGAGCGGGCACAAGGGCAAGCGCCCGGCACCGCCGCAATGTTTTGGGCAACCCAAGTTTACGTGACAATAAAGCCGTCCGAGGCAGGCATTTCCGAATGAGGTGGCACGTCTCCCGGAAATTCCCGGACTGCAGAATACGAGCCTATCAGCGAAAACCGACGTTGCGGCACGAAAATCGAGGCGTGGCACGAAAATCGAGAAAGTCAAGCCCGCCAGCCGCGGATAGATCTGCGGCCAAGTGGGTGTGCCAGCACGGAAACCAGGAAATCAACACTACCAGCTGAGTGCGATGGGAGGCGTGCCAGCATACAGGAGGTTGGAAGAATTTGAAGGGGGGAAGAATTTGAAGGAAGAAGAATTCTGCAGCAGCAAGAACACGAAAATAGAGAGAAAAAGGAGCAAATTTTGCAATCAAATAGGAAGAAAAGAGAGGAAAAAAAGAGAGGATTTATATTCTTTGATTTTGATTGTACCAAATATACTCCTTATCTTTGTCAAATACACAAGTTCACATCCATTTGAGATCATTTGCAAGGTGAAAATTCCCTTTGTTCTAGCAATTTATATCATATTGTTTGGTTAAATTAAATGTAGTTTTTCTTGTATATTGTTGTGGATCTATGGATTGAGGACTATTAGGGAGGGTTCCAATTGGAACGAAATTCTTCCTAATGACCCGATGATATCCATTTGGTGAATTTTAGCTCGTTGTAATGATGTATTATGCATAGTTTATTTAGATTGTTATTTTTAGGATCTTGTGGGTGTGTAGCGATTTCGAATGTGAGCCTAGGAGTGCGACCCCGTGGTCCAAATCCGATGATGGACATCGTTTGATATATGTAATAAATTCGATGTACCTTTCATTGTAAATATGTAATCGTCGGGCCTTAAAACGACGCCAAGGCGAGAATCGGGTTTAAGGCCCCGAAATAGTGAAACTTGTGATTGTAGGCGTTTGGGGTTATTTTGATGGCTTACATGCCCATGAATAGCTCCGACGCGTGTTTATGCTTGATTTGATTTATGACACGAAATTGATTTCAAAGCCAAATGATAAGATTTTCATAAAAATCAATCAAATTAGGTTGTTAGCATCACGAGGCTTAAAAATGAGAAGTGTTAACGAATGTCGATTCCTATTTAACGAGAAAGCTAAAGAAAATCGTTTTCAGAAATCACAAAGATTGTATAAATAAATGACGTTTTATTAAACCGTTGTGCATAGGGTTAAAGAGATCCTAGAAATTGCCCATCATTTGAGTTACGAGGGCAACGTATAGATCTCGATTCCTATTTTGACGAAGGTTTAAAACTCTTGTTTTGCCAAAACGACACCTAATGAAAATCTTATAGTTTTTGACAATTAAAATCAAATTTTTTCTCATAAAGCTTTCTCGTGTATGCCGAAAAGACATTCCGAAGCATTCTCAGATCAAAGCACGATTTTCCCTAAAAAAAAATCCAAATGATTCTTTCATACAAACTCACCACAACATTCACGTGGGCACACACACACACATTCGCGCACACGCACATGTTTTATGAATTAAAGGATAGGAAAGCATCAAGATTGCGGTAACCGTGTTTCACGGAAGTCGAGGGGTGCCTAACACCTTCCCCTCACTTAAGCAAGCCCCCGAACTCTATGAATCTCGATTCGCAGACCAATTAATTCGGAGTCACACATGAGCCAGCGATTTATAAAAAAACGAAAACTCGGATGAGTTGGTACATCCATTTCAAATATACCAACTGGCGACTCTGGTTAATTGGCTCATCATAAAAACGATCTTTCAAAACCCCGTCGACATCAATGCCGACCTTTTCCAAACGTCATCTAAATCAAAAGGCTAAAATTGGAAAAGACTAGAGAAGCGAAAACCCGGCGTCGACAGCTGGCGACTCTGCTGGGGACATTAGAGGGCTTAGGCCGCGTTCGAATCTTGATGCTATCCTATCCTTCAAAAATTCATGAATATGTGTGTGCATGCGAAATTTTGATCATTTTTACTTTTGTTGTGTGAATGTGTGTTTTGTCCAATAAGTGAATGATTGAATGGGATTGCTTTACTTTTAAGTAATCATTTGCATACGGTGAGGACGATGAATGTGAATGTATGTTGAGAGAGTACCTCCTCCTGAGGCGAACCTGTCGGTTGCTTATTACTGGACTCGAAGGGGCTGCTCCCCGGAGATGGCTCAGGAAACGCACCACCCATATCCGCTCCAATCGAAAGGATTCAGACGAGTAGATTGCGAAGATTTGGGGACCTTCATGCCGAAAAGCCCGCGAGAGTAACCCTAGGGTAGGTCAGCCTCTGATAAACCTAACGGAAGGGAAGCTTCTTCATGCCCTTTTATCGTTCAGTCAAATAAATAAATGTCATGTAAATGGCATACAACTGTCATACCCTCATCATCATAATAAATATGTCCTGTATCATGTGATTACATCACCTGCACATATGAAGAGAATACTGACATGGTTTTGCAGGAAGGCAATCCGTGCCACGTACCAAGGTTTTCTAAAAACTTCTAAATACTATCCTGTCATCAAACACTGACCTTGTTTTGCAGGATAAGATTAGAGAACCAAAAAAAAAAAAAAAAAAAATGAAAAAAAAAAAAATAAAAAAATCAAGCATCAGTGTTAACATGCATCTGCCAATTTGTAGCTGGCACAGTGCTAAACTACGGCCCTTGTTTGTTTTGTGAGATTGCCCCTAGGATCCAACTGAGAGGCCATAAAGTCCATACTCCATCCATCCAAATGGCAGAAGCCTGTAGCCATGAAATTACAGTTTTGCCACTCCAACAATACGGCCGAATACGAGGGATGCATCCTAGGACTGAGATTAGCCCTGAGAATTGTGGTACAGACTTGTCCGGCCTATGATGATCAGATCGGAGAGATCTCCCATAGTGACACCCCTTCTAGATTCTATTTTCCAATTTCATCTAGAATCCATCAGATAATTGTTGATCAGTCAATTATGAATTAAAGCACAAAATATGATAAACAATTCATCCACAATTAGTATAACTAGAAGAAAGCAAATTAATCTAAAATACAAATTAGGTTCCATTGCAATCTTAATAAAAGAATTAGTTCATATTAACAAATAAAATAATTCTCATAATAAATCCAGGAAACATCATAAGAATAGAAGAATAAAAGATTAAAAGTAAAGATGGAACTCTGTCACAAGTGATCTTCACCCTTCTCTTCAATCTTTGCTCCTTACGAATGAACCTCTAATATATGGCAAAACCCTAGCCTTCAATCTTTAATAATCTTCAGAAAATAAACAATGATGTATATATCTATCTCTCATATTATCAGTTTTCTAGTGTCTTTATAAGCCTCCACACAGCCTCAAATAACACAACCCTAGCCAAACTCTACTTAGAAAGTGTCCAAGTTGGAATAGGATTACACCTCACCAGTTCAACCGAGTCCTCATGCACAAAACAGCCGCAGCGCCCACTTCCAGTGCCGCAGTGCTGACACACTGGAGTCCAAACGTCGCGGCGCCCAAACCCAGTGTCGCAGCGTTAAGCCTTGGTCTTGCCCACTGTGCGCGCACGGGTGCTTTGTCGTCTCTTCGTCGTTCTGACTTTTATTCGCCGTGTCCAAATGCAGCCCGTTCCTTGCCAATGCGCTTCATCATGCCCAACGCCATGTCAAACGTCGATGCTTGCAACACACTATCGTCCACTTGCTGCATTTGGCTTCATATGGAGTAAAGCTGCTTTGAAAGATCAGAAAATTGCAAAAAATGAGGGCAGCGCGGCCGTGCCCAATTTATACTAGGAGCAGTGTGGCCGCTCCAGTATCCAGAGTTAAATTTTCTTCTTCTGCCAAGGCAGCACGACTGCGTCCCATTCAAGCCTCTCTCAAGCGCAGCCACGCCGGTTCGGGAGTTGACCAGAGTTGACTTTTTGCTTAAGTTGAGGAACTGATGTGTAATTTATTTCCAGACTTTTAATTAAATTAGGATTTATGTCAGATGCTATAAAAAGATGTTTTAAGTCATTATTGAGTGTTGTTGAACTTATTAGAAGAATACCCTAGTTTTGAAAAATAGTTTTGGGAGCATAAAAATGAACTAAAAATACTTAAGAACTTACAAAATAATCAAGCTAAGAGTACCTAAATAATAGATATACAATTCACTCATCAGTCCCACCTTCATGTGAGAGGAGACTATGTGGAAATATCAAAAAAATACATGTGAAAATAGTGCTCCCTTAATTATAATTAGGGGAATTTTTTGTATGTTATTTTATATTTTTGTGACTCAACTTGGGTTATATAGGCCCGAATTTGGGGGCGTCACAGTGGCCTCCCACCTCATTGTGTAATTTCTTGGTTCCTTCCGACTTTGATGCTTCTTTGTATAGCTTTCTTAAATTTGACTACTATTGAGCATGAGATGTGATGAGAGATCATTAAAGCAACCCCACCATGAGGGGGACACCCATTGGGGTTGACCACACCCTTAGAGCCGACCCTAGGATGCTCATAGTGGCTCCTTCCTTAGCTTCTCCCTATTTTAATCCTTCCTTGCATGCTTTCTTGAATTTTGTTAAGTGTTAGAAGTGAGGCATGTTGAGAGGATGTTTAGTCAGCCCTACTATGAGGGTGAGCCCCCTTGGGACTGACCCAGACTCTTGGGGCCGATCCTAGAATGGCCTCCCACCTCATGATGGTTGCCTTGTTTTGCCTTCATGGTTGTTTATTTCCATACTTTCATGTCTTGCTTGTTTGATCATCTTCTTCTTCATTCCTTGTTCCTTTCTTGTGTGAGTGTGAGGTGTGCACCTTGTGGTAGCATAAAGCACCTCCTCGTAGTGGCTCATCTAGTGAGGTTCTCCATACTTGGCCATTTTCTTGTCGATTTCCCACATTTAGCCAATTTTTGCCTGTTTGGGTGGAAATGACTAAGACTTTACTTTGGCTTCTTCTCCGGTAACTATGATGGATATTGAGGGATGTTAATAAGCATGTTGAGCTACTCAAACTTGACGCGAAAGTATAGGAGCCTCGGTGGTCTCTTTAGTGGGGCCCGTCTAGAGCCATTTTGTGACAAAGAACATATTTTTTGATACAGACAAATTCGGGAGTTAAGTATCACTAATTATAATTTAGTTAAGGTAATTATCCCCCTAATTCATACCTGGATATAGTGATATAGATTAATTACCCATATGCCTTTGATTGATACGGAATGTCCATAATGTCCCCGAGTAAAGTGATTGTGATGCCCATTAGGCTAGGACATGTGTCTCCTTCTAATTGACTGAATTTTAATATCCTCACAATAAGAAAAATGCATAATCAAAATCAAATTGATGTGTGTGTGTGTGTGTGTGTGTATATATATATATATATATATATAGTTGATATATTCATACACTAATTTTCATTTAGTACTTTGAAATTTTTTTTCTATTTTTTGTGGATTTCATCATGCTTGAGGAAATTCGTGTTGATAGCCATTCACAAACAAATATATTGCAAAAGTCTAAAATAGACACCTAACGAATAAAAGCGGTGGTTGATATTATCAGAACAAAAATAATGATGTTAGAACAATAAGTGTTGTTTAAACTATTAAGTATTATAAAAATAATAATAAAATTATTGCTAAACATAGATTTATTCTCGCGGCATAATTTTTGCATTTACAATATCAACATTTAATAAGAATTAGATGTGTTGGGGTATAATTTTGTAGGGCCGGACAGTTCGGTGGGCTTAATCCTACGTGGAGGAATTTTTCCCACCTGAAGGTATATTCTGATGGGGATGTTTTGCAGTTAAGGAATCTGTAATCCTAAAGAACGAGTCAGGATTATATTCGACTTCCTTTTTTTAAGGAGATTGACTTCTATCCTATTATGGTAACTACCATGATAAGGAATCCTATTATAATTTGGGGACAGGGCGATAAAAGAGGTGTGATCAGCTATAAATACAAGGCTATACCCTAATTCACAGGTAATGTCACTTTGAGCACTAAAGCATTAAGCCTCCATTGTTAACCTTATTCTTAGCTTGTACTTATTCTCACACGCTATCCCCCGGCGGCCCCGACCGTCTGCTCTTTAAGTGTGGTCTCATTTTTGTGCAGGATTGAACGCGTAATTCTGTGATTGGATGTGTGAACGAATCTTGGCGTTAACATTAGCGCTAGAAGGAGGGCTACTTTAGTGCTACTTTATTTTTTAATCACCTGTGTATTCCGTAGGAAGTTATGGCAAGTAAGGCGAACACTATTTTAGACCGGGATGGAAATTATGCCGATCCCATGGCATAACCCAGAGGATCAGTCAAAGACCGGCTCGGACCTAAGAAGCCAATGAAAGATAGGCTCGGTCCCCAGGATCATTATGTGGGTCAAACAAAGGCTCAATCAGTTTTGACCCGACGACGTTTATTCTTAGCCAGCCAGACAACTCCACAATTCTGAGACCGTGGCGCGAATAGTCGGTCTTGGGTGCGAACACACAAGGAGAAGGGTTAGGAGCAGGACGGCCAAGACAAAGCCAGGTGATCCTAACCCATAAGAAGCAGCTGAACGAGGACGCCATAGAGGCTTTACGCCTCTAGAAGAAAGAATTGGATGCCTAGTTAGCTTAATTGGTGGGCGAAGAAAAGGTTTTCTCGAGTCGACCCCGCCATCGCAGAATCACGCAGCAGAGCCGATCCAGGACATACCATTCGGACGGCTCTCGGCAGGACAGGAGCAGGCAAAGAAACCGCTCCAGAGAAGGTAGCAGCAAGGATCGAGGGAGGTCAGGACAAAGACAGCGGATGGCTTCTTCAAAACACACAAGGGACAAGCATATGTCGTCCTCGGGAAGGAGGAATCCAACCACCTCGCCAAAAGAGTAGCGAAGTTGGAACAGAAGTTGGCGGCTATTGATTAGGCAAAGGAATCGTCGATCGACCCGACATCACTTTCAGCCCCAAGATTGATCAGGCTCGAGCTGACCCGTGCAAAAAGATGCCACTGATGGAGAGTTATGATGGTTCTGGAGATCTTTATTACCACACGCATGCATACAATTGTCTCATGGCCATTCTGACGCTGTCAAGTGTCATATGTTTGTGCTCGGGAATAGATGGCGTCACTTTTGCCAAATTCTACGGCTTGTAAAAGGAATTGTGCGAGAAATTCCATACCAGGTTCAGAAGTAATAATAGGAAGAGAAAGGTGACGACTTCCCTTATGCAAGTTTGACAGCAGTCGAACGAGAGTCTGAGCCAATATGTGAAGAGATTCCGGGAGGCGGTCGGTATTGTGACAACGTTCTTTACTACCGGGTTGGACGTTGTAAAGTCAATAAAAATAATCAACCCGTCGAAGGATCTGTCAGAGGCGTATGATTGGGCAGAAGAGTTTATTGCTATTAAGGAAGCTATGGGGAGCCTGAAGCCACACTCACATTCATCGGATAAGCCCAGAGACAGGGATAGGTGTAATAATCCCAAGTTAGATATGCAACCGAAGAGGAGTTTTAATAATGGGTTCGAGGTTAGGGAGGTAGCCGACCACCCTTCCCGAACCGGGGCGTTAATAAGGTGTACACTCCCCTCAACACGGATCGGGCAAAGATACTAGAGGAGATGAAAGACAAACCTTATTTTGTACTATGTCGGCCCAATACCCATCCGTGGAGAGGAGATCAAAATCAGTATTACAATTATCAACAGAACACGGGACACTTAACCGAGGATTATCAGCATTTGAAGGAACTAATAGAAAAGAATGTCTAGAATGGGGAGTTGGTTTACTACGTTGTTGGCCGAGGAGGTTCAGAAAAGAAGCAGGAGGTTGTAAGTAAAGAGCAACCGAAGGATCGGCAACCCGAACAGAACCCGCCTTCTCAGATTGTAGTAGACATTATCACAGGAGGATCGGTTAGACGTATAATTGGGAAGAAGTGTCGAAGCTTGTTGGATACAGTATTAACAGTGTCTAAACAACCCGTGAGGAAGGAACGGGCTTATCCAGGCACGATTATTTCATTCACCAATGAGGAATATCCATCCGAGTCGGTGGATCCGCATGAGGGAGCATTGGTTATCACTGCCCAAGTCGGACTAGTGGATGTACGGAGAATGATGATTAACAATAGGTCTTTGGTGGATATCTTGTATAGTCACGCGTACCAAAGGTTGGATTTGGAAGGTCGGAAGATGATAGTGGGCCAGGAAGCCCTTCAGTATGGGTTTAGTAATGATCCGGTACATGTGGCGGGGACCATCGAGCTGCCAGTTATCTTCGGTATGGCTCCTCAGTAGGTTAAGATAAATGTTAGATTCTTTGTGGTGCAAGTAGATTCTACCTACAATGCAATTTTAGGTCGACTGACGTTGGCAGCGCTGCAAACAGTGACTTCTATACCCCATTTCAAGTTGAAGTTTCCTACGCCAAATGGGGTTGGTGAAGTCAAAGGAAACCTGGACATTGCAAGAAGGTGCTATCAGAACATATTGATCTCATTAGGGGTCGGGCTCAGTAAGCAAAAGCATATGATGGCGATCGAGATAGAGTCGTTCATAGAGGGTGCTACTGAACCCCTTGTTCTTCCGGCAGAGGAAGCTGAAGATGTGGAGTTGATCCTAAGGAATTCGGAGAAGTTAGTGAAGATTGGGTCGAGGCTACAAGAACCTCTTCGAATTAAAATTATTTCTTAATTTTAATTCTTTATTTCGAAACATAGAAAAATATTGAATAATTATAGTATCCTCCCATGTGTTTTCGGAAAACAATAGAGTGAAATGTTAAATTAAATAAATGTTATTCACCTTTAGGAGTTGGGTGAAATATTAAGTTAAGTTAAGAATGGGAAGGGATTGCTTTTTTTTAATGATATGGGACCCACTATCCAATTTTTGGGTCCGATATTCCGGTCCGCATAGAAACACTCTTTTCAGATTGTTGAACCGAAGAGAGGGAGGATTTCGTTACGCCATGCCTTCAGGCACGAACAATTACTAGTATATATATATATATATATATAGGGGAATGCTTCATAGCTCACCACGTTAATTACGGGCACTGTTTCAGCTAACCCTTATTCAGCCGTCCAAGATAAGATCCAAGGGATAGGTATGGGTTCGGCCGCTAGAGGGAGTAGCGACCAGCAATAAATTTAATTACTTTTCATACCGGCCACTAGAGGGAGTAGCGGTCAATCAAAACGACAGCGTTTTGACTGGTCGCTACTCCCTCTAGATGCCAGTATGAAAAGTTTTTTTGCTGGCCATTGGAGGGAGTAGAGGCCAGGAAAAATGTCTAAAATACACCCACCTTAGTTAGTGTTGTGCAAAATTGGTATTGACAATTTACACGCAATATATGTGGGCAACAAATAATAAATAGTAAGTAGGGTATCGTTCCCACGAGAAAATATGTTAATATTTATCAATTACTAATTTTTAATCCAATTAATCCTATTCAAACTGCGAATGATATTTGAGAATTTAAATTTAAATTAACTAAGACTAACCACTAAATTAATTAATCACAAAAAAAATGCAGATTTAAAAGCTTAAGATTATAACTTCCCTTAGTACTTCATTTAAACCAATACACTTCCTATTTAAGTAATTAATTACAATGAATCGCTAACCAAGAATTCTTCATAGTATTCATGTGCTTCTTCCGATAGACACATATGAATAAATTCTTATAAATCTAACTATTAAAGCAATAGAATTACAAGGAATACCCTAACTAATTAACCCACTATATTCCTATATGAATTATGTTAATTAGGGTTTCAAGCTCAAATTCTTTCAATGGCTACAAAAGACACGTAGGTATATTCCTATCCTACATGCTAATCATATTAACCTTATTCAGATTATATGAAAAGATGCTATCATATCCAGATCTAAATCTATATTCCATCTTCCAATTTTGTATAAATTATCCTGGTAATTGTTGATCAGACAATTAATATAAGAACAAGATATGATAAATAATTCAAAAATAATTAACTTAAATTAAATAGAAAGCATCAATCTAAATTTCATACTTAGTTCCGTTGTAATCTTAATTGAAAGTTTAGTTCATAGCAATAAAGGAAAACATCATCCAAATTATATAAAAACATCCCAGAAATTACAAAAATTAAAGATAAAAGAAAGGGATAGAAGAAACTATAAAACCACTCTCAATCTCTGTCTTGATCTCTTCAAACTCTGCAAATCTCCTTCGTGTTCTCCTCGTTGTTTCTCTACAAAATCTTGTTGTTACGTCCTCTAAGTTCTCTCTCCTTGATCTTCTTAAAAAAACTTCCCTTTTGAATCTTTTTTGGCTTAGAAACCCTTTTTTCCAATTAATTCTCACTTTCCTCGCTGGGCAAATCTGATGTTGGGCGTACGTACGCCGGTCTGGGACACCGTAATTACAAAAATGCCATTATACTGATTTTAAATGATTTTTTTAATTCTTTTCTTTTCCAAAATGACTTATATGCCCTTCCAGCTCCATCCTACAATAAATAAACATAAAAACAAATAAAATAACCCTAAAATTTACTTAACGATAACAATTATTAAGCCTAAAAATACTCGATTTGTAGGTATAAAATTCACTCATCAAATACCCCCAAACTTAAACAATTGCTTGTCCTCAAGCAAAACACTAAGAATACAAAAATAACTCTAACACTTAACTACTCAAGCAATGAATCAATACGAAATTGATATCTGGCCTCAAGGATTTCTTCTAATGATAACTTGAGAAACAAAATTCGAAAACATGCAAAGTCTAAAATTTCCACCTAATCATCAGTTTCACAACTACTCATGATCCTTTAAGTGTGTGTGCATCCAAATGCTCAAACTAATTACGACTCACATAAGCTCATATAATCACATACTCATAAAAGATTTTCAAATCAACTCTATAAACTCACTTTTCACATCAATCTCCGCTAATAAAGACAAAACATAAATTTAAGAGATCAAAAGGATATGTCATACATTTAAGCACGCTTGAACCCTTCCCAAGTATTTCAAAACGCAATTTTTCTTTCCTTTTTAGTGAGTGCGTTTTACGCTCCATCTCACTTTCCATTGAACGAGTGTGTTTTACGCTCCATCTCGTTTTCTCTCGCACGAGTGCATTTTACGCTCCTTCTCGTGCCTATGTTTATGGATGAGTGCGTTTTATGCTCCATCTTAACCCACCACATGATTCATCATTCTAACTCAGGACAGTTTCACAATTTTTAAAATTTTCAATAACCCAAGATTTCTCCCAAACTTATGTTAATGCCTAAATTTCACTTCAACTGATGCTCAAATATGTTTTTAAAGTTTCAATGATATCTTTCATAAGTATTCAACCAAAATTTTTTCCTTAAGACACAACTAGCTAAATAGATGGATATGTGCTTTGAAGTTCAAAAAGATCACAAACAGTGTAAACCCAACTCATAAGTCAAAATATAAACTAAGCATGCTTCTTAATTTTCCATGAGCTAAAAAAATAAATCACAATTTTTTTTTCTTATTCTTGGCCATAATTAAATTCAAATCAAACCATTACTCACCTATCCTACAAACATACTAACTAAAATGCAAATTTAATAACAAAATACATTTAAGTACCAAATAAAACAAAAAATAAAAACACACCCCCAAACTTAAACTAGACATTGTCCTCAATGACTAAGATAAAAAAAAGTAAAGCAAAGGACTTCCCTGAAAATCACTGATTGGCCACTTTAGCGTCCTCCTTATCCACTAAATCTGGAGCATATTCCATATATTTGCTATTTGGTACCTAAAGACAATTGACATAACTGAGTAAAATACAATTAAATGAAAACTAAATAACTAAACCGCAATAAACAATAAAAATAAAAATAAATAAATAAATAAAAAATAAAAATAAAAATAAAACTTGGGTTGCCTCCCAAGAAGCGCTTGTTTTAAAGTCGTCAGCCCGACTACTTCCTCTTCTCTCAATCTGGTTCAATCACAAAAATTGTCATTGCATGCCTCCTCTTAGTCTTTTCTTTGAATTCCTTGGCATAATCGTACGTTTTCAAACCCCCAAACTTATCTTCATCCATTGGCAGAAAATAACTTGCATCATTCGATTCAACTGTTCCTACATCCTTGACCACATCAATCCGAAAGCAGTCCTCACGATCATATGGAAGCTTAACTGTCTTGACCACCTTGAATGTAACCTCTTCTTCTTGTGACCCATTATTGAACCTTTTCTTTTCAGCTTTATTAAAATTTTCCATATCATCGGGTGACCTTTTTAGTTTTCCAATTAATTCTCACTTTCCTCGCTGGGCAAATCTGATGTTGGGCGTACGTACGCCGGTCTGGGACACCGTAATTACAAAAATGCCATTCTACTGATTTTAAATGATTTTTAAATTCTTTTCTTGTCCAAAATGACTTATATACCCCTCCAGCTCCATCCTATAATAAATAAACATAAAAACAAATAAAATAACCATAAAATTTACTTAACGATAACAATTATTAAGCCTAAAAATACCCGATTTGTAGGTATAAAATTCACTCATTAGTTAGTTAAATTTAAATAGTTTCAATGTATAAAATATTTGTATAAATAATTTTTTAAGTAATAAAAATTAACATTATCAACTATATATAATGTATTTATTTCTATAAATAATTTTTATAAATAATAAAAATTTCTTAAAAAATAATTTTTTAATGTATTTTTATAAATAATTTTTTATTTAATAAAATACATTGAATATAAATACATTGAATAATTATTAAAATATAAATACATCAAAAAATTATTACTTAAGAAATTATTCATACAAATAAATACATTATATATAGTAGATAATGTTAATTTTTATTACTTAATAAATTATTTATACAAATATTTTATACATTGAAACTATTTAAATCTAACTAACTATGGTGGGGGTGTTTTAGATATTTCTCCTAACCTCTACTCCCTCCTATGGCCAGCAAAAAAAAATTACTCTTCATACTGGCCGCTAGAGGGAGTAGCGGCCAGTCAAAATGACAGCGTTTTGATTGGTCGTTACTCCCTCTAGCAGCCGGGCCCATATACCTATCTCTTAGATCTTATTTTGGACAGTTGGATAAGGGTTAGCTGGAACAGTGCCCATAGCTAACGCGAGTTATGGAGCATTCTCCATATATATATATATATATATATATATAGATATATATAGATATATATATATATATAGAGAGAGAGAGACAGAGAGAGAGCCGGGATCAGGAGCAGACCGATCTGCTAACAGACCGGTCTTTAGCGACGGTTTTTCCGTCGCCTAAACAATAGGCAATGGTATTTTTATAACATAAACCGTCGCCTATTGTTTAGACGACGGAAAAACCGTCGCTAAAGACCGGTCTGTATATATATATATATATATATATATATGGTGGTAGAATATCCACAACAACCGGTTGCTGGCCAGTAACCGGATTTTGAATACTATCGCTACAGCTGTGACAACCCGAACTTTCGAGAATAATTATAATAAGAATTTAATATAGAATAATTCTTATTCTGAGACGTGTCGAGTTTGAATATATATGTGTTATATATATTTATGTGATTTTTTGGTGAGCTTAATATGTATATATGTGACACCCCCAAAATTTATACACTTCCCTGTAGCAGATCTGGTGCTCACGTGAAGCTAAACAACTATAAATATTCAATAAAATATGACTTCTATCTATCCAAGATTCACAGTATCTGTTGCCTCTTTTTTAATCTTTAGTAAAAGAGCTCTAACTCACGCAATTATACGTGGTCAACAAGTAATACAGAGGAAGTAGAGTATCGTCCCACAAAGAAAGTGCTAAATTAAATTACTATGCATTAGTCCTATCACTATATTTATTTGCCTAAACTAATGACTTGATTGTGTTGACAAAATTATTTCTAAATTAATTAACAACTAAAGATGCAAATACTAATGGAATATATCAAACTTGGAATTAATGGGATCCTAACTTCACTTAATAGTTCATCTAATTACCACTTTCATGCTAGAAAGTTCACATATCACAAAAAAGTAGCCAAGGACACTAAAATAGACATAACCATTTGTCAATGTATTATGACCTACTTACATAATATCCATACTCAATAGACACCATGTAATCACCACTATAACCGAAATCACTATATTTCTATGTGACATTGTAATTATATTGATTTAAAGCACAAACCCTTATTTTGACTCTTGCGGTGAAACAATATATTTCTATCTGATTCACACAATATTAAGCCAACCAATTAAGCCTCATATTCGCAAGCTATCATGATTACAATCCATACTTATATGTTGTTTTTCAATTCCATATGTAGACACCCAAATTTTGCACTTCGTATACTAACCTTGACAGGAGGGCAAATTCGTCAAATGGACCGGCCTGCGAGAGCAAAAAACAGGAAAAGTATAGACGCTCGACGCCACCATGACAATGTGCAACCGAAATCGACATGACAGCAGGGCCATCCGAATTTGGCATTCCCGGAGGGTGTGGCACGCCTCCCAATGATTCCCGGAATGTAGAATACGAGCCTGTCAGCGAAAACCAGCGTCACGACACAAGAATCGAGGCATAGCACGAAAATTGAGAAAGTCAAGCCAGCCAGCCGCGGATTGATCTGCGGCCAAGTGGGTGCGCCAGCACGGAAACCAGGAAATCAGCACTATCAGCTGAGTGCGATGGGAGGTGGGCCAGCCAGCCTATTTCAGCCCAGTTTCGTGCAGCATACAGGAGGTGGAGCAATTTGGAAAGAATTGGGAAGAAGAAGGAAATTCCAGCAGCAAAAGAACACGGAAATTGAGAGGAAAAAGAGAGAAATTTTGCAATCAAATAGGAAGAAAAGAGAGAAAAAAAGAGAGAATTTAATTCTTTTGATTTTGATTGTATCAAATACACTCCTTATCCTATTCAAATACACAAGTTCATATCCATTTGAGATCAATTGCAAGGTGAAAATTTCTATTTGTTCTAGCAATTCATGTCATATTGATTGGGTAAATTAGATGTAACTTTCATGTATCTTGTTGAACAATCATGGATTAAGGATTATTGGTGAGGGTTCCATTGGAACAAAATTCTTCCTAATAATCCGATGATATCTAATTGGTGAAATTTCTAGCTTGTTTATGGATATATATTAGGCGTAGTTTAATCGATTGTATTTTTAGGATGTATTAGATAAATCCGAGTTGGTTAATTATGTAGTATTCACTTTGTGGGCATGTCATAATCTCGTGTGAGCCTAGGAGCGCGACCCCGTGGTTCAAATCCGATGATGGACGTTTTGATGTATGTAATAGATTCAAGGTGCTCATTTTTGTAACATGTAACCGTCGGGCCTTAAAACGACGCCAAGGCGAGAATCGGGTTTAAGGCCCCATAGTAGTGAAATATGTGATTTTTGGCGTTTGGGGATATTTTGATGGCTGACATGCCCGTGAATACCCTCGACGCGTGTTTACGCTTGATTAGATTTTGCGACACCAAAATGATTCCAAAAGATTAAAACGATAAAGATTTTTCTAAAACCATTCAAAGTAGGACATTAGCATCACAAGGCCAAAATTTGGAAATGCTAACGAAAGTCGATTCCTATTCTACGCGAAAGCTAAAAAGAAGTTGTTTTCAAATGTCACGAAAAAATGGGTTTTATAAAAGAAATTAAATGTTTTATTAAACCTTGATGCATAGGGCGAAAGAGATCCTGGAAATTGCCTATCATTTATGAAAGCAACGTACAAATCTCGATTCCTATTTTGGTTAAAGGTTTAAAACTCTTGTTTTGCCAAAAACGGCACCTAATAAAAACCTCATACTTTTTGATAATAAAAAAAATCAAACCTTTTCTCATAAAGCTTTCTCGTGTATGCCGAAAAGACATTCCGAAGCATTCTCAAATTGAAGCACGGCTTTTCCTAAAAATCCAAATGATTCTTTCATACAAACTCACCACAACATTCACATAAGCACACACACACACACCTGCATATATACATATTTCATGAATTAAAGGATAGGACAGCATCAAGATTGCGGTAACCGTGTTTCACGGAAGTCGAGGGGTGCCTAACACCTTCCCCTCACTTAAGTAAGCCCCCGAACTCTATGAATCTCGATTCGCAGACCAATTAATTCGGAGTCACATATGAGCCAGCGATTTATAAAAAAACGAAAACTCGGATGAGTTGGTACATCCATTTCAAACATACCAACTGGCGACTCTGGTTAATTGGCTCATCATAAAAAACGATCTTTCAAAACCCCGTCGACCTCAATGCCGACCTTTTCCAAAAATCATCTAAACCAAAAGGCTAAAAATTGGAAAAGACAAAAAAGGACAAAGCGGATAAAACCGGCGTCGACAACTGGCGACTCTGCTGGGGACCATTAGAGGGCTTAAGCCGCGTTCAAATCTTAATGCTGTCCTATCCTTTAAAATTTATGAATGTGTATGTGCGTGCGACATTTTGACCTGTTTTACTTATTGTTGTGTGAATATGTGTTTTTGTCCAAAAAATGAATGATTTGAATAGAATTGCTTTACTTTTAAAGTAATCATTTGCATACGGTGAGGACGATGAATGTGAATGTATGTTGAGAGAGTACCTCCTCCTGAGGCGAACCTGTCGGTTGCTTATTACTGGACTCGAAGGGGCTGCTCCCCGGAGATGGCTCAGGAAACGCACCACCCAAATCCGCTCCAATCGAAAGGGCTCAGACGAGTAGATTGCGAAGATTTGGGGACCTTCATGCCGAAAAGCCCGTGAGAGTAACCCTAGGATAGGTCAGCCTCAGATTAACCCAACGCATGGAAAAGTCTCTTCATGCCCTTTTACATTCATGCGGATAAATGTCATGGTCTCATTCATCTATACCTCCCTTTCTGTCAAAGAATTACTAACCGCTGCGTTTTGCAGGGAACAGCTGGGGAAGCATAATAAGTCATAATGGCATTTGTTATTGCAATAAGGGACTACTAACATGATATTTTGCAGAAAAAGATTAAAAAACCCAAGACGCAAAAAGTTACAGCTTTAGCATGCATCCATATCCTTTCATTTCCCGGGACTAAACTTCGAACCGTTGTTTCGCAGGATTGCTCCTCAAACCCGTTCGCAGTCTAAAAGGGCCCAAAACTCCATATCTGAAATGGCTGATATTCCATCTGCCAATTCCGGTGCTATATCTAGGGAGGAATTTGATGACTTTAAGAAGCAGATGTTAGAAATGGCCATAATGCTAAGAGAGCAGTTGATACCCAGGCATGAACTACCTAAAGAGGATCCACCTAAGGGCGAGCCAGTCATCCCAAAGGCCATTCCCGGCCCCAATAAAACAGTGATTACTATCCCGGAAGAGGGAGATATAGATGACTTGCGGAAGAAAATGAGACAAATGGAAGAAACCATCCAATCTATCAGGGGCATAGGGTCCCTCGGCAGGGTTAACTATTCAGATTTATGTGTCTTCCCCGGAGCCAGATACCCGGAGAAATTCAAAATCCCAGAGTTTGAAAAATACAATGGAAAGGGGGACCCCTACACACACTTGAAAATATACATTGGAGAACTCGGGTCTTATGCCGAGGACGAGGGGTTGAGAATGCAGCTGTTCCAGAAAAGCTTAACGGGTGAGGCAAGAATTTGGTATGCCCGCCTTGACAACGCCCGGATCCACAACTGGGAGGAATTGGCCCATACTTTCTTAACCCAATACAGCTTTCAGGCCCAGATGGCCCCTGACAGGTATCAAATGACAAAGGTTAAGAAACAACCTAGGGAATCCTTCAGGGAATACGCGCAACGATGGAGGGGCATGGCCACACAGGTGACCCCCCCGATGAGCGAATCAGAGATGGTGATGACCTTTGTAGACATTCAAGAGGTACCATATTATGAACGAGTCATCTCGGGGATTGGGAGACCCTTCGCTGAAATGATTAAGCATGGAGAGATGGTAGATATGGGGTTGAAATCGGGTAAAATCCGGGACTTTACTGCTTTAGAAACTGCTGCCGAGCAAATACAGAATGGAAACTATGGCAACAGTTCCCGGAGGGTCCAAAAGAAAAAGGAAGAGGATGTCTCCCTCATCCTACAGGGGTCATCCAGAAAAACAGAAAGCCATCTTCCGGTACAGGTGCAAAGGGTAGGGCCATCCCGACAGCCAAACTTCACAGATCAAGGAGCAGAGGGGCGAAGAAGATATGAGGCCTCACAAAATCGAGTATTCACCCCACTCGGGGAGCCTCTCGAGCGGATTTTGGCGGTATTGATGGCCCAAAAGAAGATAATCAATTTGGCTCCCCCAAGTGACCCGAAGGGAAGGAGATTTGACCCAAGCAAACGGTGCGCCTACCACTCGGGTTCCCCGGGTCATGATACACAAGATTGTTGGACATTGAAACATATAATTCAGAACATGATCGACAATGGGGAAATTATGGTGGAACAACCAGACTCCCCGAATGTTAAGGCAAATCCCCTGCCAAGACATGATGGAGGGGGAGTCAATGTGACAGAGGCAAGTGAGGCTGGGGGGCCCCCAAGGTTGAACTATGTGCAGAAAATTGAGGAAATGATCAACGTGATCGGGGAAGTGTCTGATGTAAAGCCCCCTTTCATCCAGCGCATTTCATCTGACCTGACTGTCGACAACTGGACCATGAAGCCAGTATTATCCAAAAAAGGGTAAAACCCGACGTCAGGGTGGTGGACCCCAGAGGATGGGGGAATGAAGAAGTTTTATTTTTGTTGTTGTTTTATTTCTGCATAATTATGTCGTTTCTTCGTGTTATTTTGAAAATGCGATCGTCGTGAAAAATGATTTATGTATGACAAGTATTTTGTTTCATGTCAGGTGTACCAATTTGAGTAATCCTTGCCTAACAAATGGTCTTGCAAATTTGAATGATGATTATGATTTTGACATTGAGCTGGATTTCGATTTAATGGGCATTGAACAAGACGAGACAGATTACGACGATGCGCCTGAAGAGATCAAAGGATGGGTCGAGGATAAACCCAAACCCAACTTGGACCAAACCGTCACCATTGATATTGGAACCCCTGATAAGCCAAAAGAACTCAAGATAGGGACGGACCTTACCCCCAACCAAAAAGCTGAAATGACTGAGTTACTAAAGCAATATGAGGATGTCTTTGCCTGGTCTCATGAGGATATGATCGGATTGTCCACCGACATTGTGGTACACCGATTACCCATCAAGGAGGGTTTCCGGCCTGTCAAACAAAAATTAAGAAAATTGAAACCGGAGTGGAGCCTAAAAGTAAAGGAAGAAATCATCAAGCAGTTCAGGGCGGGAATCATTATGGTGTCTACTTACCCGGAATGGCTATCAAATGTAGTCCCAGTGGCTAAACCTGGAGGAAAGGTAAGGGTATGTGTGGACTACAGAGATCTAAACAAGGCCAGTCTCAAGGATAACTTCCCGGTGCCTTTCATACACATCCTGGTAGATAACACAGCCCAGTACGAAATGTACTCTTTTGTGGATTACTTCGCGGGATATCATCAGATAATGGTGGCAGAAGAAGATCGGGAAAAGACCGCATTCATCACCCCTTGGGGCACTTTTTGCTATAGGCGATTGGCTTTTGGCCTCACAAACGCGGGGGCCACTTATTAAAGAGCCATGATGGCCTTATTCCACGATATGATGCATATGGAGATAGAGGTCTACGTGGATGACATTATTGTAAAGTCGAGGGAAGAATCTGATCATGTAACCCATCTCAAAAAGTTGTTCGATCGGCTCAGAAAGTATAATTTGAAACTCAATCCAGCCAAGTGTGCTTTCGGGGTGCAGTTGGGTAAGCTCTTGGGTTTCCTGGTTAGTGATCGGGGCATTGAGTTGGACCCGGCAAAGATTAAGGCCATTGTGGATATGCCGGCGCCTCACACAGAGAAGGAGATAAGAGGATTCCTCGGAAGGATAAACTTTATCAGCCGTTTTATATCCCACTTGACAACTACATGTGAGCCCATTTTCAAACTGTTAAGAAAGGGGGTTTCCCAAGAATGGAATGAGCAATGTCAGAGGGCTTTTCAGACCATTAAAAAGCAATTGACTGAAGCACCAGTGCTGGTTCCCCCGAGGGATGGGATCCCTCTGTTTATGTATATATCGGTAAATGCCATCGCGATGGGATGTATGTTGGGACAGAAAAATGATGCGGGTAAAGAGCAGGCCATCTATTACCTCAGCAAAAGATTTAGCCAATGTGAGCAGAATTACACTCCCATCGAGAAGACCTGTTGTGCTCTAGCTTGGGCTGCAGGGAGATTATAGCACTACCTCCAGGGGCATACGACGTACCTGATATCAAGAATGGATCCCCTGAAATATATTTTTGAAAGGCCCCTGTTGAATTGTCGATTGTCAAGATGGCAGTTAATCTTACAACAGTTCGACATAGTGTACGTGACTCAGAAGGCCATGAAAGGACAGGGAATTGCAGATCAGTTGGCAGAAGCCCCGTCAGGAGGGATGGAGCCCTTGGAAACTCCTCTTCCGGGCGAGGATATATTTTGGGTATCGCACGAGAAATGTGATGACGAGGGACAATTCTGGAAGCTGTATTTTGATGGTGCCATGAATGCCGAGGGGGCAGGAGCCGGAGCGGTCCTAGTCTCTATCACCGGAGAATAATACCCCGTGGCCACTAAACTTCGTTTCAGCAATTAGAACAACACCGCTGAATACGAGGGGTGTATCTTGGGACTCCGCTTGGCCCGTGACATGGGAGTGAAGAGACTAGCGGTGTTCGGGGATTCAGAATTGGTAATCAGACAGGCAATCGGGATATACAACACTAAGGAACTTCGGTTACTTCCATACCATCGTTGTGTCATCCAGCTGATGCAAGAGTTCGAGGATATCGCCTTCCGCCATATTCCTCGGGGACGAAATGACTTTGCCGATGCATTGGCGACTCTGGCCTCCCTAATCCACGTGATCAAGAGTAGGGACAGTCCACAGATTGAGATCACCGTACAGAATGCCCCGGCATATGAGGAACATGTGGCAGTGTTATCAAACGAGGTGGGGTTGACGAGGCAGCCTTGGTATCACGACATAAGGGAATATCTGAGAGATAGATCCATTCCCGACCAGGCGAGTCGAACTGAGAGGATGAGAATTCAAAGGATGGCGATGAAATTTTATCTGAGCGGGGATTCACTCTACAAGAGGGATGCTGGTTTGGGACTGCTGCAGTGCGTAGATGAAACGCAATCCCAAAGGATTATGAATGAAATCCATGGCGGGGTGTGTGGGCCACACATGAGTGGACCAATGCTGGCCAAAAAGATTTTGAGAGCGGGGCATTATTGGTTGACGCTGAAGGCCGATTGCGATGATCATGTCAAACGGTGTTATCAATGTCAGGCGCACGGTAATGTGATCCATACGCCTCCCAATGAACTGCACTGTATGACCTCCCCGTGGCCATTTTCAATGTGGGGAATGGATGTAATCGGACCAATAGAGCCCAAGGCAAGCAACGGGCACCGATTCATTTTCGTCATGATCGATTACTTCACCAAATGGGTAGAAGCAGCTTCTTTCCCCAAAGTAACTCAGGAGGTCATCGTCGGGTTCATCAGGAATAATGTCATTTGTCGATACGGGCAGCCTGAGGTTTTGGTCTCTGACAATGCCAAGAATTTAAACAACGCCCTCATGAAGGGACTGTGTGACCAGTTCAAAATCAAGCACCTCAATTCCGTCATTTACCGTCCTAAGATGAATGGGGCAGTAGAGGCTGCAAATAAGAACATCAAGAAAATCATGGCCAAAATGTCTGCCAATCATCGGGGATGGCCAGAACTGCTACCCCTCACTCTGCTGGCATACCGAACATCAACGCGTACTTCTACAGGGGCAACCCCTTACGCTCTGGTGTATGGAATGGAGGCCGTTCTGCCAATCGAGGTTGAAATGGCATCTCTCAGAATAGTGATCGATGCTCAGATAAGCGAGGAGGATTGGATGCAAAGTCGATACGACCAATTGGCCCTAATTGATGAAAGAAGAGTGGCTGCCGTTTGGCATGGTCAACTATATCAACAGAGGATCTCTCGATCATACGATAAAAAGATAAGACTTCGAAAGTTCGAGGAAAACGATTTGGTGTTGAAAAGAGTCATGCCTTGTCAAGACGAAGCCAAGGGGAAGTTTGCCCCGAACTGGGAAGGGCCATTTGTGATTAAGAGGGTGCTATCCGGAGGAGCCCTCATATTGCAAGAAATGGATGGTGAGGTATTTCCACAACCCCTCAATTCTGACTCGGTGAAGCGGTTCTACGCTTGAATCATTAGGTCCTTTTTCCTTGAAAGCGAACTACGTAGGACCTGATCTCCCAACTTGTGGGGGTACGTAGGCAGTCATCATGGCGCGGTCCGATCCTTTAAAAAATAATCCTTTCCCTAACCAAGACCAATTTTCGATAACCAGATAAAACCCTCCTACACCCTCAACCCTTCCCGAAGCCAGCCGCCTAACCAGCTTCCCCCTAAAGGACATAACCCTGACCCAACCAAACAGTTATCCAAAATCTGAGATTCAATCCGATGAAATCAAAAGGCGTGCGGCAATATCTGTCAAATCTCCATCAAGACTTGAGAAGAGAAAGAAGGTGAAATGTCAAAATCAGGGTCAGCTGGATAAAATGGGGATCCAATGAAAGGCAATGATACGACAAAAGGGGAAAATGACTAAAATTTAAATGCATGTCTATATATATATATATAAGTCATTTTATTACAAGATTTTTTTTCGATAACTGATGGAACTAACATAGTCTATGCAGGAAATAAAATAATCTACAAATCTGAAACTAGCTGAAGCAGGATGGACAAGGTGGTGGATAGATCTGAAGCATCAGCATCTCCTGCAATCTGTTGCCCCATCATATCAATACGATCCAGTAAAGCAGTGGCTCGGCTGACCGTCCCAAAATGAGCATCTACAACTGCCCCGGTCTGAAGTACAATGGCCTCTCTGTCAGCAATGGCAGCGTCTCTAGCCCGAATGGCGTCATCTCTCTCGACAAAAGCGGCATCCCTCTCGGCTTCAGCAGTAGTCAGAGCTAGGCGGAGTCGGGTATTCTCAGCAACCCGATTCGGGGCAGAGTCGGCTGAGACGGGGTGGTCTGTGGTATCCTTTGGGGAAATCACTCCAGAGTCATCAAAGGCCCCAGTCCGACTCAAACTAGCCGCATCCAAGTCTCCGCGCAACCATTGCACGTAAGCAAATGTCTGGAGGTGGCAACCATCACCATGTTCGGCGGAGATCCTGCGAGACCAAAGATCATATACCCGCAATAGTTCCCTCGCTGTCTGGGATGATATAAGGAATCGGTAGGTGGCTACTCCCGTGAAAGGGTGAAAGTCCTGTGTCTGATCAAACTGCCCTGTAACAGCCAGGGGATGATAAGTGGTCACGCCCCTCAAGCCAGCAATGGGAATGAAGTCCAGGCCAGGCACATGAGTCAAGAAGCTCATAAAGGAGCAATAGCCCGAATAGACCAATAGATGAAAGGGATCCTCAATGACAGACAAAAATGAGGTCCAGGAGGCCACATCAGTACAGCTCACGGGACGAAACGAGAACTGCGCGATTATGTCATGGCTAAAGCAGAACCCTTGGCGACGGAAGTGGCCGATGGGACTAAGATGACTCATGAACCATACATACAACAAAGTCGAGCTCCATCGGAATACTCTGCCTCGGAAGGATTGACAGTATGATGCTGACATGTAAGTATCCGCCAATATCATGGGAAGAATGGTGTGATCCTCGTGGAGGGCCCTAACGGCCGCAACCACCCGCATGTCCAAATGTTCAGGTCCTGTGGGCAAGTACAAAACTGAGACGACACAGGCCATCAGAACGTCTACTCTTGAAGCGCCCTAGCGCTCCTCAGACACAGAAAAATCACCGAGGAAAAGACGAAAACTGGCGGGTGAACCAAATCGGTCGATCAAGAACTGAAGGGGAACCATATGGTCTGATGTGATCACCGGTAACAAGACGGCCCTCCGCAAACCGGTAAAGGTCAAGAACTGACGGCGCATGGAACCAGCCGTGACCCTGGCACAAGGACCGTCCAAAGGTAAGCCTGTGAAGCGAGCATACTCCTCGAGGGTTGGGGTCAGCTCTACTGTCCCTAATCTGAACACTTGACGAGCAGGGGCCCAATATCTCAAAATACCATCCACGAAGCCTGCTGGCACCTGAAAGGTTAATAAGGACCGAGAGTGTCCCAAAAGACCATCTGCGATGACCCTGTCGGCCGGCGATAAACTGTCTAACCAGCGGAGGAGGCTGCCAACCAACCCTATAGGAGGAATGGAATCCAAGCATACCACGACATCTGAGGACGGCATCTGTGAAAAATAGTATCAAAAAGACTATACAGGGGTCATTTTCTATCCATGAATAAAAAGCATGCATCGTATAGACAATAATAAAGCAAATGAATTTCATGGAGATAAAAGATAAAGAACTGTGCATAAATAAATAAATGAGTTTAGTACATAGTGCGTGAAATGAAAAATAAGTCTAAACAGGTACAGGTACAAAAGCCCTATTCTATCCTGATCTAGATAAAGTCAATCTCATCGATGAAATCAGGGTCCTCGAACTGATCCCCCCGGGTCGTCGAAGTCGAGGGCCCAAAGTTCATGTCGGGGATGTATGGCCGAGCGGTGGCATCAGATGAGCTCGGGCCTGCATCATAGCCCGCACCGTCAGGATCGTAGGCGTAAGCCTCCTCCGGGGTCCGGCCTAGCACCCGAAGAAATAGCGACAACTGCTCCACCTGGCGGGTCAAAGTGTCTATCTGCTCAATGTGGGTGGGACTCCGAACGCAGGCTGCCCAATCAGTCATCGTCACCGAGCCGGGGACCATATCCCCGAGGAAGAAGGTAGCCCGAGTCTGGGGACCGATGGTACGAGGTACCCACCAAGTCCTGAAAGCCTCGCTCGTACTGGGGCCTGTGGAAAGCATCCGACCGTCCTCCCCAGCGAGCATGATCTCCGAGGGCTGAGAATCCAGCGGCCAGAAAGTAGTGAAAGAAAGGGAATGCGGGATGCGGATCTCTCCAGTGATGCATCGGAATGCGCACTCTCCCAGATACATCACCCAGCCTCCAACACTCTGCAAAGTGAGGCGACGGGTGGAAAGCTCAAACTCCGGGCCGGAAGGATGCCCGTCAGCAAACCCCACAGTCAGATGCTCGGAGAGGTAGGGAACCCAGACGACGTCGGCAGCCGTGATCAACTCCAGCTGAATACGACAATGTGCAAAGCTGCCCGACACAGGGACCTCCTCCAAAGTGCTGTGATGCCACCGTCGACCCCGGGGATAAGTGTCCGGGCCCAGAGTAGTGATAGGCCTCAGACATGGGAGGCGCTCGTAAGCCCAGAACTGTGAATAGGAACAAGACAAGGCATGAGTCACTATCAAATACAGAAAAGAGATGAAATGAAAAGAAATACAGTAAGAGAAAAGAGGAAAGGACTCACCAGCAGAAAGTGGTAGAAACCGAGCCACGCATCAGTCTGTCCCTCTGAGCGTAGACGCAGACCGTGGAGGAAATAAGCAAAAGTGAACGACCCCCAATCGTAGTCACCAATCCGGTCTACATCTCGAACAGCCCCTACGACGCTGAAGTGGATGGTAGATGAGTTGTTCCCTAGGAAACAACCCCTCATGATAGTCAGGAACAAGCGCCGTAACAGGATGTCACGAGTGCCCTGATCCGCTGGGATAGGCTGTGCGTATAAACCTCCGACAGCATCAACAGCTAATGCTCCGGACCGGATACTGCGGGCCTTGAAGACCCGGTCATCGGCAGCAAAGCCCAAAAGAGCGCGGACCTCTGCTGGAGTAATATCGAGGTCCAGAGGGACACGGGACCCGGTGAACTCGATCCCCGTGATATACCGCCAATCCCAAGGGGTCAGCACAACCTCACAGTCCAGAAGATGAAGGGACTGGGTCTGATGAAACCACCTCTCGGACAAAGCCCGCATATAGCCCCAGGGGCACTAGCGGGGAATGATGGTGAAGAAGTGGCGAAAACCCCAGGAGTCCACCACCGCGCGGTAATCATCGTGCAAGGCCGCGTAAAGGGAGTAAATGTTGAACCAGTTACCCCTCGGCTGGGTAAACTCAGGCACCTGTGAAAATCACAAATGGGTCAGTCCAGATAGAGCGGAAATTGAGAAATCGAGAACAAATGAAAAGCCGAATCGAGTATACCTCATTAGCAACAAGAGATGCCGAGGGGTGACGACTGAGATCCCGACCCAATAGATCGGGTATCTGGACAGAAGCGCCAGATAAGGCGCGATGAGGGGGGGGAGCTGATGTGCTGGAAGACGGCTCCTCCACCGCAACCTCCGGAGGAACAACCTCCTCAACGTACGGGTGATCAGGACGGATGACAGACTCCGCCAAACGACGAGCCTGACGGGTACGAGGAGGAATAGGGGCAGGTGCAGCCCTACGACGTCGGACACCCGAAGTCCGAGAGGCGGAAGAGCTACTGGGCGCATCACGATCCATGGCTGGAATAGAACGGGCGAGAAAGAAGGTAAGTTCCCTTTTAAAATTATGTAATGAATATTCTAAATTCCTAGCCTCGTCATATAATTAATGCAACATGATGCATGGTTATGGTAAAAAAAAAAAAAAAAAAAAAAAAAAATCGGCAGAGTTCCGTTTGTAAAATGGACATCCCATGCATATCCAAGCATGTTTTTCAAAGAATTCAGGCCACAACAGATCATATTTGCATTCATATGTGTAAATAAAGCATGTAAAATGCCATAAATGCATGATTTTCTTTCAAAAAGGAACAAACATATACGTGGGACCGCCTCATGAACATAAAATAGGACCCACACAGTTAATACATAGCATGTATATATGATAGTACATTACATAGCATTGTAAAGCATACATTTTATCTCTAAACATGCAAATAGTCAAATGTATAGCAAAACATTGACGAAATTGAAAAGTGACCGGTCAAAGTGTTACCTGTAGCGTGTAGATCAATCCTACCGGAACAGTTTTTGCAGGAAAGTTGAAAAATCGACAAAAAGCCCTTGCGAACAAGCAAAAATCGCGAGAAATATGTGTGAGTTGGAAGTTGAAAGTGACAGATCTGGAAGCGGCGAGCCGCTTATACATCCCGATCTTGGCCGCAGATCCATCCGCGGCTGGCCCTGGTGGGTCCCACCTTGCTCCCTTGCAGCCAATTGACGTGTTGAGTGAAAAAAGATTACGAGATGGGTGACCGGCGACGATACCCGGCCCCGACGAGACGATCGACCGGCGACGATAACCGGCGATCACGAGATGGATGTCCGGCGACGAAAACCGGCTCCGACAAGATAACCAACCGGCGACGATAACCGGGGGTTACGAGATGGGTGTCCGG
Organism: Aralia elata; assembly: GCA_034770075.1. Taxonomy (NCBI): domain Eukaryota; kingdom Viridiplantae; phylum Streptophyta; class Magnoliopsida; order Apiales; family Araliaceae; genus Aralia; species Aralia elata. The sequence continues at coordinate 28,569,765 of CM068380.1, read as the reverse complement.
CGACGAGAACCGGCCCCGACTAGACAATCGACCGGCGACGATAACCGGCGATTACGATTTGGATGTCCGGCGACGAAAACTGGCTCCGACAAGATAACCAACCGGCGACGATAACCGGGGGTTACGAGATGGGTGTCCGGCGACGAAAACCGGCCCCCACAAGACAATCGACCGGCGACGATAACCGGCGATCACGAGATGGATGTCCGGCGACGAAAACCGGCTCCGACAAGATAACCAACCGGCGACGATAACCGGGGGTTACGAGATGGGTGTCCGGCGACGAAAACCGGCCCCGACTAGACAATCGACCGGCGACGATAACCGGCGATTACGATTTGGATGTCCGGCGACGAAAACCGGCTCCGACAAGATAACCAACCGGCGACGATAACCGGGGGTTACGAGATGGGTGTCCGGCGACGAAAACCGGCCCCGACAAGACAATCGACCGGCGACGATAACCGGCGATTACGATTTGGATGTCCGGCGACGAAAACCGGCTCTGACAAGATAACCAACCGGCGACGATAACCGGGGGTTACGAGATGGGTGACCGGCGACGATACCTGGCCCCGACAAGACAATCGACCGGCGACGATAATCGGCGATCACGAGATGGATGTCCGGCGACGAAAACCGGCTCCGACAAGATAACCAACCGGCGACGATAACCGGGGGTTACGAGATGGGTGACCGGCGACGATACCCGGCCCCAACGAGACGATCGACCGGCGGCGATAACCGGCGATCACGAGATGGATGTCCGGCGATGAAAACCGTCTCCGACAAGATAACCAACCGGCGACGATAACCGGGGGTTACGAGATGGGTGACCGGCGACGATATCCGGCCCCGACGAGACGATCGACCGGCGACGATAACCGGCGATCACGAGATGGATGTCCGGTGACGAAAACCGGCTCCGACAAGATAACCAACCGGCGACGATAACCGGGGGTTACAAAATGGGTGACCGGCGACGATACCCGGCCCCGAACGAGACGATAGATTGGAAGAGTGAACCTAACGACCAACAAATACGGTCAGAGGGTTGATGCATGACACTCTTTCGAATGTTTGCATGCGCTACATCTTGTGTTGTACCATAAACTACATGTGTTGCATCGTGTGTGTATTATCATATCTGTGCACTGTCATTCAGACATCGGGTGTCTGTTTCTTTATCCTGTTCATTTCATTTAACATTTCATAAACATGATAAAGAGGGGCAGCTGTAGACACCCAAATTTTGCACTTCGTATACTAACCTTGACAGGAGGGCAAATTCGTCAAATGGACCGGCCTGCGAGAGCAAAAAACAGGAAAAGTATAGACGCTCGACGCCACCATGACAATGTGCAACCGAAATCGACATGACAGCAAGGCCATCCGAATTTGGCATTCCCGGAGGGTGTGACACGCCTCCCAATGATTCCCGGAATGTAGAATACGAGCCTGTCAGCGAAAACCAGCGTCACGGCACGAGAATCGAGGCATAGCACGAAAATTGAGAAAGTCAAGCCAGCCAGCCGCGGATTGATCTACGGCCAAGTGGGTGCGCCAGCACGGAAACCAGGAAATCAGCACTATCAGCTGAGTGCGATGGGAGGTGGGCCAGCCAGTCGCAGATGGATCTGCGGCTGGCTCTGGCCAGCCTATTTCAGCCCAGTTTCGTGCAGCATACAGGAGGTGGAGCAATTTGGAAAGAATTGGGAAGAAGAAGGAAATTCCAGCAGCAAAAGAACACGGAAATTGAGAGGAAAAAGAGAGAAATTTTGCAATCAAATAGGAAGAAAAGAGAGAAAAAAAGAGAAAATTTAATTCTTTTGATTCTTATTGTATCAAATACACTCCTTATCCTATTCAAATACACAAGTTCATATCCATTTGAGATCAATTGCAAGGTGAAAATTTCTATTTGTTCTAGCAATTCATGTCATATTGATTGGGTAAATTAGATGTAACTTTCATGTATCTTGTTGAACAATCATGGATTAAGGATTATTGGTGAGGGTTCCATTGGAACAAAATTCTTCCTAATAATCCGATGATATCTAATTGGTGAAATTTCTAGCTTGTTTATGGATATATATTAGGCGTAGTTTAATCGATTGTATTTTTAGGATGTATTAGATAAATCCGAGTTGGTTAATTATGTAGTATTCACTTTGTGGGCATGTCATAATCTCGTGTGAGCCTAGGAGCGCGACCCCGTGGTTCAAATCCGATGATGGACGTTTTGATGTATGTAATAGATTCAAGGTGCTCATTTTTGTAACATGTAACCGTCGGGCCTTAAAACGACGCCAAGGCGAGAATCGGGTTTAAGGCCCCATAGTAGTGAAATATGTGATTGTTGGCGTTTGGGGATATTTTGATGGCTGACATGCCCGTGAATACCCCCGACGCGTGTTTACGCTTGATTAGATTTCGCGACACCAAAATGATTCCAAAAGATTAAAACGATAAAGATTTTTCTAAAACCAATCAAAGTAGGACATTAGCATCACAAGGCCAAAATTTGGAAATGCTAACGAAAGTCGATTCCTATTCTACGAGAAAGCTAAAAAGAAGTTGTTTTCAAATGTCACGAAAAAATGGGTTTTATAAAAGAAATTAAATGTTTTATTAAACCTTGATGCATAGGGTGAAAGAGATCCTGGAAATTGCCTATCATTTATGAAAGCAACGTACAAATCTCGATTCCTATTTTGGTTAAAGGTTTAAAACTCTTGTTTTGCCAAAAACGGCACCTAATAAAAACCTCATACTTTTTGATAATAAAAAAAATCAAACCTTTTCTCATAAAGCTTTCTCGTGTATGCCGAAAAGACATTCCGAAGCATTCTCAAATTGAAGCACGACTTTTCCTAAAAATCCAAATGATTCTTTCATACAAACTCACCACAACATTCACATAAGCACACACACACACCTGCATATATACATATTTCATGAATTAAAGGATAGGACAGCATCAAGATTGCGGTAACCGTGTTTCACGGAAGTCGAGGGGTGCCTAACACCTTCCCCTCACTTAAGTAAGCCCCCGAACTCTATGAATCTCGATTCGCAGACCAATTAATTCGGAGTCACATATGAGCCAGCGATTTATAAAAAAACGAAAACTCGGATGAGTTGGTACATCCATTTCAAACATACCAACTGGCGACTCTGGTTAATTGGCTCATCATAAAAAACGATCTTTCAAAACCCCGTCGACCTCAATGCCGACCTTTTCCAAAAATCATCTAAACCAAAAGGCTAAAAATTGGAAAAGACAAAAAAGGACAAAGCGGATAAAACCGGCGTCGACAGCTGGCGACTCTGCTGGGGACCATTAGAGGGCTTAAGCCGCGTTCAAATCTTGATGCTGTCCTATCCTTTAAAATTTATGAATGTGTATGTGCGTGCGACATTTTGACCTGTTTTACTTATTGTTGTGTGAATATGTGTTTTTGTCCAATAAATGAATGATTTGAATAGAATTGCTTTACTTTTAAAGTAATCATTTGCATACGGTGAGGACGATGAATGTGAATGTATGTTGAGAGAGTACCTCCTCCTGAGGCGAACCTTTCGGTTGCTTATTACTGGACTCGAAGGGGCTGCTCCCCGGAGATGGCTCAGGAAACGCACCACCCAAATCCGCTCCAATCGAAAGGGCTCAGACGAGTAGATTGCGAAGATTTGGGGACCTTCATGCCGAAAAGCCCGTGAGAGTAACCCTAGGATAGGTCAACCTCAGATTAACCCAACGCATGGAAAAGTCTCTTCATGCCCTTTTACATTCATGCGGATAAATGTCATGGTCTCATTCATCTATACCTCCCTTTCTGTCAAAGAATTACTAACCGCTGCGTTTTGCAGGGAACAGCTGGGGAAGCATAATAAGTCATAATGGCATTTGTTATTGCAATAAGGGACTACTAACATGATATTTTGCAGAAAAAGATTAAAAAACCCAAGACGCAAAAAGTTACAGCTTTAGCATGCATCCATATCCTTTCATTTCCCGGGACTAAACTTCGAACCGTTGTTTCGCAGGATTGCTCCTCAAACCCGTTCGCAGTCTAAAAGGGCCCAAAACTCCATATCTGAAATGGCTGATATTCCATCTGCCAATTCCGGTGCCATATCTAGGGAGGAATTTGATGACTTTAAGAAGCAGATGTTAGAAATGGCCATAATGCTAAGAGAGCAGTTGATACCCAGGCATGAACTACCTAAAGAGGATCCACCTAAGGGCGAGCCAGTCATCCCAAAGGCCATTCCCGGCCCCAATAAAACAGTGATTACTATCCCGGAAGAGGGAGATATAGATGACTTGCGGAAGAAAATGAGACAAATGGAAGAAACCATCCAATCTATCAGGGGCATAAGGTCCCTCGGCAGGGTTAACTATTCAGATTTATGTGTCTTCCCCGGAGCCAGATACCCGGAGAAATTCAAAATCCCAGAGTTTGAAAAATACAATGGAAAGGGGGACCCCTACACACACTTGAAAATATACATTGGAGAACTCGGGTCTTATGCCGAGGACGAGGGGTTGAGAATGCAGCTGTTCCAGAAAAGTTTAACGGGTGAGGCAAGAATTTGGTATGCCCGCCTTGACAACGCCCGGATCCACAACTGGGAGGAATTGGCCCATACTTTCTTAACCCAATACAGCTTTCAGGCCCAGATGGCCCCTGACAGGTATCAAATGACAAAGGTTAAGAAACAACCTAGGGAATCCTTCAGGGAATACGCGCAACGATGGAGGGGCATGGCCGCCAAGGTGACCCCCCCGATGAGCGAATCAGAGATGGTGATGACCTTTGTAGACATTCAAGAGTTACCATATTATGAACGAGTCATCTCGGGGATTAGGAGACCCTTCGCTGAAATGATTAAGCATGGAGAGATGGTAGATATGGGGTTGAAATCGGGTAAAATCCGGGACTTTACTGCTTTAGAAACTGCTGCCGAGCAAATACAGAATGGAAACTATGGCAGCAGTTCCCGGAGGGTCCAAAAGAAAAAGGAAGAGGATGTCTCCCTCATCCTACAGGGGTCATCCAGAAAAACAGAAAGCCATCTTCCGGTACAGGTGCAAAGGGTAGGGCCATCCCGACATCCAAACTTCACAGATCAAAGAGCAGAGGGGCGAAGAAGATATGAGGCCTCGCAAAATCGAGTATTCACCCCACTCGGGGAGCCTCTCGAGCGGATTTTGGCGGTATTGATGGCCCAAAAGAAGATAATCAATTTGGCTCCCCCAAGTGACCCGAAGGGAAGGAGATTTGACCCAAGCAAACGGTGCGCCTACCACTCGGGTTCCCCGGGTCATGATACACAAGATTGTTGGACATTGAAACATATAATTCAGAACATGATCGACAATGGGGAAATTATGGTGGAACAACCAGACTCCCCGAATGTTAAGGCAAATCCCCTGCCAAGACATGATGGAGGGGGAGTCAATGTGACGGAGGCAAGTGAGGCTGGGGGGCCCCCAAGGTTGAACTATGTGCAGAAAATTGAGGAAATGATCAACGTGATCGGGGAAGTGTCTGATGTAAAGCCCCCTTTCATCCAGCGCATTTCATCTGACCTGACTGTCGACAACTGGACCATGAAGCCAGTATTATCCAAAAAAGGGTAAAACCCGACGTCAGGGTGGTGGACCCCAGAGGATGGGGGAATGAAGAAGTTTTATTTTTGTTGTTGTTTTATTTCTACATAATTATGTCGTTTCTTCGTGTTATTTTGAAAATGCGATCGTCGTGAAAAATGATTTATGTATGACAAGTATTTTGTTTCATGTCAGGTGTACCAATTTGAGTAATCCTTGCCTAACAAATGGTCTTGCAAATTTGAATGATGATTATGATTTTGACATTGAGCTGGATTTCGATTTAATGGGCATTGAACAAGACGAGACAGATTACGATGATGCGCCTGAAGAGATCAAAGGATGGGTCGAGGATAAACCCAAACCCAACTTGGACCAAACCGTCACCATTGATATTGGAACCCCTGATAAGCCAAAAGAACTCAAGATAGGGACGGACCTTACCCCCAACCAAAAAGCTGAAATGACTGAGTTACTAAAGCAATATGAGGATGTCTTTGCCTGGTCTCATGAGGATATGATCGGATTGTCCACCAACATTGTGGTACACCGATTACCCATCAAGGAGGGTTTCCGGCCTGTCAAACAAAAATTAAGAAAATTGAAATCGGAGTGGAGCCTAAAAGTAAAGGAAGAAATCATCAAGCAGTTCAGGGCGAGAATCATTATGGTGTCTACTTACCCGGAATGGCTATCAAATGTAGTCCCAGTGGCTAAACCTGGAGGAAAGGTAAGGGTATGTGTGGACTACAGAGATCTAAACAAGGTCAGTCTCAAGGATAACTTCCCGGTGCCTTTCATACACATCCTGGTAGATAACACAGCCCAGTACGAAATGTACTCTTTTGTGGATTGCTTCGCGGGATATCATCAGATAATGGTGGCAGAAGAATATCGGGAAAAGACCGCATTCATCACCCCTTGGGGCACTTTCTGCTGTAGGCGATTGGCTTTTGGCCTCACAAACGCGGGGGCCACTTATCAAAGAGCCATGATGGCCTTATTCCATGATATGATGCATAAGGAGATAGAGGTCTACGTGGATGACATTATTGTAAAGTCGAGGGAAGAATCTGATCATGTAACCCATCTCAAAAAGTTGTTCGATCGGCTCAGAACGTATAATTTGAAACTCAATCTAGCCAAGTGTGCTTTCGGGGTGCAGTTGGGTAAGCTCTTGGGTTTCCTGGTTAGTGATCGGGGCATTGAGTTGGACCCGGCAAAGATTAAGGCCATTGTGGATATGCCGGCGCCTCACACAGAGAAGGAGATAAGAGGATTCCTCGGAAGGATAAACTTTATCAGCCGTTTTATATCCCACTTGACAACTACATGTGAGCCCATTTTCAAACTGTTAAGAAAGGGGGTTTCCCAAGAATGGAATGAGCAATGTCAGAGGGCTTTTCAGACCATTAAAAAGCAATTGACTGAAGCACCAGTGCTGGTACCCCCGAGGGATGGGATCCCTCTGTTTATGTATATATCGGTAAATGCCATCGCGATGGGATGTATGTTGGGACAGAAAAACGAGGCGGGTAAAGAGCAGGCCATCTATTACCTCAGCAAAAGATTTAGCCAATGTGAGCAGAATTACACTCCCATCGAGAAGACCTGTTGTGCTCTAGCTTGGGCTGCAGGGAGATTACAGCACTACCTCCAGGGGCATACGACGTACCTGATATCAAGATTGGATCCCCTGAAATATATTTTTGAAAGGCCCCTGTTGAATTGTCGATTGTCAAGATGGCAGTTAATCTTACAACAGTTCGACATAGTGTACGTGACTCAGAAGGCCATGAAAGGACAGGGAATTGCAGATCAGTTGGCAGAAGCCCCGTCAGGAGGGATGGAGCCCTTGGAAACTCCTCTTCCAGGCGAGGATATATTTTGGGTATCGCACGAGAAATGTGATGACGAGGGACTGTCGACGCCGGTTTTTTTTTCGCTTTCTTGGTCTTTTAGTCTTTTCCAATTTTAGCCTTTTGATTTAGATGACGTTTGGAAAAGGTCGGCATTGATGTCGACGGGGTTTTGAAAGATCGCGTTTTATGATGAGCCAATTAACCAGAGTCGCCAGTTGGTATATTTGAAATGGATGTACCAACTCATCCGAGTTTTCGTTTTTTATAAATCGCTGGCTCATGTGTGACTCCGAATTAATTGGTCTGCGAATCGAGATTCATAGAGTTCGGGGGCTTGTTTAAGTGAGGGGAAGGTGTTAGGCATCCCTCGACTTCCGTGAAACACGGTTACCGCAATCTTAATGCTTTCCTATCCTTTAATTCATGAATGTGTGTGTGCGCGCGCTTGTGTGTGGGTGTGTGTGTCTATGTGAATGATGTGGTGAGTTTGTATGAAAGAATCATTTGGATTTTTAGGGAAAGTCGTGCTTTAATTTGATAACGCTTCGGAATGTCTTTTCGGTATACACGAGCAAGCTTTATTCTTTATGAGAAAGGTTTGATTTTAATTTATCAAAACTATGAGATTTTTCATTAGGTGTCGTTTTGGCAAAACAAGAGTTTTAAACCTTCGTCAAAATAGGAATCGAGATCTATACGTTGCTTTCGTGAAACGATCGGGCAATTTCTAGAATCTCTTTCACCCTATGCACAAAGATTTAATATAATGTTACTTATTTGCAAAATCATTTTGTGTAATATTTGAAAACGATTTTCTTTAGCTTTTTCGTTAGATAGGAATCGACATTCATTAGCACTTCTCAAATCTTAACCTCGTGATTCTAATATCCTACTTTGATTGATTTTATGAAAGTCTTCATTGTTTTAGTTTTGAAATCAATTTTTGGTGTCACGAATCAAATAAAGCAATAAAAACGCGTCGGGGCTATTCATGGGCATGTAAGCCATCAAAATGTCCCCGAACGCCAACAATCACAAATTTCACTATTTCGGGGCCTTAAACACAATTCTCGCCTTGGCGTCGTTTTAAGGCCCGACGATTACATATTTACAATGAAAGATACATCGAATTTACTACATATATCAATAGATGTCCATCATCGGATTTGGACCACGGGGTCGCGCTCCTAGGCTCACATCCAAAATCGCTACACACCCACAAGATCCTAAAAATAGCAATCTAAACAATCTATGCACAATACATCATTACAACGAGCTAAAAATTCACCAAATGGATATCATCGGGCCATTAGGAGGAATTTCGTTCCATTTGGAACCCTCACTAATATCCCTCAATCCATGGATCCACAATAATATATAAGAAAGACTACATTCAATGGAATCCAAACAACAAAAGCTTAACAAAAATGATATAACAAAATGCTATAAAACAAAGAATTTTTCACCTTGCAAATGACACCACAATGCTTACAAACTTTGTAGATTAATTGGTAGAAATTATATGTGATATAATCTCACAAAAGGGATACAAATCCTTACTATTTTCTCTCTTTATTCTCTATTTTTTGCTATTTTTTCTCTTCCTTCCCGCTGCTGCCGCCGCTCTCCTTTTTTCTCTCTCGCCCCCCCTGGATGAAATGAAGAAACTGAGCTGAAATAGGCTGCATTAGGGCAGCCGCAGATAGATCCGCGGCTGGCCGCAGATAGATCCGCGGCTGGCCGCAGATAGATCCGCGGCTGGCCGCAGATAGATCCGCGGCTGGCCGCAGATAGATCCGCGGCTGGCCGCAGATAGATCCGCGGCTGGCCGCAGATAGATCTGCGGCTGGCCTCGGTTTCTCCGCGCCCGCCGCGCACTTCAGCCGTCTCGCGCACTACCCTTATTTTAATCTTTTGGCCGCAGATTAATCCGCGGCTGGGTGGGCTAATTTTCTGGATTTTCGTGCCACACCTCATTTCTCGTGTCGGATCATCGGTTTCCGTCGACAGGATTGTATTTTGCAGTCCGGGAATCATTGGGAGACGTGCCACATCATTCGGGCATGCTCATTTCGGACGGCCCTGCTGTCACGTCGGTTTTGATTTGCAAATCGTTGCGGTGGCGTCGAGTGTTCGCACTTGTGCATCCCTCGCCCTCACAGGTCGGTTCATTTGACGATTTTGCCCTCCTGTCACGGTTAGTATACGAAGCGCAAAATTTGGGTGTCTACAGCTGCCCCTCTTTATCATGTTTATGAAATGTTAAATGAAATGAACATGATAAAGAAGTAGACACACGATGCATGAATGACAGTGCATAAGAATGACAGTGCAACACATACAACTTATGATGTAACGCAAGATGTAAGGTATGCAACACATTTCTAAAGGTGTCAATGCATCAATACCTAACCTGTCGCTCGTCTCATAATCGCCGGGTCTCGTATCCGGTCGATTGTCCTGTGAATGTCGGGTCTCATATCCGGTCACCCCTCTCGTAATCACCTTATTCCATCCCATTGTCATCAAAGGAAGTTATTCTCCTGACTAGCCTTGAAGGGCATCCTTGGAATTCGTCCTCGCACACCGCTCTTGGCAACCATTGCTTTTGACTCTGATAGGCTAGGACCTTGACACCTAACCTGCATGGATCACGTACAGAATTATCACTTATTCAATGCATATGACACACACCATAACATTTAAAATGAAAAATGACCCCTGTACAGTCTTTTGATACGATTCTACAGGTGTCACCGCTTTGTCGGAGCCGGTTTTCGTCGCCGGACATCCATCTCGTAATCGCCGGTTATCGTCGCCGGTCAATTGTCTCGTCGGGGCCGGATATCGTCGCCGGTCACCCATCTCGTAACCCCCGGTTATCGTCGCCGGTTGGTTATCTTGTCGGAGCCGGTTTTCGTCGCCGGACATCCATCTCGTAATCGCCGGTTATCGTCGCCGGTCGATTGTCTCGTCAGGGCCGGGTATCGTCGCCGGTCACCCATCTCGTAACCCCCGGTTATCGTCGCCGGTTGGTTATCCTGTCGGAGCCGGTTTTCGTCGCCGGACATCCATCTCGCAATCGCCGGTTATCGTCGCCGGTCGATTGTCTCGTCGGGGCCGGGTATCGTCGCCGGTCACCCATCTCGTAACCCCCGGTTATCGTCGCCGGTTGGTTATCTTGTCGGAGCCGGTTTTCGTCGCCGGACATCCATCTTGTAATCGCCGGTTATCGTCGCCGGTCGATTGTCTCGTCGGGGCCGGGTATCGTCGCCGGTCACCCATCTCATAACCCCCGGTTATCGTCGCCGGTTGGTTATCCTGTCGGAGCCGATTTTCGTCGCCGGACATCCATCTTGTAATCGCCGGTTATCGTCGCCGGTCGATTGTCTCGTCGGGGCCGGGTATCGTCGCCGGTCACCCATCTCGTAACCCCCGGTTATCGTCGCCGGTTGGTTATCTTGGATCTCAGCCCTTCCCAGGGTTTGTTGTTTTTTGTCTTTTTTCTTTTTGTGGATATCAGCCCTTCCCAGGGTTGCTCGCCATCTTGTTGTGGTTCGCGTGGATCTCAGCCCTTCCCAGGGTTTGTTGTTTTTTGTCTTTTTTCTTTTGTGGATATCAGCCCTTCCCAGGGGTGCTCACCATCTTGTTGTGGTTCGCGTGGATCTCAGCCCTTCCCAGGGTTTGTTGTTTTTTGTCTTTTTTCTTTTTGTGGATATCAGCCCTTCCCAGGGGTGCTCACCATCTTGTTGTGGTTCGCGTGGATCTCAGCCCTTCCCAGGGTTTGTTGTTTTTTGTCTTTTTTTCTTTTTGTGGATATCAGCCCTTCCCAGGGGTGCTCACCATCTTGTTGTGGTTTGCGTGGATCTCAGCCCTTCCCAGGGTTTGTTGTTTTTTGTCTTTTTTTCTTTTTGTGGATATCAGCCCTTCCCAGGGGTGCTCACCATCTTGTTGTGGTTTGCGTGGATCTCAGCCCTTCCCAGGGTTTGTTGTTTTTTGTCTTTTTCTTTTTGTGGGTATCAGCCCTTCCCAGGGGTGGGTGCTCACCATCTTTGTTGTGGTCTCGCGTTGGATCTCAGCCCTTCCCAGGGTTTGTTGTTTTTTGTCTTTTTTCTTTTTGTGGATATCAGCCCTTCCCAGGGGTGCTCACCATCTTGTTGTGGTTCGCGTGGATCTCAGCCCTTCCCAGGGTTTGTTGTTTTTTTGTCTTTTTTCTTTTTGTGGATATCAGCCCTTCCCAGAGGTGCTCACCATCTTGTTGTGGTTTCGCGTGGATCTCAGCCCTTCCCACGGTTTTGTTGTTTTTTGTCTTTTTTCTTTTTGTGGATATCAGCCCTTCCCAGGGGTGCTCACCATCTTGTTGTGGTTCGCGTGGATCTCAGCCCTTCCCAGGGTTTGTTGTTTTTTGTCTTTTTTCTTTTGGTGGATATCAGCCCTTCCCAGGGTTGCTCACCATCTTGTCGTGGTTCGCTTGGATGCCTTCCCAGGTTCACTTCTTGTTTGGATACCAGCCCTTCCCAGGGATCACTATTTGGTTGGATACCAGCCCTTCCCAGGGGTCATTGATTGGATTTGAGTGAATTTTTTTTTTTTTTTTATTTTTTTTTTTTTATTTTTTTTTTTTATGGGATATGTGATCGGCTTCATGTCCTGGATCACCCACCAACATCGTCCATATATCATGCCGCAAAAGCCATCACAGTCTGATCATTTGTGAGGTTGAAAGCGACGTGCTTGTACTTTCTTGAGATTTTCATTTTGATCTTACCTGCATGCATGAAAAAGATGTTATGCAGGATCTGGCAGACATGTTATGGACAGATGCATGTGCACAACATATGTTTAGATAGAAATGACCCCTGTTCAGTCAAATGATATGATTCGACAGTCGTCGTTGTTTGCCAACATTTGATTGAATCACGCCTCGTCGTGAAGTGTAGTTTCTAGACTTCAACCTGGTCTGGTATTCTGTCTGCTCTTGGTCGTCTTCATTTCATCGAGTTGAGGCAGTTTGTTTCGCTCTCTATGATGATCGGCAACTATGTTGGGCTCTTTGCCCTTTTGATCATTTCTTCATGGCCGATGTGCTGTTGTCCCACATTATACCAACCTTGTATATGCTCATGCATGTGGATCATTCGGACGTCGAGGCAGTGATAGTCAGGATTTTGGAGAGGCCCAATGAGAAGTTCTGTGCAGCCTCAGCTTCCTTCCATTTCACGATTCTTAACTGCCCCAGCCCTGGCGCGTGTTGTTACCAAGAATTTCTATCGAAAACTCGCGATGCCGACCATGCTGAATTGTCCACAGCTCCGCAAGATCCTGCATATCAGATGACTAACAAATGCCAAAACTTGAAGGCTCGGCCGTTAGTGTTAGTTTAACACAAAGATATTATAATCTCGACAAAAATGCAGTTAAAGCACATGCAATTGAATATCTGTTGACCGCACAATCTAGCAAGTTGTGAACCGTGAATGTACTAGATTGGAAGTTTTTTTTTTTTTTTTTAATCCCTCGTGAGTTGATGATTTTCTATTTGACGAGTTATGAAATCGTAAGAAAACCTTCAAGCATTCATGGTCATTATACGTGAGTAAGGTCGAATTCAAGAAAAACTACCTTCCCTCGTCAAAGGTATCATGTCTTCATTCTCGACAACGTTCTTAGCAGGATTGACGTCATATGACAAATGCACTGTGCGATGCAGCATTCAGTAGGGGTTTCTCTTTCATGACTTCTTGTTTAAGGCCGAGAGTTTTTTTTTCTCGTATTATTCTTTCTCTTTATTAGCCCACTTCACTTGTCTCGTTTTCTTAGGCTATTCAAAGTTACCCATTTAACGAGTTTTGGACCAATGACTCCCGAACCAGACGGTTTTGGGGCATTAGGTGTGTAGACACCCCTTCGGATTTATTTACTCGAGTAACAAAGGCCACGGTTCGAGACAAGCTGGTGGTTTGCACCATTCATTCTTTGCTTGACCTCGCGCAAGATTCGTTTTCTTAGGCTTGAGTTACCCATGTAGCGAGTGTTAGGCCGGTGACTCCCAAACCAGACGGCTTTAGGGCACCAGATGTAGAGGACAACCCCCCTTAGGCTTAATTACTCGAGTAGCCCATGCCACGATTCGAATCTGCTCGGGCCTCCTCTACTGTAATGCTCGTTTTCTTAGGCTCTGAGTTACCCATGTAACGAGTGTTGGGCCAGCGACTCCCAAACCAGACGGCTTTAGGGCACCAGGTGTATAGACACCCCTCAGGCTTAATTGCTCGAATAACCCAGGCCACGATTCGAGACATCAGCTTGATGATCACTTATCGTCTGACTTCTTGATTTTAGCTTGATAATTATTGACTGTCTGACCACGTGTTAATTGCCATCAGCGTTGTCATAGTTTTATACCCCATCAGCTTGTGCAAATGCAAAGTGAAGGCTGTCACATGAGGTCAATTCTGTCACAAACGTTGCTTTGAATTGAGGCCTTGTACCCGATCAAAAGGTTGAATAGCCTTCTTCGTCTAATCATACTCACGATCGTGCTCCACGGTTGCTTGTCAGAGTTAATCTGATTCCTATCAAGCCAAATAAAATCCCCCTTTCACGCGGATCCTCGTATCCCGGGAAAACTATGCTTGACAAATGCCAGATGATCGTACCGTTGAAGATTGAATTGTCATGAGGTAGCAATTGATGATGATGGTGCATGTTGATGGGATTATTGCATGGGTGCCAATTTGCACGTCATCATTTCCTGGGTAGTTGACAAGTGCCCCAGTGTTAAGTTGCTTTCTTGTGATCTTCCTCGTATCGGTCACATCGGTATCTCACTAGGCTTGATAAAAGATCCGGTCCTTTGACTTGTTGAAAGGTTTGGGGGATTTTTTGATTTTTTTTTTATTTTTTATTTTTTATTTTTTATTTTTTTTTTAAGAGTGGTTTCACAGAGTCAGAATTAACGGGCCGGAGAACGCCTTCCGTCTATTCCTTGTAAGATGAGGGCTCTCCCAGAGAGGAATTTTTTATCGTGACGGCTCCTTTTGATTTAGAGCGAAATTCCTCATAGCTTCGTCTTGGCAGGGCGCGATCCTTTTGAGGACTAAATCGTTTATTTCGAATTTCCAGGATCCTACCCTCTTGTCGTATGCCTGGGAGATGCGTAAGGGGCTGCCCCTGCAAATGTGCGAACTAAGGTTCGACAGGCAAACAGGGTGAGCGACAATAAATCCAGCCATCCCCGATGATTGGCGGACATTCTTCCCATGATCGTCCTTGTGTTTTATTCGCAGCCCCTACTGCCCTATTCATTTTGGGGCCGGTAAATGACTGAATCAAAATGTTTGATCTTGAATTTGTCATATATCTCCTCCTTGAGGGCATCGTTCAGATTTCTATAGTCGATGTGGCCCCTCACTTCTTCTCCAGGCTGTGGTACTGGGATTCTGTCGGAAAGCCATTCAGGGTAAATAGACACCGTGATGATTCCTGCCTTAAACCGCTTGACAATCTCGTCCTTTATTTTCATCCTCCATTCAGGCTTCAACGCTCTCAACTTTTGCTTAATTGGTCGGAACCCTCCTTGATGGGCGGTTGATGTCCTATAACGTCTGTGGACAATCCACTCACGTCGCCACGGGACCAAGCGAACATATCTCCATACAGGCTCAACAACTCGGCTATTTTTTTTTTTTTTTTTTTTTTTTTTTTTATTTTTTGTTGTCGAATTTGCCCCTACTCCGGGTTCTTTGTGATCGTCAGAGCTTCTGATGTTTGATGGCGATGGTCTGGCCTCAGTCGGGTTTGGGTTTATCTTCGACCCATCCTTTGATCTTGTCAGGCGTATTGTCGATATCTGTCTCGCCCTGCTCAATCCCCATCAGATCGAAATCTAGCTCTATACAAAATCATGATCTTCCTTCAAATTTGGCCTATTGCTCGTCAGGCTAGAGTGCCTCAAATCGAGGTACCTGACATAAAACAAAAATGCTCGTCATATATATAAAACATTTCAGTACATGGTCTTCCTTTTGGAGAACATGACAAAATGACATGAGCGTGCAGGGATTTGAAATAAACTCAGATTTTTTTTAAAACCCATTGATCCTCTACTGGCCGGGATTCACTACCATACTCCTGGATTTACCCCCTCCTGGATATCACCTGCTGCACGGTCCAACTAGCCACGGTGAGGTCAAGCAATGGGGCTCATTAGGAGGTGCATGGATCGCATTGGCCTGGATCTGACATTGATGGCATTTCCTGACATGAGCATCGCAGTCAGTTTTCATGTTTAGCTAGTAGTGACCCATTCACATGATTTTCTTCGCCAAAAATGCTCTGCTCATATGGGCTCTGCACACATCGCCATGTACTTCGCTTATTTGTCTGTGGGCTTCTTCGGCTTCCAGATATCTCAGCAGTCCCGTAGCTAGGTCTCAATTATGCCCTTTGGTGCCGTATATTCCCATGGCCTGCCGGATGACCAATTCGAGTCTCCAACTACTATCATCTTTTTGATTCACATTCCCAGGGCTAATCTCAGTCCTAGGATGAATCCCTCGTATTTCGGCAGAACTATGATTTCATGGCTATCGGTCTCTATCATTTGGATGGATGGAGTATGGACTTTACGGCCTCTTAGTACTGTGTCAATTACGAATTGGCAGATGCATGTCAACACTGATGCATGATTATTATTATTTTTTCTTTTTCTTCTTTTTCTTTTTCTTTTCCCCCCTTTTTTTGTGATCGAATATGCCCCTACTCCGGGTTCTTTGTGATCGTTATGCCACGCTTTCACGGTTCTCTTAATCTTATCCTGCAAAACAAGGTCAGTGTTTGATGACAGGACAATATTTAGAAGTTTTTAGAAAACCTTGGTACGTGGCACGAATTGCCTTCCTGCAAAATCAAGTCAGTACTCTCTTTATATGTGCAGGTGATGTAATCACATGATACAGGACATATTTATTACGATGATGCCAGTATGACAGTTGTATGCCCTTTATTTATTTGACTGAATGATAACAGGGCATGAAGAAGCTTCCCTTTCGTTAGGTTTATCAGAGGCTGACCTACCCTAGGGTTACTCTCGCGGGCTTTTCGGCATGAAGGTCCCCAAATCTTCGCAATCTACTCGTCTGAATCCTTTCGATTGGAGCGGATTTGGGTGGTGCGTTTCCTGAGCCATCTCCGGGGAGCAGCCCCTTCGAGTCCAGTAATAAGCAACCGACAGGTTCGCCTCAGGAGGAGGTACTCTCTCAACATACATTCACATTCATCATCCTCACCGTATGCAAATGATTACTTTAAAGTAAAACAATTCCATTCAACCATTCATTCATTGGACAACAACACACATTCACACAACAATAAAAAGAAGTCAAAATGTCGCACGCACATACACATTTATAAATTTTTAAAGGATAGGATAGCATCAAGACCTGACACGGCTTAAGCCCTCTAATGTCCCCAGCGGAGTCGCCAGCTGTCGACGCCGGTTTTTTTTTCGCTTTCTTGGTCTTTTAGTCTTTTCCAATTTTAGCCTTTTGATTTAGATGACGTTTGGAAAAGGTCGGCATTGATGTCGACGGGGTTTTGAAAGATCGCGTTTTATGATGAGCCAATTAACCAGAGTCGCCAGTTGGTATATTTGAAATGGATGTACCAACTCATCCGAGTTTTCGTTTTTTATAAATCGCTGGCTCATGTGTGACTCCGAATTAATTGGTCTGCGAATCGAGATTCATAGAGTTCGGGGGCTTGTTTAAGTGAGGGGAAGGTGTTAGGCATCCCTCGACTTCCGTGAAAACACGGTTACCGCAATCTTAATGCTTTCCTATCCTTTAATTCATGTATGTGTGTGTGCGCGCGCTTGTGTGTGGGTGTGTGTGTCTATGTGAATGATGTGGTGAGTTTGTATGAAAGAATCATTTGGATTTTTAGGGAAAGTCGTGCTTTAATTTGATAACGCTTCGGAATGTCTTTTCGGTATACACGAGCAAGCTTTATTCTTTATGAGAAAGGTTTGATTTTAATTTATCAAAACTATGAGATTTTTCATTAGGTGTCGTTTTGGCAAAACAAGAGTTTTAAACCTTCGTCAAAATAGGAATCGAGATCTATACGTTGCTTTCGTGAAACGATCGGGCAATTTCTAGAATCTCTTTCACCCTATGCACAAAGATTTAATATAATGTTACTTATTTGCAAAATCATTTTGTGTAATATTTGAAAACGATTTTCTTTAGCTTTTTCGTTAGATAGGAATCGACATTCATTAGCACTTCTCAAATCTTAACCTCGTGATTCTAATATCCTACTTTGATTGATTTTATGAAAGTCTTCATTGTTTTAGTTTTGAAATCAATTTTTGGTGTCACGAATCAAATAAAGCAATAAAAACGCGTCGGGGCTATTCATGGGCATGTAAGCCATCAAAATGTCCCCGAACGCCAACAATCACAAATTTCACTATTTCGGGGCCTTAAACACAATTCTCGCCTTGGCGTCGTTTTAAGGCCCGACGATTACATATTTACAATGAAAGATACATCGAATTTACTACATATATCAATAGATGTCCATCATCGGATTTGGACCACGGGGTCGCGCTCCTAGGCTCACATCCAAAATCGCTACACACCCACAAGATCCTAAAAATAGCAATCTAAACAATCTATGCACAATACATCATTACAACGAGCTAAAAATTCACCAAATGGATATCATCGGGCCATTAGGAGGAATTTCGTTCCATTTGGAACCCTCACTAATATCCCTCAATCCATGGATCCACAATAATATATAAGAAAGACTACATTCAATGGAATCCAAACAACAAAAGCTTAACAAAAATGATATAACAAAATGCTATAAAAACAAAGAATTTTTCACCTTGCAAATGACACCAACAATGCTTACAAACTTTGTAGATTAATTGGTAGAAATTATATGTGATATAATCTCACAAAAGGGATACAAATCCTTACTATTTTCTCTCTTTATTCTCTATTTTTTGCTATTTTTTCTCTTCCTTCCCGCTGCTGCCGCCGGCCGCTCTCCTTTTTTCTCTCTCCCTCTCTCGCCCCCCCTGGATGAAATGAAGAAACTGAGCTGAAATAGGATGGATTAGGGCAGCCGCAGATAGATCCGCGGCTGGCCGCAGATAGATCCGCGGCTGGCCGCAGATAGATCCGCGGCTGGCCGCAGATAGATCCGCGGCTGGCCGCAGATAGATCCGCGGCTGGCCGCAGATAGATCCGCGGCTGGCCGCAGATAGATCTGCGGCTGGCCTCGGTTTCTCCGCGCCCGCCGCGCACTTCAGCCGTCTCGCGCACTACCCTTATTTTAATCTTTTGGCCGCAGATTAATCCGCGGCTGGGTGGGCTAATTTTCTGGATTTTCGTGCCACACCTCATTTCTCGTGTCGGATCATCGGTTTCCGTCGACAGGATTGTATTTTGCAGTCCGGGAATCATTGGGAGACGTGCCACATCATTCGGGCATGCTCATTTCGGACGGCCCTGCTGTCACGTCGGTTTTGATTTGCAAATCGTTGCGGTGGCGTCGAGTGTTCGCACTTGTGCATCCCTCGCCCTCACAGGTCGGTTCATTTGACGATTTTGCCCTCCTGTCACGGTTAGTATACGAAGCGCAAAATTTGGGTGTCTACAGGGACAATTCTGGAAGCTGTATTTTGATGGTGCCATGAATGCCGAGGGGGCAGGAGCCGGAGCGGTCCTAGTCTCTATCACCGGAGAACAATACCCCGTGGCCACTAAACTTCGTTTCAGCAATTCGAACAACACCGCTGAATACGAGGGGTGTATCTTGGGACTCCGCTTGGCCCGTGACATGGGAGTGAAGAGACTAGCGGTGTTCGGGGATTCAGAATTGGTAATCAGACAGGCAATCGGGATATACAACACTAAGGAACTTCGGTTACTTCCATACCATCGTTGTGTCATCCCGCTGATGCAAGAGTTCGAGGATATCGCCTTCCGCCATATTCCTCGGGGACGAAATGACTTTGCCGATGCATTGGCGACTCTGGCCTCCCTAATCCACGTGATCAAGAGTAGGGACAGTCCACAGATTGAGATCACCGTACAGAATGCCCCGGCATATGAGGAACATGTGGCAGTGTTATCAAACGAGGTGGGGTTGACGAGGCAGCCTTGGTATCACGACATAAGGGAATATCTGAGAGATAGATCCATTCCCGACCAGGCGAGTCGAACTGAGACGATAAGAATTCAAAGGATGGCGATGAAATTTTATCTGAGCGGGGATTCACTCTACAAGAGGGATGCTGGTTTGGGACTGCTGCAGTGCGTAGATGAAACGCAATCCCAAAGGATTATGAATGAAATCCATGGCGGGGTGTGTGGGCCACACATGAGTGGACCAATGCTGGCCAAAAAGATTTTGAGAGCGGGGCATTATTGGTTGACGCTGAAGGCCGATTGCGATGATCATGTCAAACGGTGTTATCAATGTCAGGCGCACGGTAATGTGATCCATACGCCTCCCAATGAACTGCACTGTATGACCTCCCCGTGGCCATTTTCAATGTGGGGAATGGATGTAATCGGACCAATAGAGCCCAAGGCAAGCAACGGGCACCGATTCATTTTCGTCATGATCGATTACTTCACCAAATGGGTAGAAGAAGCTTCTTTCCCCAAAGTAACTCAGGAGGTCATCGTCGGGTTCATCAGGAATAATGTCATTTGTCGATACGGGCAGCCTGAGGTTTTGGTCTCTGACAATGCCAAGAATTTAAACAACGCCCTCATGAAGGGACTGTGTGACCAGTTCAAAATCAAGCACCTCAATTTCGTCATTTACCGTCCTAAGATGAATGGGGCAGTAGAGGCTGCAAATAAGAACATCAAGAAAATCATGGCCAAAATGTCTGCCAATCATCGGGGATGGCCAGAACTGCTACCCCTCACTCTGCTGGCATACCGAACATCAACGCGTACTTCTACAGGGGCAACCCCTTACGCTCTGGTGTATGGAATGGAGGCCGTTCTGCCAATCGAGGTTGAAATGGCATCTCTCAGAATAGTGATCGATGCTCAGATAAGCGAGGAGGATTGGATGCAAAGTCGATACGACCAATTGGCCCTAATTGATGAAAGAAGAGTGGCTGCCGTTTGGCATGGTCAACTATATCAACAGAGGATCTCTCGATCATACGATAAAAAGATAAGACTTCGAAAGTTCGAGGAAAACGATTTGGTGTTAAAAAGAGTCATGCCTTGTCAAGACGAAGCCAAGGGGAAGTTTGCCCCGAACTGGGAAGGGCCATTTGTGATTAAGAGGGTGCTATCCGGAGGAGCCCTCATATTGCAAGAAATGGATGGTGAGGTATTTCCACAACCCCTCAATTCTGACTCGGTGAAGCGGTTCTACGCTTGAATCATTAGGTCCTTTTTCCTTGAAAGCGAACTACGTAGGACCTAATCTCCCAACTTATGGGGGTACGTAGGCAGTCCTTTGATATACCCTAAAGGTCTTAAGGAACATGTCAAAGTATAACTCATCATACACAAGATACTATGATGATCTCAAGTCTAAGGATCACTTGTACTACTATCACTAGAGGAATTCCTATTGACATGCGAGTAAAACTCCATTAAGTATTCCTTAGCGAGCCATGTTCAGTGAACTTATTCTCTAATAAGCACCTACACACTTGCTTTAGTGTCTCCACACAAATGATTATGAGATCAATCATCCTCTTCCTAAGAGCAAGCAACGTATGTACTAATCTATCCGGATTTACTAATCCCCAATTTAGTAATCCGACGATTAGGATCAATTTTAGTTTGTGAGCTATCTGGAATTTATATCTCATTAGCAGAATCACCATCATGATTCTAAAAGCATTGTTCAAAACTATGGGTTTATCACATTTAATATAACAGCACCATGTAGATAATATAAAATGCCTTTTAAGAAAATCAATTATTTTATTAATAAATGAATAAGATTACAAAGTATATATGCTACATCATATCAAATATGATTGGCTTGTGTGTATACTACTTTCAATCTCCCACTTGCACTAAAGCCAATCGCCATGGTATCTAATACCCATCTTCTCTAAGTGACGATCAAACTGCTGTTGTGTTAAAGCTTTAGTAAATGGATCTACAATGTTGTCTTGAGAGTCCACACGCTCCAGGGTGACATCTCCTATTTCAATGATCTCTCTAATCAAATGAAATCGCCGCGACACGTGTTTGGATTTCTGATGAGACCTGGGTTCCTTAGCCTACGCAACAGCTCCGGTGTTGTCACATAATAAAGGTACGACTCCTCTAATGCTAGGAACTACTCCAAGTTCAGTTATGAACTTCTTCATCCAAACAGCTTCCTTTGCAGCTTCACTTGCAGCTATGTACTCTGCCTCTGTCACTGAATCAGCAACTGTTTGTTGCTTAGAACTTTTCCAACTCACTGCGCCACCGTTTAAGGTAAACACGTACCCTAAAACGGATTTACTGTCATCCTAGTCCATTTGAAAACTTGAGTCTGTATAGCCCTCTAGTTTCAATTCAGACCCACCGTAGACAAGAAATACATCCTTAGTTCTTCTTAAGTACTTTAGGATGTTTTTCACTGCCTTCCAGTGCTCTTCTCCTGGATTCGACTGATATTTGCTTGTTACACTAAGTGCATGAGCGACATCTGGTCTAGTACATATCATACCGTACATGATAGATCCTATTGCTGAAGCATAAGGAATCTTACTCATTCGGTCTCTCTCCTCAGGTGTCTTTGGGGCCTGTTTCTTGGAGAGATGTATTCCATGGCTCATCGGCATGAGACCTCTCTTGGAATCCTCCATGCTAAACCTCTTTAGCATCGATTCAATGTACTTTCCTTGGGTCAAGCCAAGCATCCTTTTAGATCTATCTCTATAGATCTTTATCCCCAAAATATAGGATGCCTCATCCAAGTCCTTCATGGAGAAGTGTTTACATAACCAAATTTTGATCGACTGTAGCATACGAACATCATTTCCTATCAGTAATATGTCATCAACATATAATACAAGGAATGAAACAGCGCTCCCACTGTGACACCCCCAAATCTGGGTACTTAATTCTCCCTGATTTGGTGTTCACTATCCCATTCATTGACATCTAACTACCCATAATTAAGCAATTAAAATAAACTTAATTAATCAACTTCCAAATCGGGTTACATCAATAATTAAAAATCCCAGGTCACCACAACCTTAATACATCAAATGCGGAATAAAAATATAGTCTAAAACAAGTCTGGTACAAATGTTCATCAATTAATTAATAAATCTAGAACTATTTCTGCATCTTGCCCTTGCCCTTACTGGTGGACGGCTCGTCCTGCTTCTCGGGCTTAGCTGAAATATTTAGTGCAAGAGTGAGCAAACAATTGCCCACAAGAATGATAACAATAACTTTTAATTGAAATAGAGTTCAAATGAGAAGCAATGATTTTCTGAAGTTAATCAATAAGTAATCAAAGTTTGAATATATCTGAGGGTCTCAAGACCTCGAACTATGTCCTAGGTTAACAAGTATTTTTTTTTTACCGTAACCTTTAACAGTCTTAAAGACTATAAATGGACCTTCATCTCGTACTCAGGGGGATCAGCCCTTTGTACAATGTATTGTGCACAAACATTTTAACGCTAAGCGTAATAATCCCCTATGTTAGGGTTGTTCATCTCAGTTTATAATAAGAGTCCGTACCAAAAAGAACTTGGCTTGGAACAAGTTTAGATAATCTAAGTTTTTGAAACGCTCATCAACTAAGGACTAGCTGAATCAATAATGGTTTGCTAGTCTAGTTCTTTAGTAAAGTTTGTATTCGAAGTTTGAATGATAATCAAAGACTGAATAAATAATATCTGGAACAAAATATAATTACTCAACATGATATCAGCCTTGCTTGAATAACAATAAGCTAAGGTTAATTAATTCACTCAAAGGAAGTAAACTTGTTGAAATAATAACAAGCTTAAGAAATAGAAAACTTGCTATAATAATTTAACAAGTTTAAAGAAAGAAAACTTGCTCAACGTAAAAGTAATAAGTTGAGATAAGGAAACTTGTCTCAAGCGTAGATTACAAATTAAATAATTCACGATCCTTAAATCAACCTATACAATTAATTATAAAGATGGTAACATAAATTAGTTTACAAAATTTATAATCACTTTAGGTTCCTTTTACCTAATTATAGTATCTCATTTAGCATACTTTAGACAACAAATGCTAAGTAGCAACCATCTTGGTAGTACATTAGTCACATTAATATAAGTTTAATTATGCATCATAATTTCCCAGAAAAGAAAATAATAAATAATTTTTTTTTTAAACAGTAGCGTTTCTCGCCGGGGCGAGAAAAAGCTTAACAATTTCGTCGCCGGGGGCGACTCTGATCGCTGGGGCGAAGAAACCAGTTCATTTCTATCGCCGGGGCGATAGACTTGACTGTCGTCTTCCCCAGCTCGCGAACCAGTGAAAACTTAGGCCAAATTTGGCCAAAATTTTCCGAATTCTACCATCCAGAAAACAAATTAGATATACCCAAACACCATATATGATATAAAACATTTACCTAACATGTTCTGTAAACATCTTAATCATTCAAACTCATAAACAACTAGTTTAAAACCAAAAATTCACTGTTAAAACCAAATATTCAAGTTTTAACCATTCTTATGAAATTAAACTCTGTAAATTCATTTTCCAACTAATTTAAACAATTCTTTTTGCATTACTCATATTTTTCATCAAATAATCATAAGCAATTATCAATTATCAATTATCATATATATATGCCATACATGAAATAAAACTCTGTAAAAACAAAGACTTCACTCTAAATCATGTTTTCATGAATTAATACCTCTAAATTGATTATTAATCAACATATAATCATATAACACATGATTACTACTAATTACAACAACTAATTCATATATTTAGCAAGTCAATAACATACAGAGAACTAAAAGTAAAATACAGTGAAAAGTTATACCTTTTATTAAAGAAAACTTGGTTAATTCTCCTTTGGTTTTGGAATTCTCCTCTCCAATCTCCAAGTTCTTCTTCTCAACTTCTCTCTTTTCTCTCAATTCTAAAAACTCTGTTCTCTCTTTTCTACTTCACAGAGCTCTCAACAATACTCTGTTCTTTTCTTTCTCTTCTGTCTTTTCTTTTCTTTCTTCTTTCTTTACAACTGACGTTCTTTCTTTTTAAAAAAAATAAAACTGATGCAAATTAAAAACAAAAATAAAACTGATACTTAATACAATAATAACGTATCATCAGTTATAAAATTTCAAAAGCCTCTAAGGCTTGTTTGGCAAACTAAATTTAAAAATAACCCATTATTCTATCTAAAGGTCTTAAGGCCTTGTTTGGTAAAACACAAAAAAAAATACTCATTATTTCCAAACAAAGATCATAGGGCCTTGTTTGGTAAAACTAAATTAAACACTTTCTCATTTATTCTAATAAATCATTATAACATATAGTTTAAAATGTCACACATTTAATTCAATTGAACTTATTATTAAATAAATTCAATTAAATATAATTAACTCAAATAATAATTTCATTTAACAAATAACAATAATACCAAATAAATTCTCTTATTCAAATAAATTATTTATTCAAATAAACCTTTTCATCATCTAATTTAATCATTAAATTAAATTAGAATAAACATAACAAATCACATTTAAATAATATTTAACATTATTAAACTCAACAAATACCCACATTTAACTCAATAAATTAATAAAAATATTTATATAACTCAATAAATATTTTTATTCAATCATAAAAATTGCATTCGTTACATCTTTCCCTCCTTAAAAGGATTCTGTCCCCAGAATCACAACGCAATTAAATCGTCTGTTACATTCTCCCCCCTTACAAAGATTCTGTCCCCAGAATCGCAATATATATAATTAAACAAATAATTGAGGGTAATTCTGCATCATTTGCTCTTCGAGTTCCCACGTTGCTTCTTCAGCATTGTGGTTCCTCCATATTACCTTTACAGAAGGTATCACTTTACTTCTAAGGACTTGTTCTTTCCTGTCCACTATTTGTACAGGAACCTCTTCATAAGACAAATCTTGCTCAAACTGTATCGGTTCATACTCTATGACATGTTTATAATCAGACTTATACGGTCGTAGCACCGATATGTGGAAGACATTGTGAATGTGGCCTAACTCAGGAGGTAAAGCTACCGCATAAGCTACCTCACCCACCCGTTTCAGCACTTCAAAGGGTCCAATGAATCGCGGACTTAGTTTACCCTTCTTTCCAAATCTGATTTTCCCTTTCCAGGGAGATACTTTGAGAAACACGAAGCTGCCGACCTCAAATTCGCGATTTTGTCGGTGTTGGTCAGCATACTTTTTCTGCCTGTCTTGAGCGGCTATCAGTCTAGCTCTTATTATTTGAACAATCTCAGCAGTTTGTTGCACCAGCTCGGGTCCTAATAGTCGACGTTCACCAACCTCATCCCAGCATAACGGAGTTCTGCATTTCCTTCCGTACAACGCTTCGTAGGGTGGCATGCCGATTGATCTGGCGTGATGACTGTTGTTGTAAGAAAATTCGACCAAAGGTAAATGATCATCCCAGTTGCCCTTGAAATCCATGACACACGCTCTCAGCATGTCCTCCAACGTTTGAATTGTTCTTTCACTCTGGCCATCGGTTTGAGGATGATAGGCTTGTACTCATTCGCAACTGTGTCCCCAAACAAGTTTGCAGACTCCTCCAAAACTTTGATGTGAACCGCGGATCCCTGTCTGACACTATTGATACTGGAACACCGTTTGCCTCGAGATAATTTCTTTGACATATATAACTTCGCCAGCTGATCTAAAGTGAATCTGACTTTGATTGGTAAAAAGTGCGCTGATTTCGTCAGTCGATCCACTATGACCCATATCACGTCATATCCCTTCTGAGTAGTTGGAAGCCCTACCACAAAATCCATTGTGATATGCTCCCACTTCCATTCCGGTATTTCTAAAGGTTGTAGCAAACCACTAGGTCGTTGATGTTCTGCTTTTACTCTTTGACAGGTTAAGCACTTCGCAACACACTCAGCAACCTCCCTTTTCATATTTGGCCACCAGAAATGTTGGCAAAGATCTTGATACATTTTCGTACTGCCTGGGTGAACCGAAAATCTTAAACTATGGGCTTCGGTCAAAATCTCTTCTCTGATCTTTAGTTCTGCCGGAACCCAAATTCGGCCTTCGAATCTAAGCAGTCCTTCAGTGTCAACTTTGTATTTAAGCTCTTCTCCCTCAAGCAATCTTTTCCGTATCTCAGCACATTCCTCATCTTTGAGTTGCGCGTCCTTCACTTTTTCCACCAGAGTTGGTTGGGTTTCTATCTGAAATAATTTTTCGGTCGACTCTATCGGATTCTTCACCTCTAGTTCCAACTTAGCCATTTCCTCCACGAGCTTCTCCTGAGCGGTTAACAAAAACAATTTCTCCCGACCCTTTCTGCTCAAAAGCGTCTGCAACCACATTGGCTTTTCCCGGATGGTATAGGATTTCACAATCATAGTCCTTGATTAACTCTATCCATCTCCTTTGCCGCATATTCAAATCCTTCTGTGTAAAAATATACTTCAGGACTTTTATGGTCTGTGTATATTTCACACTTCTCCCCATAGAGATAGTGTCGCCAGATTTTCAGAGCAAAACACCACAGCTGCTAACTCTAAGTCATGGGTCGGATACCCTTTTTCATAGTCTTTTAGTTGGCGCGATGCAATATGCAATAACCTTTTCCATTCTGCATCAACACACAACCAAGTCCCTTATGCGATGCGTCGCTATACACCACAAAATTTCCTGTATCATCTGGCAAAGACAATACAGGTGCCGAACTTAGTCTCTTCTTTAGTTCTTGGAAACTCTCTTCGCACTTCTCCGTCCAAACAAAACTTCACTGATTTTCTTGTTAAATTCGTTAACGGAGTGTGGCGATTCTCGAGAAATCTTGAATAAAAAAACGCCTATAATATCCTGCCAAACCTAGGAAACTCCTCACTTCTGACGGTGTTTTCGGCTGATCCCAGTTTATCACAGCTTCGACTTTAGATGGGTCTACCGATATTTCGTCCTTATCAATCACATGACCAAGAAATTGTACACGTTCCAACCAAAATTCGCACTTCGAAAATTTTGCATACAATTTCTCTTTCCTTAACGCCTCTAATGTCACCCTCAAATGCTCGACGTGTTCTTCCAGAGTTTTGGAATATACGAGGATGTCGTCTATAAACACCACTACGAATTTATCCAGAAATGGTTTGAACACCCTATTCATTAAGTACATGAATGCTGCAGGCGCATTCGTTAAACTAAATGACATAACCAAAAACTCATAGTGACCATATCTAGTTCGAAATGCCGTCTTTGGTATATCCTCCTTTCTCACCTTCAACTGATGATACCCACTTCTTAAATCTATCTTTGAAAAGTACCTTGCCCCCTTCAGTTGGTCAAACAGATCATCGATCCTTGGCAACGGATACTTGTTTTTGATCGTGACCTTGTTCAATTCTCTATAATCAATGCAAAGACGCATTGATCCATCCTTCTTCTTAACAAACAATACCGGCGCTCCCCACGGCGAAACGCTTGGTTGAATATACTTTTTATCTAGCAACTCCTGTAGCTGCGCCATCAACTCCTTTAATTCCACTGGAGCCATTCGATACGGGGCCTTCGATATAGGGGCCGTTCCCGGTGCTAAATCAATCACAAACTCGATTTCCCTATCTGGCGGTAATCCTGGTAAATCTTCAGGAAACACGTCCACGAAATCTCTAACCACTGGTATCTCTTCCAACTTTGCACCTTCCTTTCGCGTATCAACTATGTAGGCTAGATACCCTACACAGCCTTGCCTCAACATCTTTCTGGCCTGCATCATCGTCAGACAACTCGCTTGTCTAGGCGATTTGCTACCATAAAATACAACCTTTGACGGAGTCATAAGGTTTATACACCTCTTTTGACAGTCAATGACTGCCCCATGATTAGTCAACCAATCCATACCCAATATAACGTCAAACTCCCCAAGTCGAATTGGGATCAAGTTTACCGTCGTTATCTGACCCTTAATATCTATTTGACAATCCTTGTGGATACGTTTAACAGGAATTATTTCCCTATTCGCAATCTCTATGTTCATAGGGTAATCTAGTTCTTCCTAGGGTAATTCTAAGTTCTTAGCAAAATCATCGGATATAAATGAGCAAGTAGCACCCGAGTCAAACAATACATAAGCATTAATATTATTGACTGGAATGATACCTGACACCACATCCTTTGACTGCACAGCATCCTGCACTGTTATGTTGAACGTTCGAGCAGTAGATCGGCTGGGCTGCGTCGGTCCTGTTATGGTCAGATTGCCACCACCTCCGTTGTTCCCCTTTCCAGCACTAGGTCCACCTGTTGCAGTTTTCTTAGGACAATCCCGTGCAAAATGATCCTTCAGTCCACAAATGAAGCATGCACCCTTCTTCGGATTAGGGCAGTTCGGTGCGACATGACCCTCCTGTCCACAGTTGTAGCACACCCTTTTTCCCTTTAAACAAGCACCCATATGGGTCTTACCACAGGTGCTACATACTTCCATCTTCTTCTTCAGACTACCCTGCTGACTTCCCGCAGAGTTACCTTCAGTCCACTTCCTCTTCTGGCTATTTCCCCCATGGTTACCACTAGTCTTATAATCATTCTCACTCTTCTTCTTTCTCTGCTCCTGATTATATTTGGTCAGAGCATCACTGCCTCCTTCAGCGATGATTGCCTTCTCCAGAATCGCTGCAAAAGAATTTAGCTGAAACATCGAGACTCGACTGTACAACCAGGGCTTCAATCCCTGCTCGAACCTCCTGGCCTTGCGCTCATCTGTACTTACCTGATACGGCGCAAACCTTGCCAACTCATTGAACTTAGCAGCGTATTCAGGTACCGTCATAGTACCTTGCTTCAGCTCTAGGAACTGCACTTCCATCTGGTTCTGCGCGCTTACTGGAAAGTACGTCTCGAAAAATATTTCTTTAAACCGTTCCCATGGTATTATACCCTGACCACCACGAGTTTTGTTTGCCTGCCACCAGTAGCTGGCTTCTGATTTCAGCATGAATGTCGCAAATGCCGTTTTCTGGTCTTCACCAACTCTGGCGACATCGAACACTTTCTCCATCTCCATGATCCATGTTTGAGCTTCAATCGGATTCATGGAGCCCTGAAATTCTGGAGGTCTGACAGTCTTGAAGTCTTTGAAGGTCGTGGCCTGCGCTTGGGGTTGGTTCGCAAAGGCTCCCGTTAACAAATTTACCAACTGCTGCATGGGATTAGCGTTGGCTTCTTCGTTATTAGTAGATCCCTCGGGGGTCTGTTGACGTGGTTGTCTTCTTGGCGGCATTTTACTGTTAAAAATTCTCGTTATTAGACTATTGCTCAATTACTCAAACATTTAAGTCTTAACTTAAACATTTATGAACAACACTTAAATACATAACACATCTGATAAACTTTCACATTTTATTCATTAACTGCTTTAAAACATAATAGAGATAACATCATAGTTATTTACATCATCTATCCTGAAATCACAAAGTTTCAGGATTACATCATTATTCTATCCCATTATATTAAACTGGGATTAACAACTTATTAACTCATAAGTAATAACATAACATAACTAATCATAATCTATAACGACATCCCACGACGTACAGCTTCCTGGCGTTCCTGCTCCATAATACGTGACATAATCCTACGATCCATCATATCTGGATGACGATTAGCTCGGTCCTGAGCTCTATCTATGGTAGTGTGAAAAATGTACTCCATCTCATCAATCTTGGCCTTCTTCGATCGCAACTCGCCCTCAACTCGATCTGCACGATCAGCCTCTCGTAACCAAGCGGTCTCAGCTCTCGCCCGCTTAGCTGACTCCTCGTTCAACTCATCTCGTACAATCTCATTCCTGGCCAACAACTGTCCTCGTCGATGTTCAGACTGTGCTAGCCTCTGCTCAACCTCTGCAAGTCGTGACGAAAGGTCTTGGATCTCAGCATCCTTCTGCACCAAAGTGGCTTGACGTTCCGCAGCCTGTTCCTCTAACTCTTCTTTCTCGCTCTCTACATGAACTAGCTTCCACTCCACTTCTCCAAGACGTATATCAAGCTCCACCACATCACTGCTCTTCTGCTCCAAGGCAGTCTGTCGCTCAGCCAGCTGTCCCTCTAACTCCTCCACTCTGTCCTGCAACTCTATGTTGCGGTCATACACCTACTCGTACATCTGAACACCCAAAGTAGATAATGGTATCTCTTCAGGGTCTTCCTCCCCCTCCTCCTCCTCAGGATTCTCCTCAGGGTCCTCCTCAGGATCAGTCTCAGGCTCGTACTCGGGACCTGTGACTGTAATCAACGGAGATGGCTCCCTCTGCACTAGCTGCTCATGAACCACGTGAATATCTCGGGGCTCCTCCTCCCTAATCTGGCTGGGCTCTCCTCTATCAGTCATCCTGACAACAAAATTTTAAGTTTTAATTACTAATTGACAATACTCGATAGTACTCGCGAGCACATAAGTTTATTATCAAATAAGCACATAGCACATAATCATTTTGTTGTCTTTTATGAATTTCCGTAATTCATTCCTTAGAACTCGATAAGAGTTTATCACCACTATATTCTCTATCTTCTAAAAGGCTACTACCCTAAGGTTTTCCCCACCTAAAGGTTCATAACCTACAGCTCTGATACCAACCTGTGACACCCCCAAATCTGGGTACTTAATTCTCCCTGATTTGGTGTTCACTATCCCATTCATTGACATCTAACTACCCATAATTAAGCAATTAAAATAAACTTAATTAATCAACTTCCAAATCGGGTTACATCAATAATTAAAAATCCCAGGTCACCACAACCTTAATACATCAAATGCGGAATAAAAATATAGTCTAAAACAAGTCTGGTACAAATGTTCATCAATTAATTAATAAATCTAGAACTATTTCTGCATCTTGCCCTTGCCCTTACTGGTGGACGGCTCGTCCTGCTTCTCGGGCTTAGCTGAAATATTTAGTACAAGAGTGAGCAAACAATTGCCCACAAGAATGATAACAATAACTTTTAATTGAAATAGAGTTCAAATGAGAAGCAATGATTTTCTGAAGTTAATCAATAAGTAATCAAAGTTTGAATATATCTGAGGGTCTCAAGACCTCGAACTATGTCCTAGGTTAACAAGTATTTTTTTTTTACCGTAACCTTTAACAGTCTTAAAGACTATAAATGGACCTTCATCTCGTACTCAGGGGGATCAGCCCTTTGTACAATGTATTGTGCACAAACATTTTAACGCTAAGCGTAATAATCCCCTATGTTAGGGTTGTTCATCTCAGTTTATAATAAGAGTCCGTACCAAAAAGAACTTGGCTTGGAACAAGTTTAGATAATCTAAGTTTTTGAAACGCTCATCAACTAAGGACTAGCTGAATCAATAATGGTTTGCTAGTCTAGTTCTTTAGTAAAGTTTGTATTCGAAGTTTGAATGATAATCAAAGACTGAATAAATAATATCTGGAACAAAATATAATTACTCAACATGATATCAGCCTTGCTTGAATAACAATAAGCTAAGGTTAATTAATTCACTCAAAGGAAGTAAACTTGTTGAAATAATAACAAGCTTAAGAAATAGAAAACTTGCTATAATAATTTAACAAGTTTAAAGAAAGAAAACTTGCTCAACGTAAAAGTAATAAGTTGAGATAAGGAAACTTGCCTCAAGCGTAGATTACAAATTAAATAATTCACGATCCTTAAATCAACCTATACAATTAATTATAAGATGGTAACATAAATTAGTTACAAAATTTATAATCACTTTAGGTTCCTTTTACCTAATTATAGTATCTCATTTAGCATACTTTAGACAACAAATGCTAAGTAGCAACCATCTTGGTAGTACATTAGTCACATTAATATAAGTTTAATTATGCATCATAATTTCCCAGAAAAGAAAATAATAAATTAATTTTTTTTTAAACAGTAGCGTTTCTCGCCGGGGCGAGAAAAAGCTTAACAATTTCGTCGCCGGGGCGACTCTGTCGCTGGGGCGAAGAAACCAGTTCATTTCTATCGCCGGGGCGATAGACTTGACTGTCGTCTTCCCCAGCTCGCGAACCAGTGAAAACTTAGGCCAAATTTGGCCAAAATTTTCCGAATTCTACCATCCAGAAAACAAATTAGATATACCCAAACACCATATATGATATAAAACATTTACCTAACATGTTATGTAAACATCTTAATCATTCAAACTCATAAACAACTAGTTTAAAACCAAAAATTCACTGTTAAAACCAAATATTCAAGTTTTAACCATTCTTATGAAATTAAACTCTGTAAATTCATTTTCCAACTAATTTAAACAATTCTTTTTGCATTACTCATATTTTTCATCAAATAATCATAAGCAATTATCAATTATCATATACATATGCCATACATGAAATAAAACTCTGTAAAAACAAAGACTTCACTCTAAATCATGTTTTCATGAATTAATACCTCTAAATTGATTATTAATCAACATATAATCATATAACACATGATTACTACTAATTACAACAACTAATTCATATATTTAGCAAGTCAATAACATACAGAGAACTAAAAGTAAAATACAGTGAAAAGTTATACCTTTTATTAAAGAAAACTTGGTTAATTCTCCTTTGGTTTTGGAATTCTCCTCTCCAATCTCCAAGTTCTTCTTCTCAACTTCTCTCTTTTCTCTCAATTCTAAAAACTCTGTTCTCTCTTTTCTACTTCACAGAGCTCTCAACAATACTCTGTTCTTTTCTTTCTCTTCTGTCTTTTCTTTTCTTTCTTCTTTCTTTACAACTGACGTTCTTTCTTTTTAAAAAAAATAAAACTGATGCAAATTAAAAACAAAAATAAAACTGATACTTAATACAATAATAACGTATCATCAGTTATAAAATTTCAAAAGCCTCTAAGGCTTGTTTGGCAAACTAAATTTAAAAATAACCCATTATTCTATCTAAAGGTCTTAAGGCCTTGTTTGGTAAAACACAAAAAAAATACTCATTATTTCCAAACAAAGATCATAGGGCCTTGTTTGGTAAAACTAAATTAAACACTTTCTCATTTATTCTAATAAATCATTATAACATATAGTTTAAAATGTCACACATTTAATTCAATTGAACTTATTATTAAATAAATTCAATTAAATATAATTAACTCAAATAATAATTTCATTTAACAAATAACAATAATACCAAATAAATTCTCTTATTCAAATAAATTATTTATTCAAATAAACCTTTTCATCATCTAATTTAATCATTAAATTAAATTAGAATAAACATAACAAATCACATTTAAATAATATTTAACATTATTAAAACTCAACAAATACCCACATTTAACTCAATAAATTAATAAAAATATTTATATAACTCAATAAATATTTTTATTCAATCATAAAAATTGCATTCGTTACATCTTTCCCTCCTTAAAAGGATTCTGTCCCCAGAATCACAACGCAATTAAATCGTCTGTTACATTCTCCCCCCTTACAAAGATTCTGTCCCCAGAATCGCAATATATATAATTAAACAAATAATTGAGGGTAATTCTGCATCATTTGCTCTTCGAGTTCCCACGTTGCTTCTTCAGCATTGTGGTTCCTCCATATTACCTTTACAGAAGGTATCACTTTACTTCTAAGGACTTGTTCTTTCCTGTCCACTATTTGTACAGGAACCTCTTCATAAGACAAATCTTGCTCAAACTGTATCGGTTCATACTCTATGACATGTTTATAATCAGACTTATACGGTCGTAGCACCGATATGTGGAAGACATTGTGAATGTGGCCTAACTCAGGAGGTAAAGCTACCGCATAAGCTACCTCACCCACCCGTTTCAGCACTTCAAAGGGTCCAATGAATCGCGGACTTAGTTTACCCTTCTTTCCAAATCTGATTTTCCCTTTCCAGGGAGATACTTTGAGAAACACGAAGCTGCCGACCTCAAATTCGCGATTTTGTCGGTGTTGGTCAGCATACTTTTTCTGCCTGTCTTGAGCGGGTGCTATCAGTCTGGCTCTTATTATTTGAACAATCTCAGCAGTTTGTTGCACCAGCTCGGGTCCTAATAGTCGACGTTCACCAACCTCATCCCAGCATAACGGAGTTCTGCATTTCCTTCCGTACAACGCTTCGTAGGGGAGGTGGCATGCCGATACTGGCGTGATGACTGTTGTTGTAAGAAAATTCGACCAAAGGTAAATGATCATCCCAGTTGCCCTTGAAATCCATGACACACGCTCTCAGCATGTCCTCCAACGTTTGAATTGTTCTTTCACTCTGGCCATCGGTTTGAGGATGATAGGCTGTACTCATTCGCAACTGTGTCCCCAAACAAGTTTGCAGACTCCTCCAAAACTTTGATGTGAACCGCGGATCCCTGTCTGACACTATTGATACTGGAACACCGTGCCTCGAGATAATTTCTTTGACATATAACTTCGCCAGCTGATCTAAAGTGAATCTGACTTTGATTGGTAAAAAGTGCGCTGATTTCGTCAGTCGATCCACTATGACCCATATCACGTCATATCCCTTCTGAGTAGTTGGAAGCCCTACCACAAAATCCATTGTGATATGCTCCCACTTCCATTCCGGTATTTCTAAAGGTTGTAGCAAACCACTAGGTCGTTGATGTTCTGCTTTTACTCTTTGACAGGTTAAGCACTTCGCAACACACTCAGCAACCTCCCTTTTCATATTTGGCCACCAGAAATGTTGGCGAAGATCTTGATACATTTTCGTACTGCCTGGGTGAACCGAAAATCTTGAACTATGGGCTTCGGTCAAAATCTCTTCTCTGATCTTTAGTTCTGCCGGAACCCAAATTCGGCCTTCGAATCTAAGCAGTCCTTCAGTGTCAACTTTGTATTTAAGCTCTTCTCCCTCAAGCAATCTTTTCCGTATCTCAGCACATTCCTCATCTTTGAGTTGCGCGTCCTTCACTTTTTCCACCAGAGTTGGTTGGGTTTCTATCTGAAATAATTTTTCGGTCGACTCTATCGGATTCTTCACCTCTAGTTCCAACTTAGCCATTTCCTCCACGAGCTTCTCCTGAGCGGTTAACAAAAACAATTTCTCCCGACCCTTTCTGCTCAAAGCGTCTGCAACCACATTGGCTTTTCCCGGATGGTATAGGATTTCACAATCATAGTCCTTGATTAACTCTATCCATCTCCTTTGCCGCATATTCAAATCCTTCTGTGTAAAAATATACTTCAGACTTTTATGGTCTGTGTATATTTCACACTTCTCCCCATAGAGATAGTGTTGCCAGATTTTCAGAGCAAACACCACAGCTGCTTACACTCTAAAGTCATGGGGTCGGATACCCTTTTTCATAGTCTTTTAGTTGGCGCGATGCATATGCAATAACCTTTCCATTCTGCATCAACACACAACCAAGTCCCTTATGCGATGCGTCGCTATACACCACAAAATTTCCTGTATCATCTGGCAAAGACAATACAGGTGCCGAACTTAGTCTCTTCTTTAGTTCTTGGAAACTCTCTTCGCACTTCTCCGTCCAAACAAACTTCACTGATTTTCTTGTTAAATTCGTTAACGGAGTGGCGATTCTCGAGAAATCTTGAATAAAACGCCTATAATATCCTGCCAAACCTAGGAAACTCCTCACTTCTGACGGTGTTTTCGGCTGATCCCAGTTTATCACAGCTTCGACTTTAGATGGGTCTACCGATATTTCGTCCTTATCAATCACATGACCAAGAAATTGTACACGTTCCAACCAAAATTCGCACTTCGAAAATTTTGCATACAATTTCTCTTTCCTTAACGCCTCTAATGTCACCCTCAAATGCTCGACGTGTTCTTCCAGAGTTTTGGAATATACGAGGATGTCGTCTATAAACACCACTACGAATTTATCCAGAAATGGTTTGAACACCCTATTCATTAAGTCCATGAATGCTGCAGGCGCATTCGTTAAACTAAATGACATAACCAAAAACTCATAGTGACCATATCTAGTTCGAAATGCCGTCTTTGGTATATCCTCCTTTCTCACCTTCAACTGATGATACCCACTTCTTAAATCTATCTTTGAAAAGTACCTTGCCCCCTTCAGTTGGTCAAACAGATCATCGATCCTTGGCAACGGATACTTGTTTTTGATCGTGACCTTGTTCAATTCTCTATAATCAATGCAAAGACGCATTGATCCATCCTTCTTCTTAACAAACAATACCGGCGCTCCCCACGGCGAAACGCTTGGTTGAATATACTTTTTCTCTTAGCAACTCCTGTAGCTGCGCCATCAACTCCTTTAATTCCACTGGAGCCATTCGATACGGGGCCTTCGATATAGGGGCCGTTCCCGGTGCTAAATCAATCACAAACTCGATTTCCCTATCTGGCGGTAATCCTGGTAAATCTTCAGGAAACACGTCCACGAAATCTCTAACCACTGGTATCTCTTCCAACTTTGCACCTTCCTTTCGCGTATCAACTATGTAGGCTAGATACCCTACACAGCCTTGTGCCCTCAACATCTTTCTGGCCTGCATCATCGTCAGACAACTCGCTTGTCTAGGCGATTTGCTACCATAAAATACAACCTTTGACGGAGTCATAAGGTTTATACACCTCTTTTGACAGTCAATGACTGCCCCATGATTAGTCAACCAATCCATACCCAATATAACGTCAAACTCCCCAAGTCGAATTGGGATCAAGTTTACCGTCGTTATCTGACCCTTAATATCTATTTGACAATCCTTGTGGATACGTTTAACAGGAATTATTTCCCTATTCGCAATCTCTATGTTCATAGGGTAATCTAGTTCTTCCTAGGGTAATTCTAAGTTCTTAGCAAAATCATCGGATATAAATGAGCAAGTAGCACCCGAGTCAAACAATACATAAGCATTAATATTATTGACTGGAATGATACCTGACACCACATCCTTTGACTGCACAGCATCCTGCACTGTCATGTTGAACGTTCGAGCAGTAGATCGGCTGGGCTGCGTCGGTCCTGTTATGGTCAGATTGCCACCACCTCCGTTGTTCCCCTTTCCAGCACTAGGTCCACCTGTTGCAGTTTTCTTAGGACAATCCCGTGCAAAATGATCCTTCAGTCCACAAATGAAGCATGCACCCTTCTTCGGATTAGGGCAGTTCGGTGCGACATGACCCTCCTGTCCACAGTTGTAGCACACCCTTTTTCCCTTTAAACAAGCACCCATATGGGTCTTACCACAGGTGCTACATACTTCCATCTTCTTCTTCAGACTACCCTGCTGACTTCCCGCAGAGTTACCTTCAGTCCACTTCCTCTTCTGGCTATTTCCCCCATGGTTACCACTAGTCTTATAATCATTCTCACTCTTCTTCTTTCTCTGCTCCTGATTATATTTGGTCAGAGCATCACTGCCTCCTTCAGCGATGATTGCCTTCTCCAGAATCGCTGCAAAAGAATTTAGCTGAAACATCGAGACTCGACTGTACAACCAGGGCTTCAATCCCTGCTCGAACCTCCTGGCCTTGCGCTCATCTGTACTTACCTGATACGGCGCAAACCTTGCCAACTCATTGAACTTAGCAGCGTATTCAGGTACCGTCATAGTACCTTGCTTCAGCTCTAGGAACTGCACTTCCATCTGGTTCTGCGCGCTTACTGGAAAGTACGTCTCGAAAAATATTTCTTTAAACCGTTCCCATGGTATTATACCCTGACCACCACGAGTTTTGTTTGCCTGCCACCAGTAGCTGGCTTCTGATTTCAGCATGAATGTCGCAAATGCCGTTTTCTGGTCTTCACCGACTCTGGCGACATTGAACACTTTCTCCATCTCCATGATCCATGTTTGAGCTTCAATCGGATTCATGGAGCCCTGAAATTCTGGAGGTCTGACAGTCTTGAAGTCTTTGAAGGTCGTGGCCTGCGCTTGGGGTTGGTTCGCAAAGGCTCCCGTTAACAAATTTACCAACTGCTGCATGGGATTAGCGTTGGCTTCTTCGTTATTAGTAGATCCCTCGGGGGTCTGTTGACGTGGTTGTCTTCTTGGCGGCATTTTACTGTTAAAAATTCTCGTTATTAGACTATTGCTCAATTACTCAAACATTTAAGTCTTAACTTAAACATTTATGAACAACACTTAAATACATAACACATCTGATAAACTTTCACATTTTATTCATTAACTGCTTTAAAACATAATAGAGATAACATCATAGTTATTTACATCATCTATCCTGAAATCACAAAGTTTCAGGATTACATCATTATTCTATCCCATTATATTAAACTGGGATATTAACAACTTATTAAACCTCATAAGTAATAACATAACATAACTAATCATAATCTATAACGACATCCCACGACGTACAGCTTCCTGGCGTTCCTGCTCCATAATACGTGACATAATCCTACGATCCATCATATCTGGATGACGATTAGCTCGGTCCTGAGCTCTATCTATGGTAGTGTGAAAAATGTACTCCATCTCATCAATCTTGGCCTTCTTCGATCGCAACTCGCCCTCAACTCGATCTGCACGATCAGCCTCTCGTAACCAAGCGGTCTCAGCTCTCACCCGCTTAGCTGACTCCTCGTTCAACTCATCTCGTACAATCTCATTCCTGGCCAACAACTGTCCTCGTCGATGTTCAGACTGTGCTAGCCTCTGCTCAACCTCTGCAAGTCGTGACGAAAGGTCTTGGATCTCAGCATCCTTCTGCACCAAAGTGGCTTGACGTTCCGCAGCCTGTTCCTCTAACTCTTCTTTCTCGCTCTCTACATGAACTAGCTTCCACTCCACTTCTCCAAGACGTATATCAAGCTCCACCACATCACTGCTCTTCTGCTCCAAGGCAGTCTGTCGCTCAGCCAGCTGTCCCTCTAACTCCTCCACTCTGTCCTGCAACTCTATGTTGCGGTCATACACCTGCTCGTACATCTGAACACCCAAAGTAGATAATGGTATCTCTTCAGGGTCTTCCTCCCCCTCCTCCTCCTCAGGATTCTCCTCAGGGTCCTCCTCAGGATCAGTCTCAGGCTCGTACTCGGGACCTGTGACTGTAATCAACGGAGATGGCTCCCTCTGCACTAGCTGCTCATGAACCACGTGAATATCTCGGGGCTCCTCCTCCCTAATCTGGCTGGGCTCTCCTCTATCAGTCATCCTGACAACAAAATTTTAAGTTTTAATTACTAATTGACAATACTCGATAGTACTCGCGAGCACATAAGTTTATTATCAAATAAGCACATAGCACATAATCATTTTGTTGTCTTTTATGAATTTCCGTAATTCATTCCTTAGAACTCGATAAGAGTTTATCACCACTATATTCTCTATCTTCTAAAAGGCTACTACCCTAAGGTTTTCCCCACCTAAAGGTTCATAACCTACAGCTCTGATACCAACCTGTGACACCCCCAAATCTGGGTACTTAATTCTCCCTGATTTGGTGTTCACTATCCCATTCATTGACATCTAACTACCCATAATTAAGCAATTAAAATAAACTTAATTAATCAACTTCCAAATCGGGTTACATCAATAATTAAAAATCCCAGGTCACCACAACCTTAATACATCAAATGCGGAATAAAAATATAGTCTAAAACAAGTCTGGTACAAATGTTCATCAATTAATTAATAAATCTAGAACTATTTCTGCATCTTGCCCTTGCCCTTACTGGTGGACGGCTCGTCCTGCTTCTCGGGCTTAGCTGAAATATTTAGTGCAAGAGTGAGCAAACAATTGCCCACAAGAATGATAACAATAACTTTTAATTGAAATAGAGTTCAAATGAGAAGCAATGAATTTTCTGAATGAAGTTAATCAATAAGTAATCAAAGTTTGAATATATCTGAGGGTCTCAAGACCTCGAACTATGTCCTAGGTTAACAAGTATTTTTTTTTTACCGTAACCTTTAACAGTCTTAAAGACTATAAATGGACCTTCATCTCGTACTCCAGGGGGATCAGCCCTTTGTACAATGTATTGTGCACAAACATTTTAACGCTAAGCGTAATAATCCCCTATGTTTAGGGTTGTTCATCTCAGTTTATAATAAGAGTCCGTACCAAAAAAGAACTTGGCTTGGGAACAAGTTTAGATAATCTAAGTTTTTGAAACGCTCATCAACTAAGGACTAGCTGAATCAATAATGGTTTGCTAGTCTAGTTCTTTAGTAAAGTTTGTATTCGAAGTTTGAATGATAATCAAAGACTGAATAAATAATATCTGGAACAAAATATAATTACTCAACATGATATCAGCCTTGCTTGAATAACAATAAGCTAAGGTTAATTAATTCACTCAAAGGAAGTAAACTTGTTGAAATAATAACAAGCTTAAGAAATAGAAAACTTGCTATAATAATTTAACAAGTTTAAAGAAAGAAAACTTGCTCAACGTAAAAGTAATAAGTTGAGATAAGGAAACTTGCCTCAAGCGTAGATTACAAATTAAATAATTCACGATCCTTAAATCAACCTATACAATTAATTATAAGATGGTAACATAAATTAGTTACAAAATTTATAATCACTTTAGGTTCCTTTTACCTAATTATAGTATCTCATTTAGCATACTTTAGACAACAAATGCTAAGTAGCAACCATCTTGGTAGTACATTAGTCACATTAATATAAGTTTAATTATGCATCATAATTTCCCAGAAAAGAAAATAATAAATTAATTTTTTTTTAAACAGTAGCGTTTCTCGCCGGGGCGAGAAAAAGCTTAACAATTTCGTCGCCGGGGCGACTCTGTCGCTGGGGCGAAGAAACCAGTTCATTTCTATCGCCGGGGCGATAGACTTGACTGTCGTCTTCCCCAGCTCGCGAACCAGTGAAAACTTAGGCCAAATTTGGCCAAAATTTTCCGAATTCTACCATCCAGAAAACAAATTAGATATACCCAAACACCATATATGATATAAAACATTTACCTAACATGTTCTGTAAACATCTTAATCATTCAAACTCATAAACAACTAGTTTAAAACCAAAAATTCACTGTTAAAACCAAATATTCAAGTTTTAACCATTCTTATGAAATTAAACTCTGTAAATTCATTTTCCAACTAATTTAAACAATTCTTTTTGCATTACTCATATTTTTCATCAAATAATCATAAGCAATTATCAATTATCATATATATATGCCATACATGAAATAAAACTCTGTAAAAACAAAGACTTCACTCTAAATCATGTTTTCATGAATTAATACCTCTAAATTGATTATTAATCAACATATAATCATATAACACATGATTACTACTAATTACAACAACTAATTCATATATTTAGCAAGTCAATAACATACAGAGAACTAAAAGTAAAATACAGTGAAAAGTTATACCTTTTATTAAAGAAAACTTGGTTAATTCTCCTTTGGTTTTGGAATTCTCCTCTCCAATCTCCAAGTTCTTCTTCTCAACTTCTCTCTTTTCACTCAATTCTAAAAACTCTGTTCTCTCTTTTCTACTTCACAGAGCTCTCAACAATACTCTGTTCTTTTCTTTCTCTTCTGTCTTTTCTTTTCTTTCTTCTTTCTTTACAACTGACGTTCTTTCTTTTTTAAAAAAATAAAACTGATGCAAATTAAAAAAATAAAATAAAACTGATACTTAATACAATAATAACGTATCATCAGTTATAAAATTTCAAAAGCCTCTAAGGCTTGTTTGGCAAACTAAATTTAAAAATAACCCATTATTCTATCTAAAGGTCTTAAGGCCTTGTTTGGTAAAACACAAATAAAATACTCATTATTTCCAAACAAAGATCATAGGGCCTTGTTTGGTAAAACTAAATTAAACACTTTCTCATTTATTCTAATAAATCATTATAACATATAGTTTAAAATGTCACACATTTAATTCAATTGAACTTATTATTAAATAAATTCAATTAAATATAATTAACTCAAATAATAATTTCATTTAACAAATAACAATAATACCAAATAAATTCTCTTATTCAAATAAATTATTTATTCAAATAAACCTTTTCATCATCTAATTTAATCATTAAATTAAATTAGAATAAACATAACAAATCACATTTAAATAATATTTAACATTATTAAACTCAACAAATACCCACATTTAACTCAATAAATTAATAAAAATATTTATATAACTCAATAAATATTTTTATTCAATCATAAAAATTGCATTCGTTACACCCACTAACCTTCTTGTACACACAAGGTTCATCCTCATTTTTGATAAAATCAAACCTTTTGATTATCTCATCAAAACGGATGTTCCATCTTCGAGAAG
The DNA here is from genome assembly GCA_034770075.1 of Aralia elata. Lineage (NCBI taxonomy): Eukaryota > Viridiplantae > Streptophyta > Magnoliopsida > Apiales > Araliaceae > Aralia > Aralia elata. The sequence goes on along the minus strand of CM068380.1, from coordinate 28,526,801 downwards.
CTTGCTTCAATCCATAAATGGATCGTTGTAGCTTACATACTTGGTTTGTTCCAACCATTGAAACAAAACCCTCTGGTTGTATCATATATACATTCTCCTCAAGCTCTCCATTGAGGAAGGCCGTTTTCACGTCCATTTGCCAGATTTCATAGTCATAATAAGCTGCAATTACAAGCAAAATCCGAATGGACTTGAGCATAGCTACTGGTGAGAAGGTTTCATCATAGTCAACTCCTTGTCTTTGTTTGAAACCTTTTGCCATCCGCTCCAGTCTTTCTCTTAAAGACCCATTTACACCCAATAGGCTTAATGCCCTCAGGTGGTGAAACCAAAGTCCATACTTGGTTTTCATACATGGAGTCCATCTCGGATTTCATGGCTTCTAGCCATTTCTCTGAGTCTTTACTACTCATAGCCTCTTTGTATGTCAATGGATCATCATCATCAATGATGCGTACCTCATCATCATCCTCTATGATGAATCCATACCTTTCAGGTATCTTCGGTACTCTTTCAGATTTACGAATAGGTTGTGGTACAGTAGGTTCTTCTACTTGGTCAGGTACCCGACTTTGATCCGTAGTATTTTGTGGTTCTTGAATTTCTTCAAGATATATCTTACTCCCACTGACCCCTTCAAGGATAAACTCCTTTTCCAAGAAGGCAGCGTGTTTCGTAACAAACACCTTTTGATCAGTAGTATGATAGAAATAATACCCTGATGTTTCTTTAGGGTATCCCATGAATCTACATTTGTCGGATCTAGTCTTCAGCTTATCATGCTCAAACCTTTTGACATAAGCTGGACAACCCCAAGTCTTAACATGCTTAAGATTTGGTTTCCTCCCTGTCCATATCTCATATGGAGTCTTTCAGTTGCCGGCGGGCTTTGTGGAGGGTATTCTGAGCTATTGGGCCCCCGCTCGTCAGGTGTTCAGATTAGGGACAGTGGAGCTGACCCCTACTCTCGAGGAGTATGCCCGCTTTACCGGCTTATCTTTGGATGGTCCTTGTGCCAGGGTCACAACTGGTCCCATGCTCTGTCAGTTCTTGACTTTTACTGGTTTGCGAAGGACAGTCTTGTTGTCGGTGGTCACATCAGACCATCTAGTTCCCCTACATTTCCTGATTGACCGATTCGGCTCACCCGACAGCTTTCATCTATTCTCTGGTGATTTTTCCGTATCTGAGGAGCGCTGGGGCACTTTGAGAGTAGATGTTTTGATGGCTTGTGTTATCTTAGTTTTGTATGTGCCAGCCGGATCCGATATGTTGGATGTACGAGTTATTGCAGCTATTAGAGCCCATTCAGGAGGATCACACCATTATTCCCATGATACTAGCAGACACCTACATGTCAGCTTCATATTGTCAGTCTTTCCGAGGTAGAGTATTCAGAGGGAGCTCCGTTTTGTTATATGTATGGTTTATGAGCCATCTCAGCCCCATCGGTCATTTTCGTCGCCATGGGTTTTGCTTCAACCACGACATAGCCATGCAATTCTCGTTCCGTCCCGTGAGCTGTACTGATGCGGCTTCCTGGACAGAATTCTTATTGGCTATTGAGGAGCCTTTTCATCTCTTGATTTATTCGGGTTATTGCTCCTTCATGAGCTTCTTGACTCATGTGCCCACCTTGGATTTCATCCCTATTTCTGGCTTGAGGGGCGTGACGACTTATCATCCCTTGGCGATTATGGGGCAGTTTGATCAGATACAGGATTTTCACCTTTCACGGGCGCAACCGACTATCGATTCCTCATATCACCCCAGACAGAGAGAGACCTACTGCGAGTATACGATCTTTGGTCTCGCAGGATCTTGGTCGAGTATAGTGAGGGCTGCCCCATTCAGACATCTGCTTATGTGCAATGGTTGCACGGAGACTCCGTTATGGTCAGTTTGAGTCAGACTGGAGTGTTTGATGACTCTCGAGTGATTTTCACAGATGACACCACCCCAAAAGTATTTATCCCTCTTGAGTCTACAGAGATGATATCGAGATGTGAGTTTGAAGGCTTCTCCGCTCCCGCCTAGACTCCTCATTCCACCTTAGTTGATTCTGCCCCTAGTCGGGTTACTGAGGATAGTCGGAGCCAACTGGCCTTGATTACAGCTGAGGCTAAGAGAGATGTTGCTCTTGTTGAGAGAGATGCTGCCATTCTGGCAAGAGATGCTGCCCTCACTGACAGAGACGCCATTGTATTACAGACTAGGGCAGTTATGGATGCTCACTTTGAGATTGTTAGCCGAGCCATTGCTTTATGATGGGGCAGCAGATTGTAGGGGACGTCGATGCTTCAGATCTATCCACCACTTTATCCATCCTGCTTCAGTTAGTTTCAGATTTGTAGATCATTTTATTTCTTGCATAGACTATGTCAGTTTCATCGGTTATTGAAAGAGAAATCTTGTAACAAAATGACTTATATATGTAGACATGCATTTAAATTTAGTCATTTTCCCTTTTTGTCGTATCGTTGCCTTTCATTGGATCCTCATTTTATCTAGCTAACCATGATTTTGATATTTCGCCTTCTTTCTCTTCTCAAGTCTTGATGGAGATTTGACAGATATTGCTGCACACCCTGTTGATTTCATCGGACTGAGTCTTAGATTTCAGTTAACTGTTTGGCTGGGTTAGGGTTATGTCATTTGATATGAAGCTGATTAGGCGGCTAGTTTCGGGAAGGTTTCGAGGGTATAGGAAGGTTTATCTGGCTGTTGGGAATTGGTTTTGGTTAGAGAAAGTATTATTTTTTAAGGAGTCGGACCGTGCCATGATGGTTGCCTACGTACCCCCACAAGTCGGGAGATCAGGTCCTACGTAGTTCGTTCTTCAAAGAAAGAGGAGAAAATGGTGATTTTAAGCGTAGAATCGCTTCACCGAGTCCGAATTGATGGGCTGTGGAAACACCTCACCATCCATCTCTTGCAATATGAGGGCTCCTCCGGACAGCATTTTCTTAATCACAAAAGGTCCTTCCCAGTTCGGGGCAAACTTCCCTTTGGCTTCGTCTTGACAAGGCATGACTCTCTTTAGTACTAGGTCATTTTTCTTGAACTTTTGAGGTCTTATCTTTTTGTCGTACGATCGAGAGATTCTTTGCTGATATAACTGACCGTGCAAAACAGCAGCCACCCTCCTTTCATCAATTAGGGCCAATTGGTCGTACCGACTTTGCATCCAATCCTCCTCGCTTATCTGAGCATCGATCAAGATTCTGAGGGACGCCATCTCAACCTCAACTGGCAGAACAGCCTCTATTCCGTATACCAAAGCATAAGGGGTTGCCCCTGTAGAAGTACGCACCGACGTTCTGTACGCCAGCAGGGTGAAAGGTAGCAGATCTGGCCATCCTCGATGATTGGCGGACATTCTCGCCATGATCTTCTTGATATTCTTATTTACAGCCTCCACTGCCCCATTCATCTTAGGACGGTAAATGACAGAATTGAGGTGTTTGATCTTAAACTGGTCACATAATTCCTTCATGAGGGCATTGTTCAAATTCTTGGCATTGTCGGAGATTAAGACCTCAGGTTGCCCGTATCGGCAAATGACATTATTCTTGATGAAACGGACGATGATCTCCTGAGTTACTTTGGGGAAAGACGCTTCTTCTACCCATTTAGTGAAGTAATCGATAATGACGAAGATAAATTGGTGTCCGTTGCTTGCTTTGGGCTCTACCGGTCCGATTACATCCATACCCCACATTGAGAATGGCCAAGGGGAGGTCATACAATGCAGCTCATTGGGAGGCGCGTGGATTACGTTCCCGTGCGCCTGGCATTGGTAACATCGTTTGACATGATCATCGCAGTCGGCTTTCAGTGTTAACCAGTAATGCCCCGTTCTCAAGATCTTTTTGGCCAGCATCGGTCCACTCATGTGTGGCCCACACACTCCCCCATGTATTTCATCCATAATCTTTTGGGCCTACGTTTCATTTACACATCGCAACAATCCCAAACCGGCATCCCTCTTGTACAGTGAATCCCCGCTCAGATAAAACTTCATCGCCATCTTTTGGATTCTCAACCTCTCAGCTCGGCTTGCCCGGTCGGGAATGGATCTATCCCTCAGATACTCTCTTATGTCGTGATACCAAGGCTGCTTTGGCAGAACCACCTCCTCCGATAATACTGCCACATGTTCCTCGTAGGCCGGGGCATTCTGTACCGCTATTTCAATCTGTGGAAACGTCCCTACTTTTGATTATGTGGATTAAGGAAGCCAGAGTTGCCAATGCATCGGCAAAATCATTTCGTCCCCGGGGGATATGTCGGAAAGCGATATCTTCAAATTCTCGCATCAATTGGATAACACATCGGTGGTATGGAAGCAACCGGAGCTCCTTCGTGCTATACTCCTCGATCGCCTGTTTGATTACCAGCTCTGAATCCCCGAACACCGCTAGTCTTTTTACCCCCATATCGCGGGGAAAAAACGGAGTCCCAATATACATTCCCTCATACTCAGTTGTGTTATTCGAGTTACTGAACTGCAATTTAGTGGCCACGGGGTATTGCTCTCTAGTGATAGATACCAGGACTGCTCTGGCTCCTGCCCCTTCAGCATTCATGGCACCATCAAAATACAACTTCCAGAACTGCCCCTCGTCGTTACATCTCGTGTGTAAGACCCATAATACATCTTCGCCCGGTAAAGGAGTTTCTAAAGGTTCCATCCCTCCGGCTGGCATTTCTGACAACTGATCTGCAATTCCCTGCCCTTTCATGGCTTTCTGAGTCACGTATACGATGTCGAACTGCTGTAAGATTAACTGCCACCTTGATAGTCGACAGTTCAGCATGGGCCTTTCAAAGATATACTTTAGGGGATCCATTCTCGAGATCAGGTACGTAGTGTGCACATGGAGATAGTGTTGTAATCTCATTGCAGCCAACGCCAAAGCACACCAGGTCCTTTCGATGGGGGTCTAATTCTATTCACACCGGCTAAATCTCTTGCTGAGGTAATAGATGGCCTGCTCTTTGCCTGATTCATTCTTCTGTCCCAGCATACATCCCATCGCAATGGCATTGACCGATATATACATAAATAGAGGGATCCCATCCTTCGAGGGTACCAGCACCGGTGCTTCTATCAGCTGCTTCTTAATGCTCTGAAAGGCTTTCTGGCATTGCTTATTCCACTCTTGGGAGAAATCTTTCCTTAACAGTTTAAAAATAGGCTCGCATGTAGTTGTCAAGTGGGATATGAAGCGGCTGATGAAGTTTATTCTTCCCAGAAATCCCCTTATCTCCTTCTCTGTGCGAGGTGCCGGCATATCCACAATGGCCTTAATCTTCACCGGATCCAACTCAATGCCCCGATTACTAACCAGGAATGCCAAGAGCTTGCCCGACTGCACTCCGAAAGCACACTTTACCGGATTGAGCTTCAAGTTATATTTTCTGAGCCGATCGAATAGCTTTTTGAGATAGGTTACATGATCAGATTCTACTCTCGATTTCACGATAATGTCATCCACGTAGACCTCTATCTCCTTGTGCATCACGTCGTGGAATAGGGCCATCATGGCTCTTTGATAGGTGGCCCCCGCATTTGTGAGACCGAAGGCCAATCGTCTGTAGCAGAAGGTGCCCCAAGGGGTGATGAAAGCGGTCTTTTCTCGGTCTTCCTCCGCCACCATTATCTGATGATACCCCGCAAAGCAATCAACAAAAGAGTACATCTCGTATTGGGCTGTGTTATCCACCAAGATGTGTATAAAAGGCACTAGGAAGTTGTCCTTGAGACTAGCCTTGTTCAGATCTCTATAGTCGACACATACCCTCACCTTCCCTCTAGGCTTAGCCACTGGGACTATATTGGACAGCCATTCCGGGTAAGTGGACACCATAATGATTCCAGCCTTGAACTGTTTGACGATTTCTTCCTTCACCTTCAAGCTCCACTCCGGTTTTAGCTTTCTTAGTTTCTGCTTGACAGGCTTAAAACCCTCCTTGATGGGCAACCGGTGTACCACAATATCGGTGGACAATCCGATCATGTCCTCATGAGACCAGGCAAAAACATCCTCATACTGGCTTAGCAACTCGGTTAGTTCTGTTTTTTGGCTAGAGGTCAGGTCTGTCCTTATCTTGAGCTCTTTGGGTTTGTCAAGGGTTCCGATATTTATGGTGATGGTTTGGTCTAAGTTGGGTTTAGGTTTGTCTTCGACCCATCCTTTGATCTCGTCAGGCGTGTCGTCATTGTCTGTCTCATCCTACTCAATGCCCATTAAATCAAAATCCAGCTCAATATCAAAATCATAGTCATCTTTCAAATTTGAAACATCGTTTGTTAGGCAAGAAATACTCAAATTGGTACACCTGACATGAAACAAAAATATTTGTCATATATATAAGTCGTTCTCCCACAATGATCATCTTCAAAATAACATAACAAAATAACATAACCATGCAAAATTTAAAATAAAGGACAAAAACTAGTATCCATTCATCCCCCACCATCTGGGGTCTACCATCCCGACTCTATATTTTACCCTCGTTTGGATATTACTAGCTCCATCGTCCAGTTGTCGGTGGTCAGATCGGCCGAAATGCGACAGATGAAAGGCGGCTTCGCATCGGAAACTTCCTCGATGACTACAGCCACATCGCATTGGTCCCTCTTCATAACCTCCTCAGGAACAGTCAGCCCCGCCCAATTGATGATAGGCACACTCTGTTGGGCTCCTGACGGCGGGGCAACATCTCTCCCTTTTCCAGAGATATAACACTTGGTTTCAAACTGTTGCATGACCTCTTGCAGGAAACTCTCCTTTTTGGCCGACTCATCATTCGTGGGGGTCAATTTTTCACCCCCTATCTCAGACACAGGCTTGTCAGTACCTTGTTCATTGTTGACTTTCGGCATCAGACTTTCGGCCAGTCGAGTTAGGGTCTCCCCATGAGAGTGTTTCCGTGCTATGCCTCCATAATATCCCAACCCTGCCTTGCCTATCTGATTGGGCAGTTGAATAGGCTCAATAATTCCTTGACTGTTTTTTCCCAACCCATGCCCAGGTCGAAACTTCATCTTCATCATTTCTCTAGCAACAAAGGTAAGTTCAAGAGAGACCTTAGGTTTCATGGCTGGAGCCCCCAGACATCTGTAGTGGGGAGTATTGATTTCCAGTGCCTGAAAACTGGCAGGTACCACCGTCTCGTCCAAATTAATCACTGGCAGGCCATTCCTGTAAGGAGAAGGGTCATTATGCTCCGCAGAGACCGTCACCAGGTTCCCATCGATGATAAACTTAATTTGTTGGTGTAGCGTGGAGGGAACTGCCCCGGCCATGTGTATCCATGGCCTTCCCAACAACATGTTATAACTTGCCGCGATATCCAGGACTTGAAATGAAATATCGAAAGTATAAGGCCCTATTTCCACAGGCAATTTTATCTCCCCCATCGTATCCTTTCGGGATCCGTCAAAGGCTCGTACCACCACATAACTGGCCTGTAGGCGCTTAGGATTGACGTTCATCTTTTCTAATGTACTGAATGGACAGATATTCAACGCTGATCCCCCATCAATTAGCACCCCATTCATAACATATCCTGATGAGACTACCGTAATATGCAGCGGTTTCCGATGCCCCCTTCCCTCTTTGGGGATATCATCATCTGTGAACGATATTACATTATTTTCTAACAGATGGTCCACTAGATGGCCGAAACCCTCTTTGTTAATCACCTTGGGAATGTGTGCCTCTTCCAGGACTTTGGCCAGAACTCTGCAGTGATCGTCGGATGACAATACCAAATCAAGGATCGATGTCAGAGTCCATTCCTCGCTCAATAGTTTGATCCCCCTCGCTTCTGGATGATTCATCTTCCTTAAAAATTCCACAGCTTTCTCCTCGAATATCTTTTCGTTCCTCTTCTCTTGGCTCTCAAGGACTCGTCTTGGAATATATAAAGGATTGCCCTTTGATGTTACCGAAGCACAACTGGCCGCCTCCTCTGATACTCCCCCGTAATTCCACGGTACTGTGTTTAGACTGCTAATGGGGATTTGTGGTCTCGCAACAATGGTGAGAGGTTTCGGGGCCGTTAACCTGATAGGCCCCTCCGTGATACTCCTGCTCAGACCCACCAACCTAATCGGTGTCCCTCGTATACTCTCCTGATCACTTGTCATGCCAATCATCTCATCGGTTCTTCTTATATAATTCAGCCTTGGTGGTCCTCCGACTTCGCTGGCTTCCACCACATTGACCCCTTCCCCATTATGCTTAGGCAGGGGATTGACTTTAACATTTGGTGACTCTGGTTGTTCCACCACGATCTCCCCGCTATTGATCATGTTCTGAATCTTGTGCTTTAGCGTCCAGCATTCCTGGGTATCATGACCAGGGGAACCCGAATGGTAGGCACACTTCTTACTCGGGTCAAATCTTCTCCCTTTCGGGTGAATTGGGGGTGCCAAATCGACTATCTTTCTCTGTGCTATTAAGACTGCCAAAATCTGTTCAAAAGGATCCCCAAGTGGGGTGAATACCCGATCCTTTGTGGCTTCAAACCTTCTTTGTCCGTCCGTCCTTTGATTATGGAAATTAGATTGTCGGGGTGGCATTATTCTCTGTATTTGCACTGGAGGGCTATCCTCCACCTTCCTAGACGATCCCTGCAGGATGAGGGAAACATCTTCCTCCCTTTTCTTTTGGGTCCTGCGGGACGTACTACCATAGTTTCCACTCTGGATCTTGCCAGACTTTAACCCCATGTCAACCATTTCTCCATGCTTTATCATTTCGGCAAAAGGTCTTCCAATCCCCGCTATCACTCGCTCATAATAAGGCGCCTCCTGAATATCTACAAAGGTCATTACCATTTCTGCCTTGCTCATTGGGGGATTTACCTATGCAGCCATACCCCCCACCGCTGTGCATAGTCTCTAAAAGATTCTTTTGGTTGCTTCTTAATCTTTGTCATCTGATATCTGTTAGGGGCCATCTGTGCCTGGAAACTGTATTATGTCAAGAAAGTATGGGCCAACTCCTCCCAGTTGTGGATCCGAGCATTATCAAGGCGGGCATACCAAGTTCTTGCTTCTCCCGTTGGAATAACTGCATCCTCAGTCCTTCGTCCTCCACGTAAGACCCAAGTTCCCCAATGTATATCTTCAGGTGTGTATAAAGGTCTCCCTTCCCATTATATTTCTCAAATTCGGGGATCTTGAACTTCTCCGGATACCTAGTTCCTGGAAAGACACACAGGTCTGAATAATTGACCCTGCCTAGGGAACCTATGCATTTTAGAGATTGGATAGTCTCCTCCATCTGTTTCATTTTCTTTCGAAGATCATCGGTATCTCCCTCCCCTGGGATAGTGATCACTGTCCTATCAGGCGTAGGAATGGCCTTTGGGATGACTGGCTCGCCCTTAGGCTGGGGTTGATCATCTTTAGGCAGATCCTTGCTTGGCGGATCCTGTTTAGGTAGCAACTACTCTTTCAACATCGTGGCCATTTCTAACATCTGTTTTTTAAAATCATCGAATTCCTCCCGAGATATGGAACCAGGATTAGTAGGGGGAATATCAGCCATTTCAGATGTAGAAACCTGGGCCCTCTTAGATTGCAAACGCGTTTGAGGAGAAATCCTACATAAAAAATGGTTTGGAGTTTAATCTTTGGGAAATGAAAGATGTGGATGCATGCTAAAGCTGTAACTTTTGTGTTTTTGGGTCTTTTAATCCTTCCATGCAAAACAAAATGTTACCAGTCCTTTATTGCAATAATAAATGCTAGACATGAATTATTATGCCTTCCCAGCTATTCCCTGCAAAACATGGAGGTTAGCACTCTCTTTTGATAAAAAGGGGAGGTATAAAGATATGAAATGGGACTATGACATTTATACGCGTAAACGTAAAAGGGCATGAAGAGACTTTCCCTGCGTTGGGTTAATTTGAGGCTGACCTATCCTAAGGTTACTCTCGCGGCTTTTCGGCATGAAGGTCCCCAAATCTTCGCAATCTACTCGTCTGAATCCTTTCGATTGGAGCGGATCTGGGTTGTGCGTTTCCTGAGCCATCTTCGGGGAGCAGCCCCTTCGAGTCCAGTAATAAGCAACCGACGGGTTTGCCTCAGGAGGAGGTACACTCTCAACATACATTCACATTCATCGCCATCACCGTATGCAAATGATTATTTTAAAGTGAAGCAAATCCATTCAATCATTCATTCATTGGACAAAAACACACATTCACACAACAACAAGTAAAACAGGTCAAAATATCGCACGCATATACACATTCATAAATTTTTAAAGGATAGGATAGCATCAAGGTTCGAACGCGGCTTAAGCCCTCTAATGTCCCCAGGAGAGTAGCCAGCTGTCGACGCCGGGAAAGATCGCTCCTGTGGTGATTATTGCCCTTTCCAATTTTGGCCTTTTTATTAGATGATTTTTGGAAAAGGTCGGCACTAATGTCGACGGGGTTTTGAAAGATCGTTTTTTATGATGAGCCAATTAACCAGAGTCGCCAGTTGGTATATTTGAAATGGATGTACCAACTCATCTGAGTTTCGTTGTTTCGTAAATCGCTGGCTCATGTGTGACTCCGAATTGATTGGTCTACGAACCGAGATTCATAGAGTTCGGGGGCACCCCCCGACTTCCGTGAAACACGGTTACCGCAACCTTGATGCTTTTTCTATCATTTTAATTCTTAAAATGTGTATATGTGCACGTGTGTGTGTGTGCCTATGTGAATGTGGTGGTGAGTTTATATGCAAGAATCATTTGGGTTTCTTATGGAAAGTCGTGTTTTAGTTTGGGAATGCCTTAGAATGCCATTCGGTTTACACGAGAGAGCTTTATTATTATTATGAGAAAGGTTTTATTTTTATTGTCAAAACTGGAAGATTTTCATTAGGTGTCGTTTTGGCAAAAACAAGAGTTTTTAAACCTTCGTCAAAATAGGAATCGAGACATATACATTGCTTCCGTGAATAAATAACGGGCAACTTCTAGGATCTCTTTAACCCTATGCACAAAGATTTAATGAAAACGTCATTTATTTTTATAAAGCCATTTTTTGTGATGTTTTGAACACGATTTTTCTTTAGCTTTCTCGTTTAAACAGGATCGACATTCATTAGCACTTCCAATTTTAAGCCTCGCAGTGCTAATAACCTAATTTGATTGATTTTATAAAAATCTCATCGTTTAGTTTTGAAATCAATTTTTTTTTGTCATAAATCAAATCAAGCATTAAAATGCGTTGGGGCTATTCATGTGCATGTAAGCCATCAGAATAACCCCAAACGCCCACAATCGCATATTTCACTATTACAGGGCCTTAAACCCGATTTTCACCTTGATATCGTTTTAAGGCCCGACGATTACATATTTGCAATCAAGGATAATCGGTCCTATTACATACATCAAAATTGTCCATCATCAGATTTGGACCACGGGGTCGCACTCCTAGGCTCACATCCACAATTTCTACACACCCAAAAAATGGATATTACAGAAATTAAACAAGCTAAAAAATCACCAAATGGATATCATCGGGCCATTAGGAAGAACTTTGTTCCGTTGGAACCCTCGCTAATAATCCCTAATCCATGTATCCTCAATAATATCCAAGAAAACTACGTTTAATATAGCCCAAATAACAAAAAGCTTCACAAAATGATATAACAAAAATGCTATAAAAGAGGGCCTTTCACCTTGCAAAAATAACACCACGATTCGTATAAACTCGTATATTGAATAGAGTAGAAAGTGTATGTGATACAATCTAACAAAAGGGGTATAGTTCCTCACTTTTTCCTCTTTTTTCTCTCTTTTCTCGCAGCTGTTTGCTGCTGGTTCTTCCTCTTTCTCTTTTTTCTTCCCCTGCTTCCAACTCCCTGTATGCTAAATGAAGAGATGAGCTGATAAAGGCCGATCAGTGGCAGCCGCAGATTGATCCGCGGCTGGCCGCAGATTGATCTGCGGCTGGCCGCAGATTGATCTGCGGCTAGCCTCGGTTCCTCCGCGCCCGCCGCGCACTTCAGTTTATTTTAATCCTTGGCCGCAGATCAATCCGCGGCTGGCTGGGCTGATTTTCTCGATTTTCGTACCGCACCTCGATTCTCATGTCGTACTGTTGGTTTTCGCTGAGAGGCTTGTATTTTACAGTCCGGGAACCGCTGGGAAACATGCCACGTCATTCCGCTTTGATTGTTGTCGTGTCGGCTTTGATCACACGTCGTTGTGGTGGCTTTGAGTGTTCGTACTTGTGTCCACCTTTCGTTCTCGTAGGCTGGGTTAATTGACTATTTTTCCCTCCTGTCAGGGTCAGTATACGAAGTACTCCTTGATGGGCAACCGGTGTACCACAATGTCAGTGGACAATCCGATCATGTCCTCATGAGACCAGGCAAAAACATCCTCATACTGGTTTAGCAACTCGGTTATTTCTGTTTTCTGGCTAGGGGTCAGGTCTGTCCCTATCTTAAGCTCTTTGGGTTTGTCAAGGGTTCCGATATTTATGGTGATGGTTTGGTCTAAGTTGGGTTTGGGTTTGTCTTCGACCCATCCTTTGATCTCGTCAGACGTGTCGTCATTATCTGTCTCATCCTGCTCAATGCCCATTAAATCGAAATCCAGCTCAATATCAAAATCGTAATCATCTTTCGAATTTGAAAAATCGTTTGTTAGGCAAGCAATACTCAAATCGGTACACCTGACATGAAACAAAAATATTTGTCATATATATAAGTCATTTTCCCGTAATGATCATCTTTAAAATAACATGACAAAATAACATAACCATGCAAAATTCAAAATAAGGAACAAAAACTGGTATCTATCCATCCCCCACCATCCGGGGTATACCACCCTGACGTCATATTTTACCCTTGTTTGGATATTACTAGCTCCATCGTCCAGTTGTCGGTGGTCAGATCGGCCAGAAAGCGACAGATGAAAGGCGGCTTCGCTCCCTGATCACTTGTCATGCCAATCATCTCATCATTTCTCTTTATATAATTTAGCCTTGGTGGTCCTCCGGCTTCGCTGGCTTCCACCACATTGACCCTTTCCCCATCATTCTTAGGCAGGGGATTGACTTTAACATTTGGTGACTCTGGCTGTTCCACCACGATCTCCTCGCTATCGATCATGTTCTGAATCTTGTGCTTCAGCGCCCAGCATTCCTGAGTATCATGACCAGGGGAACCCGAATGGTACGCACACTTCTTACTCGGGTCAAATCCTCTCCCTTTCGGGTCAACTGGGGGTGCCAAATCGACTATCTTTCTCTGTGCTATTAAGACTGCCAAAATTTGTTCGAGAGGATCCCCAAGCGGGGTGAATACCCGATCTTTTGTGGCCTCAAATCTTTTTCGTCTGTCCGTCCCTTGGTTATTGAAATTAGATGGTCGGGGTGGCACGATTCTCTGTACTTGCACTGGAGGGCTATTATCCACCTTCCTAGATAAGCCCTGCAGGATGAGGGAAACATCCTCCTCCCTTTTCTTTTGGGTCCTGCGGGAAGTACTACCATAGTTTCCACTCTGGATTTGCTCCGCAACTGCCTCTAGAGCTGTGAAGTCCCGGATCTTGCCAGACTTTAACCCCATGTCAACCATTTCTCCATGCTTTATCATTTCGGCAAAAGGTCTTCCAATCCCCGCTATCACTCGCTCATAATAGGGCGCCTCCTGAATATCCACAAATGTCATTACCATCTCTGCCTCACTCATTGGGGGATTCACCTGTGCAGCCATACCCCTCCACCGCTGTGCATAGTCCCTAAGAGATTCCTTTGGTTGCTTCTTGATCTTTGTCATCTGATATCTGTCAGGGGCCATTTGTACTTGGAAGCTGTATTGTGTCAAGAAAGTGTGGGCCAACTCCTCCCAGTTGTGGATCCGAGCATTGTCAAGGCGGGCATACCAAGTTCTTGCTTCTCCCGTTAGGCTCTTTTGGAATAATTGCATCCTCAGCCCTTCGTCCTCTACATAAGACCCAAGTTCCCCAATGTATATCTTCAGGTGTGTATAGGGTTCCCATTATATTTCTCAAATTCAGGGATCTTGAACTTCTCGGGATACTTGGTTCCTAGAAAGACACACAGATCTGAATAATTCACCCTACCTAGGGAACCTATGCCTTTCAGAGACTGGATAGTCTCCTCCATCTGCTTCATTTTCTTTCGAAGGTCATCAGTGTCCCCCTCCTCTAGGATAGTGATCACTGTCCTGTTAGGTGCGGGAATGGCTTTGGGGATGACTGGCTCGCCCTCAGGTTGGGATTGATCATCTTTAGGCGGATCCTTGCTTGGCGGATCCTATTTAGGTAGCAACTGCTCCCTTAGCATCGTGGCCATTTCCAACATCTGCTTTTTAAAATCATCGAATTCCTCCCGAGATATGGAACCAGGATTAGGAAGTGGAATATCAGCCATTTCAGATGTAGAAACCTGGGCCCTCTTAGATTGCAAACGCGTTTGAGGAGCAATCCTACAGAAAAAACAGTTTGGAGTTTAATCTTTGAGAAATGAAAGATGTGGATGCATGCTAAAGCTGTAACTTTTGTGTTTTCGGGTTTTTTAATCTTTCCCTTCAAAACAAAATGTTAGTAGTCCCTCATTGCAATAATAAATGCTAGACACGAATTATTATGCTTTCCCAACTATTCCCTGTAAAACATAGAGTTTAGTACTTTCTTTTGACACCAGGGAGGTATATGAAAATATTGAATGGGACTATGACATTCATACGCGTAAACGTAAAAGGGCATGAAGAGACTTTCCCTGCGTTGGGTTAATCTGAGGCTGACCTACCCTAAGGTTACTCTCGCGGTTTTTTGGCATGAAGGTCCCCAAATCTTCACAATCTACTCGTCTGAATCCTTTCGATTGGAGCGGATCTGGGTGGTGCGTTTCCTGAGCCATCTCCGGGGAGCAGCCCCTTCGAGTCCAGTAATAAGCAACCGACAGGTTTGCCTCAAGAGGAGGTACACTCTCAACATACATTCACATTCATCGTCCTCACCGTATGCAAATGATTTACTTTAAAGTAAAGCAATTCCATTCAATTATTCATTCATTGGACAAAACACACATTCACATAACAACAAGTAAAACAGGTCAAAATATCGCACATACATACACATTCATAAATTTAAAGGATAGGATAGCATCAAGATTTGAACGCGGCTTAAGCCCTCTAATGTCCCCAGCAGAGTCGCCAGCTGTCGACGCCGGGAGGATCGCTTCTAATGCTAATTGTTACCCTTTCCAATTTAGCCTTTTTATTAGATGATTTTTTAGAAAAGGTCGGCACTAATGTCGACGGGGTTTTCAAAGATCGTTATTTATGATGAGCCAATTGACCAGAGTCGCCAGTTGGTATTTTTGAAATGGATGTACCAACTCATCCAAGTTTCGTTATTTCGTAAATCGCTGGCTCATATGTGACTCCGAATTAATTGGTCTGCAAACCGAGATCCATAGAGTTCGGGGGCTTGCTTAAGTGAGGGGAAGGTGTTAGGCACCCCCCGACTTCCGTGAAATACAGTTACCACAACCTTGATGCTTTTCCTATCCTTTTAATTCTTAAAATGTGTATATATGCACGTGTGTGTGCCTATGTGAATGTGGTGGTGAGTTTATATGCAAGAATCATTTGGGTTTCTTATGGAAAGTCGTGTTTTAGTTTGGGAATGCCTTAGAATGCCATTCGGTTTACACGAGAGAGCTTTATTATTATTATGAGAAAGGTTTGATTTTTATTGTCAAAACTGCAAGATTTTCACTAGGTGTCGTTTTGGCAAAACTGCAAGTTGCTTCCGTGAATAAATAACGGGCAACTTCTAGGATCTCTTTAACCCTATGTACAAAGATTTAATGAAAACGTCATTTATTTTTATAAAGCCATTTTTTGTGATGTTTTGAACACGATTTTTCTTTAGCTTTCTCGTTTAAACAGGATCGACATTCATTAGCACTTCCAATTTTAAGCCTCGTGGTGCTAATAACCTAATTTGATTGATTTTATGAAAATCTCATCGTTTAGCTTTTGAATCAATTTGTTTTTGTCATAAATCAAATCAAGCATTAAAATACGTTGGGGCTATTCATGGGCATGTAAGCCATCAAAATAACCCCAAACGCCCACAATCGTATATTTCACTATTACGGGGCCTTAAACCCGATTTTCACCTTGATATGGTTTTAAGGCCCGACGATTACATATTTGCAATCAAGGATAATCGGTCCTATTACATACATCAAAATTGTCCATCATCGGATTTGGACCACGGGATCGCACTCCTAGGCTCACATCCACAATTTCTACACACCCACAAAATGGATATTACAGAAATTAAACAAGCTAAAAAATCACCAAATGGATATCATCGGGCCATTAGGAAGAATTTTTTTCCGTTGGAACCCTCGCTAATAATCCGTAATCCATGTATCCTCAATAATATCCAAGAAAACTACGTTTAATATAGCCCAAATGACAAAAAGCTTCACAAAATGATATAACAAAAATGCTATAAAAGAGGGCATTTCACCTTGCAAAAATAACACCACGATTCATATAAACTCGTATATTGAATAGAGTAGAAAGTGTATGTGATACAATCTAACAAAAGGGGTATAGTTCCTCACTTTTTCCTCTCTTTTCTCTCTTTTCTCGCAGCTGTTTGCTGCTGGTTCTTCCTCTTTCTCTTTTTTTTTCCCCTGCTTCCAACTCCCTGTATGCTAAATGAAGAGATGAGCTAATAAAGGCCGATCAGGGGCAGCCGTAGATTGATCTGCGGCTGGCCGCAGATTAATCTGTGGCTAGCCTTGGTTCCTCCGCGCCCGCCGCGCACTTCAGCCGCCCGCCGCGCACTTCAGTTTATTTTAATCCTTGGCCGCAGATCAATCCGCGGCTGGCTGGGCTGATTTTCTCGATTTTCGTACCACACCTCGATTCTCGTGTCGTACTGTTGGTTTTCGCTGAGAGGCTTGTATTTTGCAGTCTTGGAACCGCTGGGAAACGTGCCACATCATTCCGCTTTGATCGTTGTCGTGTCGGCTTTGATCGCACGTCGTTGTGGTGGCTTTGAGTGTTCGTACTTGTGTCCACCTTTCGTTCTCGTTGGCTGGGTTAATTGACGATTTTGCCCTCCTGTCAGGGTCAGTATACGAAGTGCAAAATTTGGGTGTCTGCAGGTATAAAACCCACTCATCAAATACCCCCAAACTTAACTAATTGCTTTTCCCCAAGCAATGCAATGATGCAAATGCAAACTAACTATCATGCCTACGAATTAAACAATCAACCAACATAGTATCCAACACCAGGCCTCAAAGATATCATACAGTACTTAAGCAGAACATCTTACCAATGCAAAGTTTCTAACTTTAATCAATTAGTTAAGTTACACCTGCCATCACCCATGTTGTGCGTGTGTGAATATCAACCATTCTAATCAATCACAATTCAAATCAATCACAGAATTAACTTCTTAGAGGAAAACATTCAATTTTAACTCAATTCAACCTGTGAACACAACCGATTCAACTAATTCAAGCAATTACGAAGCATAGGGGTATCACGAAGGTTATTTAACACATTTAAATCCTTTTTAAACCCTTCCCCAGGAATTTAAACAATTTTTGTTCTCTAGTGAGTGCATTTTATGCTCCATCTCACTTTCTTTTGAACGAGTGCGTTTTACGCTCCATCTCGTTGCATGTGTTTATGAGTGAGTGCGTTTTACGCTCCATCTCAACCCACCACATGATCCATTCTTCAATTGGGAAAGGTTCAAAATTTTCAAAAAAAAATAAAAATTCACACCCCAAGATTCCCCCAAACTTAGATTCTTGCCTATTTTTGATTTAATGGACGTTTCACCGATATTATCAAGTTTTAACCCAAATCTTCCACCAAAAGAAAATTATGCAACAATGTGAATTAAATTGAGCAAAACAATTGATTTTGTACTTTCCTAGCTAACAAGAGTTTCAGACAAGTTAAACTTCACTTCATAATCAAAGTCATCACTAAGCACTAGTTTTCAATTCTTCTTAAGTTAAAACCAACTAACCAGTCTTATCATTGGCCACATTAGACACTATATCAATTTATGCTTAATTCATGAAACTAGATGCATAACACAACCTAAAATGCAATGTACCTACCATGCAACAAGTCTAAACACAATGAAACATAACAATCTATATGCATGAAAACAAAAAAAACTATCCCCCAAACTGAACAAGACAATGTCCTCATTGAAAAATAATAAGAGATTAAGAACAGATGACTCCCCTGATGAAGCACTACGCATCATCACTGCCACAGCAGCGTCATCATCATCATCATCATCCGCATCAGAAGGCGAGTCAGGTGGTGGGTAAATAGAAAGAGGAGGAGCTAGGGGAAACTGAAATGGCCCCGCCACAGGATTCAACCGCTCAAACATACCCGCCAACGCTGTAGAACAATTAACATTGTAAGCATAGATCTCTGCTTGGCATTGAGCAAGTCGACTCTGCTGATGAGTCATACGATCAAAACCCCTCTGAATCGATCCTGCCATTAAGTCTATCCGTCTAGTATGGTGCCGAAGGTCCTGTCGGATAGTCTCAACTATAGTGGGGGCTTGAACCGGATCCTCAACAGGTGGTGGCTGCTCCTGCGGCTGCTGCTGTGGTAAAATGAAGCCTAAGCCCCTTTGGTGCGATTCACCTCCATCCCAAACTCGGTACCGTATCATCGCAACATGATTAATTGGAGGCAATGGAGCCTGCATAAGTTCATCTTTATCCCACTTGACCCCAGCACGACGACACAAATCTGTGATCAATGAAGGATGAGGCAGTCCACCTGTGGTACTACCCTCAAGCGCGTGCACGATAGATTCATGAATTACCTCCCCAATATCCACTGTCTTCCCTTTGGCAATGCAAAATAATAACGCCGCCCGCTGATTAATTACATCGCTCATATGGTGGCACGGCATCAACTTAGCACATATAAAAGCATGCCACGCTTTTGCATATCTACTCAACTTGGATGACGGGAAGTGCACGGCTTCTTGTTGGTCAGTCAACTTTCATTCTGTCCCTGGCTCACAGAGGGCTGCTATAATCTCAGAATAATCCAACTCTTGTTGCATGTAATTTATATAGCCATCACTGCGAATCTTCTGCAACCCATAATACGCATTAATAGCTTTACGCCCCACATTTATTTCCTGACCCCGAACCATAACCACATTCCCTTTAGGGTCTTTGGCATTGGCATAAAACTCCTTCACAATATTAACTGCAGCTGGCTCGGGTTGCGTAGTAAATACCATCCAATTTCGAGTGCGTATCATGTGAGCGACTTCCCCATCTACGTGCTCAATAGGTAGCAAGCCACGCTCAGGAATTAGGGATTTCCCGGAGGACCAATTTTTAAACCTGTAGTATGCTTGTGGGCTAACAAATTTCTTCTTATCATACTTAACCGCAGCTGACGAACCTGAGCTTTCCCCTCGATGTCTTTTGGGAGCCATTAATAACCAATTAAGCACAATCAAGACCCAAAACAACTAGAAACTTCGTTGGGATAAACTGTCGAACACTTGGTAGGCACACTTTAAAAACCCTTATACAATAGTTCCCCCAAACTTAGAGTAGCCCCAATCATGCAATAATGAAATCTCCCACAATTTTGCAACCATATAGATAAGAAATTGAAGCTTTTACCCAATCCCAATTGAGCCAACACAAACTCAATTGGGTTCACAACCAAAACCAAGAATTTACTCCAAATACTAGCAATTCAACCTCTAGCAAACAATTTCAAGTTCTAATTGCTCAATAATGTAAAACTTACTTGAAATTGGAAATACCCACGTGTAGAATTGTCAATCCGCTTTGGCTATGAGAAGAAAGAATGTTCCTTGGTTGCAATAGATCCGCAATAGGTGTGATTATGGGTGGCGGCTTGTTAGTATTTTGTTGGGAGAAACTAGCTTCACTCGGCAACAAAGAAGTAAGGCTTTGGTTGAAGGCGGCTTGAAGGCAGCTATAAGGAGAGAATCAATTGATTTTTTGGTGTGAATCTTCTTAAAGCCCGATCTAGGGTTTAAACCCTTTTTTTTATTTCGCTGCCAAGCGCCTCTGGTGCTGTGATTTATGATGAGTGGGCGCTTCTGGCGCTGCGTTGCAGTAGCTTGGCCTGGCTCGACCGCCTCTGGCACTGACTTTAGTGCTGGATCGGGCACCTCTGGCGCTGCGTTGTAGTAGTTGTGTCTTGTGTCTAGCGCTGCTGGCGCTGCTGTTGGTCTTGGGCAAGCGCCTATAGCGCTGCGATGCAAACTGGTGTGCGGGCTTGAGCGCTGCAGGCGCTGGTTGTATGAAGGATTGAGCGCCTCAGGCGCTTGAACTCTTGTTGGCTACTGCAATGAAGTGTTGTAGGCGCTTGGCCTTGTGCAGGAATAGCGCTTCAGGCACTTAAACTGTATTTTGCCAACTTTCAGTCCCTTTATGCTAAATACCTGCAATCAAATTAACCCAAAGCCCAAAATTAGTTACAAAAACCCCTTTTTCTTCTCTTTTTTTGTTTTAAAAAAAAAAAACTTGTTGCCTCTTTTTTAATCTTTTTTTTTAAACAAAATTAATTAACTAAACAAAAGCAAAACAGAAAACTAAAATGCTGGGTTGCCTTCCAGATAGCGCTAAGTTATAGTCAATTAGCTTGACTGTCTCTGAATCTCAAGTTGCGGATAGGATTAAGGTGACTTTCTGTCTGTCTACCTCATCACCAAAGTAATGCTTTAACCTCTATCCATTCACGTTGAATGACTGATCCTGGAATTTATCGTATACTTCAATCGCACCATGCGGAAAGACCGTCTTCACTGTGAATGGTCCTGACCATCTTGATTTCAGCTTCCTGGGAAAAAGTTTAAGTCTGGAGTTGAAAAGTAAAACCCTTTGTCCCGGTTCAAATGTTCTTTTTATGATCTTACAATCATGCCATTTCTTCACCTTCTCCTTATACAACTTTGAGTTTTCATAAGCCCGTAGTCGAAATTCGTCCAACTCATTGATTTGGAGTAAGCGTTTCTCCCCTACAACTGTTGAATCAAAGTTCAACTTCTGAGTTGCCCAATACGCCTTGTGCTCTAGCTCCATAGGGAGATGATAAGCTTTTCCATAAACCAGCTGAAACGGTGACATTCCCAATGGAGTTTTATACGCAGTCCTATATGCCCATACAGCATTATCCAGCTTCAAAGACCAATCCTTCCTCGTCGGATTCACAATTTTTTCGAGGATTCTTTTAACTTCTCGATTGGATACTTCAGCTTGGCCGTTCATCTATGGGTGGTAAGCTGTAGCAATACGATGGTTCACTACTTAGCCAACAAAGCCGTGAGCTGCCTGTTGCAGAAATGACTACCTTCATCACTAATAATAGCCCTCAGAGTCCCAAATCTAGTGAAGATACTTCGATGTAAAAACTTCAGGACTACCTTGGCATCATTTGTTGGGAGTGCTGCCACTTCTACCCATTTCGACACATAGTCAACTGCTAGCAAGATGTAGAGATTACCGCACGAAGACACAAAAGGGCCCATGAAATCAATCCCCCACACGTCGAAAACTTCTACTTCGAGGATTGTATTCAAAGCTATTTCATTCCTCTTTGAAATATTACCCACTCTCTGACATCTATCGCACCGCTGAACAAAACTGTAAGCATCTTTAAAAATTGTCGGCCAGTAGAATCCTGCTTGTAGTACTCTAGCCGTTGTTCTCTCTCCTCCGTAGTGTCCTCCATATACAGAAGAATGGCAATCCTATAAAATCCCCTCGGTCTCACTATATGGGATACACCTTCTTATCATTTGATCCGCACACTGTTTAAACAAATACGGCTCATCCCATATATACCATTTAACATCATGCAGGAACTTTTTCTTTTGGTGCCCCACTAAGTCAGAAGGTATCATCTTACTCACCAAATAATTCGTGTAGTCTGCAAACCATGGCACTTCCCCTTGCACCACAAACAACTGCTCATCTGGAAAGGTTCATTAATTTCAACTGTGTCGTCTATCTTCCTTTCCGGCTGCTCTAGTCGAGATAAGTGGTCTGCCACTTGGTTTTCGGTCCCCTTTCTGTCCTTGATCTCCAAATCAAACTCCTGCAATAGCAATATCTATCTGTTTAATCTGGGCTTTGCATCCTTCTTTGACACTAGATGTCGAATTGCTGAGTGATCCGTATACACTATCACCTTTGTGCCTATCAAATATGACCGAAATTTATCAAAGGCATACACCACTGCTAATAACTCTTTTTCTGTGGTGGTGTAATTTAACTGTGCATCCGTAAGGGTCTTGCTGGCATAGTATATCACATGAAACATCTCCTCCTTCCTTTGCCCCAAAACAGCCCCTACTGCGTAATCACTGGCGTCACACATAAGCTCAAACGGCAATGCCCAATCTGGTGCTGTGATAACTGGTGCTGAAGTTAATTTTCTCTTTAAGTGCTCAAAAGCTCTCATGCAAGCCTCATCGAATTTAAACTGTGCATCCTTCTCCAATAAACTGCACAATGGTGTAGTTATCTTGGAGAAGTCCTTGATGAATCTGCGGTAGAAGCCTGCATGTCCAAGAAAACTGCGGACACCTCTTACAGACGTAGGTGGAGGTAAATTCTCAATCGTTTCCAGCTTTGCCCTGTCCATCTCAATTCCTTTCTTTGAAACTTTGTGCCCTAGTATGATTCCTTCTTGTACCATAAAATGGCACTTCTCCCAATTCAGTACCAGATTTGTTTCAACACATCTCTTTAAAACCATTACCAAATTTTCAAGGCATAAATCAAAAGAATCACCAAATACCGAGAAATCATCCATGAATACCTCCACATTCTGTTCGATCATGTCTGAAAAAATTGTTGTCATATATCTCTGAAAAGTGGCTGGAGCATTGCATAACCCGAAAGACATCCTTCTGAAGGCAAAAATGTCGTATGGACATGTAAAAGTAGTCTTTTTCTGGTCTTCTGGAGCTATCATAATCTGATTGTAGCCTGAATACCCATCCAGAAGGCAATAATATGCATGACCCGCTAGTCTGTCCAACATCTGATCAATAAACAGAAGTGGAAAATGGTCCTTCCTTTTAGCTTTGTTAAGCTTGCGGTAGTCCATGCAGATTCTCCACCCCGTTACTGTTAGCGTTAGGATCAACTCGTTATTCTCATTGGTGACAACGGTCATACCACCCTTCTTTGGTATGCACTGCACGGGGCTCACCCATGAACTGTCCGAAATTGGGTAGATTATTCCCGCATCCAGCCATTTCAGTATTTCTTTCTTGACCACTTCTTTCATTATAGGATTGAGCCTTCTTTGCTGCTCAATCGTCGGCTTACTACCATCTTCCAGCAGGATCTTATGCATGCAAAAAGAAGGGCTTACCCCCTTGATATCTACTATGGTCCATCCAATAGGTGATTTAAACTCTCTAAGCACTCGTAGCAGTTTTTCCTCCTGAAAAGATGTTAGTGTAGAAGAAATAATCACAGGTAGCTTTGAATCTTTATTTAGAAATGCGTACCTAAGATGTTCTGGAAGTGGTTTAAGTTCAAGTTCTGGAGGTGTCTCAAGAGATAGTTTCAACTTTACCGATGTCTCTCCCGCTTTCGTAAGTGGCTCGACAGGTGTTCTGAATTTTCTGAATTTGGGGGTGGTATCTAGATATTGCACAAGTTCGGCACATTCTTCATCTTCCAAATCTGAATTTTCAGCAATCACTCTCTGCAGTGGTTCATAGCCCAACAAACTCTCCATGTCATCATTCACTATTTTATCCACCAAGTCAACTCTGAAACATTCTTCTTCATCGGTTGGGAGCTTCATTGCCTTGAAGATGTTAAACGTCACCTCCTGATCATGTACCCGCATTGTAAGCTCCCCTTTTTGCACGTCTATCAGAGTCCTCCCCGTGGCTAGGAATGGTCTCCCCAGTATGATTGGTATACTCTTGTCCTCCTCATAGTCCAAGATGATGAAGTCCGCTGGAAAGATAAATTTGTCCACTTTTACCAGTACGTCCTCCACTATCCCCCGTGGATACGTGATAGATCTATCAGCTAGCTGCAGGGAAATATTTGTTGGCCTTGGTTCCGGCAATCCCAACTGACTGAATACAGACAAAGGCATCAGGTTGTAACTTGCCCCAAGATCACACAAACATTTATCGAAGCTCATCTTTCCGATCGTGCATGGAATTGTGAAACTGCCCGGATCTTTTAGCTTTGGAGGTAATTTACGCTGAAGCACTGCACTGCATTCCTCCGTCAAGGCCACTGTCTCAAATTCGTCTAACCTTCTCTTCCTTGACAATATACCCTTCATGAACTTTGCATAACTTGGCATTTGTTCCAATGCCTCCGCGAAGGGTATGTTGATCTGCAGTTTCTTAAAAACCTCCAAAAACTTACTGAACTGTTTATCTTCTCTCTGTTTATTCAATCTTTGTGGATACGGAACCTGAGGGTGAACTTGTGGTACTGTATTCACGGGCTTCTTATCTGAACTCGCTTTATCCTTCTCTGTTTGCTACGACTTGGACTCATCTTTCTTCTCTTTCTGATCAGCCTTAATTTTTGTCTCAGTTTCTATCCCAGTGTCATCCCCTTGTAAACTCGGTGCTGCTGTGTCTGGTGCATTTCCTGAATATTGCTTTCCCGATCTGAGTGTAATGGCCTGACACTGTTCCTTACCCTCTCTCCGTGGATTTGCCTTTGTGTTACTTGGCAATGAACCCTGGGGCCTGCTGTTAAGCATAGTCGCCATTTGTCCTATCTGAGTTTCCAGATTTTTAATAGCCACTGCCTGGCTTTTGATCATCACCTCTGTATTTTCCATGTACTTCAACATCATCTCCTCCATTTCTGATTTCTTTTCTTGCTGAGGTGCATATGGAGTAGGATGATGTTGTTGAAAATATCCCGGTGGAAAAGGTGGTCGTGGAGCAAACTGTTGCTACGCTAGCTGAGATGGAAACTGCTAAGTCTGATGAAACTGTTGTTGCTGATTTCCTTGATTATTTAACCAACTAAAGTTTGGATGATTACGGTTGTTGGGGTTGTATATGTTCTGAAACTGTCCTTGGTCTTTCCTATAACTGTTCACATATTGCACCGACTCCGAACTGATAGCACATTGATCTGTTGAGTGTGACCCTGCACAAATCTCGCATATGAAGGCAACTGACTTAGCTTTGCTTCTAACAACGAATGTATTTTCTTCGCCATAGCCGCCATCTGTGCTGACAACTGGGTAATAGCATCCACTTCCAACAAACCTGCAACTCTGGGCTGTGGAATTCTGGCTGTAAGATTTTGAAAATCATTAGCTGCCATAGTCTCGATAAGGTTATAAGCTTCATCATAGCTCTTCGCCCCTAAAGCTCCACCTGCAGCTGCATCTACCATTTGCCTCGACTGCCATCCCAATCCACTATAAAATGTGTTGATCACCATCCAATCTAGCATCCCATGGTGCGGACACTTCCTTAGCATCTCCTTGTATCTATCCCAGGCTTCGTATAAGGACTCACCCTGTTGTTGCTCAAATTGAGAGATTGATGTCCTCATTTTTGCAGTTTTAGCCATTGGGAAAAACTTGGCTAAGAACTTCTGTGCTAAGTCCTCCCATGTAGTAATTGATCCTGAAGGCAAAGAATGAAGCCAACTTCTCGCTCTATCCCTCAATGAGAATGGAAACAGTCTTAGTCGGATGGCATCCTCCGTCACCCCATTGTACCTGAATGTATCGCATATTTTAATGAAGCTCAATTCTGCACCATTTGAATGGTGCCCGATTTTATCTCAAAAGTGTTTGCTGCTATCGCCGGTCTGACTATGCTAGACTGCAATCCATTAATATTCGGCATGGAATAATCCCTCAACGCTTTATGCTCCTCTCGTTGCTCTACTCTTTGTTCTTCCGCCATATTCGGCATAATTCCTTCCAACTGTGCTTGTAAATTCCTACGCACTCTTGCTTTCCAACCTCTTCCGTCAATATTATCCTATGCTGGTGTCAATTCTGAGTTGGATGATCGTGTGTGCATAAAAATTCTACAAGTACGTGAAACCAAAACAAAAATAAAAATAGAAATGAGAAAAGATTAGATTTATCTAAGTCAAACAATATAACTTAAAACTGATGATAATAATAAAAATCTAAACGCCTTTCCCCGGCAACGGCGCCAAAAACTTGTTGCCTCTTTTTTAATCTTTAGTAAAAGAGCTCTAACTCACGCAAGTATACGTGGTCAACAAGTAATACAGAGGAAGTAGAGTATCGTCCCACAGAGAAAGTGCTAAATTAAATTACTATGCATCAGTCCTATCACTATATTTATTTGCCTAAACTAATGACTTGATTGTGTTGACAAAATTATTTCTAAATCAATTAACAACTAAAGATGCAAATACTAATGGAATATATCAAACTTGGAATTAATGGGATCCTAACTTTATTTAATAGTTCATCTAATTACCACTTTCATGCTAGAAAGTTCACATATCACAGAAAAGTAGCCAAGGACACTAAAATAGACATAACCATTTGTCAATGTATTATGACCTACTTACATAATATCCATACTCAATAGACACCATGTAATCACCACTATAACCGAAATCACTATATTTCCATGTGACATTGCAATTATATTGATTTAAAGCACAAGCCCTTATTTTGACTCTTGCGGTCAAACAGTATATTTCTATCTGATTCACACAATATTAAGCTAACCAATTAAGCCTCATATTCGCAAGCTATCATGATTACAATCCATACTTATATGTTGTTTTTCAATTCCATACAAGCGCTGAGAACGAATGGTGATCAAGCATTCATACATACAAAACAATCATGATAAAAGTTCCTTATGACATGCAAAACAATCTAACAATCAAGCTTATAATTAAACTACATATTAAAATCCGTTAGAATCCCATAATGGAGATTAGCTCATGACTGAACCAAAAGCCATTATGGGATCAAAACTACACATAGGAAAATAAACAATTAATTGAAGTAAGAAAAAGTAGATTGATCAAACCCAATTGAGGAATAAAATCCAAAGTAAGCTTAAACCCACATCAAAATCCATCACTTGAACAATAATAATCCACGGTCAAAAAACTCTCCAAAAACTATCTCTAGAAAAATAGAATAATAGTAATAGAAGTCTCCAAGTTCCTTCTCTTCGTTTTTCTCTCTAAATCTGATCAATAATAATCTAAATCCTCTTCCAAATTGGCTTCTTTTTCCTCCTCCAGCCGCAACTCAGCAACAACTTTCGTGCCCTAGCGCCTCTGGCGCTACCTTAGTACTAATCCTAGCGCCTCTGGCGCTAGGTCATATCCTCATATTTACAAAAATGCCATCAAGGGTCCTTTAAGCTCCAAATTTACCCTTTTGCCCCTCCAGCTCCAATCCTACAATAAACAATAAGATTATCCATAGAACTGAGGGGCGCATTCCGGTAAAGATCGCACCTTATCGGCGCTCATTAAGTGTAACTTCAGAGCTTATAGGACTTTCAATATCATTTAAATACCCTCATTCAGATGTATAGTTCATATAGATATTGTATTTAACTTAGTACAGCTATGCTAAAGAAAATAAAGATATCATTTAAAGTTGCAAAAGAAGATATGCGCAAGAATGAGCTACAAATGCTCAGCAAGTTCATTTGAATATGTAAACACAATGTGTTTGATTTGAAAGATGCCAGTTGATGTATATAACTGAGGGTTCTGTACCGAACCATATATTTCATTTAGTTCTATCAGTCTTCAATGACTTAGAACCATTTGATTTCGGATATTTGGTAGGTGATCAGCCTCACCAATATTCTAGGAGTATGCATATCATCCTACCATTTATGTCAATTTTATTCCATTGACGTCACACTACCTTATCATAAGGCTTTCGAGATATCCTTCCATCCAAGGTGTCTCATTTTACTCAGTATAAGATGTCGTACCAAAACAATTTGGTTTGACACAACAAATTTCAGCTTTAATATATGAACAATGATTCATTTTTAAGTTATGCTGAACAAGAAGCAATAACTTCACAATAATTGATAGCAAGATGTATAATACTTGCATAATATAAGTTGAGTAAGGTTAGGACACTTGCCTTAGCGTAATTCGTTAAACTTAATTTCACACAAGGTGTCAGCGTACGTGGTCTACGTTGACAAATATATAAGTGTTAGAACTTATATAAACATGTATTACGCTAATCTAGACAAGTTTCATTAAGCTTCGACGTTGATTCGGTATCTCGGTCACGTCCTTAATAGTTAAACACATAGATTGTTCGATAAAACTTCATTTGGAAGCTTAAATATTAGATTAGATAAGGTAATTATCATTTCTAATATTTTTAGAACCTTAATATTATTTTTAAATAATTTTTATAAGCTTGGAAGTATTTTTAAATAAGTTTACAAGCTTAGGAATAATTTTAAATGATTTAATTATCACTTAGAATAATTTAAAAACATTAATATGTTATTTAAATAATTTATTTCTCATTTAGAATATTTTTAGATATTTAAAATATTATTTAAATGATTTATTTATCATTTATAATATTTTTAGTAAGATCGAATATTATTTAAATGATTTGTTTTATCATTAATGATATTTTTTAAATTTATTTTATTTATTAAAATAATTTATTTATTATTTATAATAATTTTCAAAACTTAGTTTAATATTTAAATGATTTAATTATCATTTATAACATTTTTAAATACTTAATATATTATTTAAATGATTTATTTATCATTAATAATATTTAAATATTTAATATTTTATTTAATTATTATATATAATAATTTTATTTCCTTTAATATCATTTTTAAATAATTAATATAATTATTTAATAATTTAATATCATTTTTAAATAATTAAAATAATTATTAAATGATTTATTATATTTATTATTTATTATTTAATTAAATTAAATAATATTTCAGATTATATAAAAATATTAAAAATAAATTTTTATAATTTAAAAATGAGTTTTCGAATATATTTATGAATTATTAATAATTATTTAAAATTTATTTATTATTTTATAATTTATTTAATTAATTTTTATTTATAATCCGTCGCTTAAGGGCTTTAGCGACGGTCTGCATCCGTTCTTAGCTTTCTGGGTTTGATCATGCATTTCGTCGCTAAAGGTGTTCTTCATGAAGAACACTTGGTCAATGTCCAATAGTGACTTTTGACCTCAAATTAATCTTAGCTGGGTTTATTGTTTATGTTTGATTTTTGTTTGTTGTTATAGCCAACATGGCAGTGTATAACGACATGTGAAAATTACACTCAAATTATATCATATCATGCTAGATAATTCATGGTCAAACTACCCCGTTCATAACTGTTCTTGAGTTTCTAGGTTACCCAGAAACTTAGTCAGTCATAACGGTCAACGTGGTTTGACCATTAATTCCGTTCGATTTGTTGATTGTTTAGGTGTTTTAATGCTTCAAGATTATAGTTTACATAACATACTATAACTTTAATCCAAGAAATAACATTTACAAGTTTATTTAGGCATGATCTGGGCGCGTTGAAAAGTTGTCAGAACACTGTCAGAGTGTTCTTCAAGTTTCTGGGTAACCTAGAAACAGGTTCCCATGGTCGGTCAATGGGTTTTGACCATTAATAACTTTCATTCTAGAGATAATTTAACCCTTCTACAAGTTGGATCTTAAAGCTAACATGGCATACTACTGATACATGCTTTAAAACACATGAAACAAACATTTTAAGCCAATCAAAAGCTCTGACAAAATAGCTTGTCAGACTGTTCTTGACTGTCAAGAACAATTTGGGTTTTTCATTAAATTCGACCCTTTAAACGTTATGAATACATGTTTAACCAACCCAGATCATCAAATAACATGTTTATACATATTCCTAAACATCTAAAACATAAAATTTTTACAGGCTTGAAGATCAAACATAAAATTAGGGTTTATGCACCTTTTTCTTCAAATTTTGATTTCTGGCTTTTGATTCTGAGCTTGTGATTGTAGAGGCTTGTTATGGTATGTTTATAAGTGTATAAGCTTTGTAAAATTCGTAGGTTAAATGGTCAGAATCTCATTCTATTTATAGCAACTTAGAATTAGGGTTTTATTAAGTTTCTTTCCCATTTTAACCTCCAAAATATCTTAGCTTGTGAACTTGTGTTGCTCCAATCTGATCTTGGTTGACATGCTTGTGCTGGAGTGTGTTGAGCACAAGCTTGCACACTCCTAGCTTCATTTTCATTGGTTTAGATTTTATTTTTGATTTATTTACTTACTAATTAAACCTAGATTTTTGTTAATGATGATTAGGGTGTTTAATTAGGGTTAGTAACACTTTAATTAAGTTAATATATCATAATTAAAGTTTATCATTTCATAATTTAGTGTTATTGAATCGAATTAGGGTTTTAGGGTTTTAAATTAGGGTTTATGGTTGTCAATCCTACAATTAGGGTTTTAATCTTCAATTAGGGTTTTAATATAAGTTCAATGATTCATAATTAATATTATGATTCATTATTTAGAATCTAATTATATCAATTAAGATTCTTGTGTTGCAATTAGGGTTTTAATTGACCAATTCGGATAACTTTTACCGATTAGGGTTTTCAAATTAGGGTTTCTATTTCAGTTTAACAATTTAAACCCTAATTAACTTATTTTAGAATTTTATCAGTTAATATAATATTATATTAACTCCGAAGCACCACAAATCACTTTGTCATTTCGAAGCACGACACAGCAGCTTTCAAAAATAATTTGCCGAAACGCTTCTAGGTGAATTCCCCGGAAGCGCGACAAATCATTTTGTCCGTGTAAGCACGACACAACTGCTTGGCGAAAAATTTTTATTTGACCTAATTCTTAAATAAAATACACAATCATATAATACCAAGTCAGATCATGAAAATTCATTTATTAAACACATAATTTACATATACAAATCTTATTAGGGTTCAGAATATTACATTCACCCCCACTAATAAGAATTTCATCCTCAAAATTATAGTACAGATTATAAAAATAAGTGTGGGTAATTATTTCGCATTTTACTCTCGAGCTCCCACGTAGCTTCCTCTATGTTTTGATTTCTCCAAATAACTTTGACTGAAGATATTATTTTATTTTGTAGATGTTGTTCTTTCCTATCTATGATTTCGATAGGAACTTCCTCATATGATAAATCCTTCTCGATCTGAATAGGTTCGTAATCGATAACGTGTTTATAATCAGGTTTGTATGGTTGTAACACGGATACATGAAACACGTTATGGATATGTTCTAATCAGGAGGTAAGACTACCTCATAAGCTACTTCACCTATCTTTCTCAATATCTGGAATGGTCCAATAAATCGTGGACTCAATTTTCCTTTCTTGCTGAAACGTATTTTCCCTTTCCACGGAGAAACTTTTAAAAACACGTGACTACCGATATCGAAATCTTGTAGCTTCCTGTGTTGATCTGCATATTTCTTCTGTCGATCTTGAGACGGTTGTAATCTTCCTCGTATAATTTGAATTACCTCAGCGGTTTGTTGAACTATTTTGGGTCCTAGCATTTGTCGTTCCCCAACCTCGTCCCAACATAATGGCGTTCTACATTTTCTTCCATACAGCGCTTCAAATGGTGGCATTCCTATGCTGGCATGGTAACTATTATTGTAGGCAAATTCTACCAAAGGTAATTGATCTTCCAAACTTGCCTTGAAATCCATGATGCAAGAGCGCAACATGTCTTCTAGGGTCTGAATGGTTCTCTTACTCTGACCGTCAGTTTGTGGGTGGTATGTTGTGCTTAGTCTCAACTGAGTTCCCAAATTTTTCTGGAGACTCGTCCAAAAATTTGAAGTAAATCGGGGATCTCGTCTGATACTATAGAAACAAGGACTCCATGTCTAGAAATAATTTCATTGATGTAAAGTTTGGCTAACTGGTCAAGACTGAAGTTGACCTTTATGGGTAGAAAATGAGCTGATTTGGTAAGACGATCTACAATTACCCAAATGGCATTGTGACCTTTCTGTGTATTTGGAAGTCCTATGACAAAATCCATGGTAATATGCTCCCATTTCCACTCAAGAATTTCTAAGGGTTGTAATAATCCACTCGGCTTTTGGTGTTCAGCTTTAACCCTTTGACACGTTAAACATTTACTTACCCACTCTGCTATTTCTCTTTTCATGTTAGACCACCAAAAATGTTGGCTCAAGTCTTTGTATATTTTTGTACTCCCTGGATGTACAACGAATTTAGAACTGTGAGCTTCATTCAGTATTTCGTCTTTTAGTTCTTGTAATGAAGGTACCCAAATTCTATTTTCATATCTTAGTACTCCATCTTTGTCCACTCCAAATTTGACATTCTTTTTATGGGATAATTTGGCCTTATACTTCTGACATTCTACATCTATCTCTTGTAATCCCTTGACTCTCTCCAATAAAGTTGAACCATTTTCCATAACAAATAACTTTTGGGTACTGGAACTCTTACCTCGATCTCAAGTTTGTCAAACTCTTTTATCAGTACCTCGTTGTTGGTGATTATATTCAACTTTTCTTGGTTCTTCCGACTCAATGCGTCTGCTACGACGTTGGCTTTCCCAGGGTGATATAAAATTTCACAATCGAAATCTTTTATCAACTCTAGCCATCTCCTTTGTTGTATGTTTAACTCCTTCTGAGTGAATATATACTTCAGACTCTTGTGATCTGTGTATATTTCACACTTCTCTCCGTACAAGTAATGCCTCCAAATTTTTAAAGCAAATACTACAGCGGCTAACTCTAGATCATGCATAGGATACCTCTTCTTATAATCTTTGAGTTGTCTTGACGCATATGCAATCACTTTCCCATGTTGCATTAACACACAACCTAATCCCTTATGTGACGCATCACTATAAACTACAAGACCTCCTGTATCATCTGGTAAAGATAACACTGGTGTCATGCTTAATCGTTTCTTCAACTCTTTGAAGCTTTCCTCACATTTATCTGTCCAGACGTATTTCACTGTCTTTCGAGTTAACTTGGTTAGCGAGGTCGCTATCTTTGAGAAATCTTGTATAAAACGTCTATAGTACCCTGCTAAACCGAGAAAACTTCCCACTTCTGTTGGAGTTGTTGGTTGTTCCCAATTCACAATCGCTTCTATCTTTGCTGGATCTATTGCAATCCCATTCTTGTCAATCACATGACCTAAGAATTGAACTATTTCCAACCAGAATTCACATTTGGAAAACTTTGCATAAAGTTGTTCCTTGCGTAATATCTCTAATACGCTCCTTAAGTGTTTAGCATGCTCCTCCTTTGTTCTCGAGTATACTAAAATATCATCGATGAACACTACGACAAATTTGTCTAAGCATGGTTTAAACACTCGGTTCATCAAGTCCATGAATGCTGCCAACGCATTTGTTAATCCAAAAGACATCACAAGAAACTCATAATGTCCATAGCGTATCCTAAACACTGTCTTCGGCACATCTTCTTTTCTTACCTTTAATTAATGATAACTTGATCTTAGGTCGATCTTCGAAAAGTGTTCGGCCCCTTTCAACTGGTCAAATAGATCATCAATTCGTGGTAAAGGATATTTGTTCTTTATGGTCAACTTATTTAATTCTCTATAGTCAATGCATAACCTTAACGTTCCATCCTTCTTCTTTACAAACAACATTGGTGCTCCCCAAGGTGAAACACTAGGTTGTATGTATTTCTTGTCCAAGAGTTCTTGTAACTGCACAAGTAACTCCTTCAACTCCACCGGTGCCATCCTGTACAGTGCCTTGGAAACTGGAGCTGTACCAGGTGCAAGATCAATAACAAATTCGATCTCTCTATCCGGAGGTAAACCTGGTAAATCATCTGGGAATACATCCGGAAATTCTCTAACTACAGGTATTTGATTTAACTTTGCTCCTTCCTTTCGAGTATCTACTATATATGCCAAATAACCTGTACAACCCTTCCTAAGTAATCTTTCTGCTTGCATTACTGTCAAACATCGAGATCGCTTAGGTGAACAACCACCGTTGAACACTACCTTTGACTTCGACTCAGTCAACAGGTTTACACATTTCCGATGGCAGTCAATCATTGCATTATGATTAACCAACCAATCCATACCTAATATTATATCAAATTCCTCTAACTGTATAGGAATGAGGTCCACAAGGAACTTGTGTCCCTTAATCTCTACGTTACAACCTTTATATACAGTTTTAATGGGAATTATCTCTCTATTGGCAATTTCCACATTGAAAGGTATGTCTAAGTCTTTGCATGGTATATTCAACTTCTTAGCAAAGCTATTAGACACGAATGAACAAGTAGCACTAGAGTCGAACAACACATATGCATTTAAAGTGTCGATAGGGATGATACCTATTACCACGTCCGGTGCAGCAACAGCATCCCTCATCGTCATATTAAATGTTCTGGCGGTTGGACGACTCGGACCTCCAGCTCCTACTACTGTTGGTTTGAGGGTGTTGTTTGGGGCTTGATTTCCTCCCCCTATTCGGTTTCTATTCCTTGGACAATTCCTCGATATGTGACCCGTTGCGCCACAAATATAACACTTAAAACTCTGATTTCCCTGATTGGTGTTATTATTAATCTTCTTGGGACAATCAGAGGAATAATATCCCTCTTGACCACAACTGTAACAAGTAACCACCCCTTTGCGGCATACTCCTGGGTGGTTCTTTCCACATGTGACACAACGTCCTACCCTATTATTATTATTCTGGTTTCTGTTGGTGTTGTTGTTGTAATTATTTCCCTTCTTCCCAAAATTAGTAGAAAAAGTGGCATCCTACTTCCTCTTGTTGTGATTAGTACCCCCTGTACTAACTTCTCCTTTAAACTTTCCACATTCATTTTGACTCCTCTTCTCCTTATGAAACTTAAGAAGATTTTCATTCTTGATCTCAGCTATAACAGCCTTCTTAAGAATCTCTGAAAACGTCTTTAACTGAAAGATTGATATTTTACTCCTTATCTGAGGCTTTAACCCTTCCTCAAATCTTCTAGTTTTTCTCGTCTCAGAGTTCACTTGATGTGAAGCAAAACGAGATAACTCATTAAACTTGGCTGTATATTGAGATATAGTCATATCCCCTTGTTTTAACTCTAAGAATTTTACTTCCATTCGGTCCTGCATTGTTTGTGGAAAGTAATTTTCAAAGAATAGGTCTTTAAATCTTACCCACGGAAAAAGGTTGCAAATATGGTGTTCTGTTCTTCGCTTACATTAGTTACCGTGAAAAACTTCTCCATTTCGGTTATCCAAATTTGAGCTTCAACTGGATCAGCAGTCCCTTTGAACTCAGGTGGTCCAACGGTTTTAAAATCCTTAAATGCCGACCTATATGGATTATTTGGGTTGGGTTGGTGTGGTGGTTGACCTTGTAAGGCTCCTAACAGTAAATCTACCAGTTGTTAAGTTGGGTTTGGTTCAGTGGTTTCATTTCTGGTCTGGGTTCTTCGTCCTGATGCCATGACTCTAAAATAAAGAAAAACATGTATAAATACAAGGATACGCTACACATGGAACTAACAATTTGATTGTACAAACGCAATTTGTATATAACATGCAAAACGGTTACATATTCGACTAGTGGTTTATACTACCACTAGTTAATACAGCAGATTTCCTATTTTACAAACCAAAATTTTTATAATACAAACTATAATAACCAACTTAAGTACTAAACTAGATCGAACGATCACATGACTCCTTATAAGCATCTTGGATTATATGGCAGACCACTAACCGGTTAATCATATAATCCACCCTATTTTCCTCTACTGGGTACTTCAGCACCCGATGCTCTAAGTTACCGGACGTCTCCTGGCATCCCTTGTCAGCTCGGTATAAATACCTCTGAGCCTCTTGCCTCTCTTTCTGAGCACTCCGGAGAACTGTCTTAAGACGGCGAGTGTTATCCCTATCACTCTCCAATAACTCTTCAGCTATGTGTGCTCAAAAATTGGCCACCTCTAGATCTATGGTTGACTGCTAGACCAATCGCGTCACTATCTCCTCGTGTCTGTCGACACGCATCATCTGACTCGCTCTAATTACATCATCGGGATCTGGATCTACCAGTTGTCCATCTATAGGATAATCTGCATCCTCAGCCTCTAATATCTCCTGATCATGCAGGAGTTCTTCCTCCTCTGGTTCCTCCTCTGAATCCTCCTCTGGATCTAACTCAGGAGTGGCTCGCTCATAATCTGGAACCTCATCTGGCTCACTATCTGATAGCCATCCTACCATGTGTTAATCTACCACTGTCATCCTACAAAAGAATTTTAGTTTGTTTAGTATTAAAGCGAAGCAAATTTACACATAATATAAAGCTTTTAAGATTATTTTATATATGATTATGTATTTTACGGACTCAAAGACTATATCCTAAAGTATTTCCTAACTACCTTAGAGCTATAATCTACAGCTCTGATACCAACCTGTGACGCCCCCAAAATCTCTACACTTCTCTGTAGCAGATCTGGTGCTCACGTGAAGCTAAACAACTATAAATATTCAATAAAATATAACTTCTATCTATCCAAGATTCACAGTATCCCATAACAGGTACAAGTTCCGGCCAGAACGTTGTCTGTGTTTGGATACCCTCACTTGGATGTATAGATTCATATCTAATGAATACTTCTATCATATCGATATTCCCTATCTATCTAACATTCAGAGTATTAACGATAAGATTGTCTATAGAACTGAGGGGCGCATTCCGGTAAAGATGGCACCTTACCGGCGCTCATTAAGTGTAACCTCAAAGCTTATAGGACTTTCAATATCATTTAAATACCCTCATTCAGATGTATAGTTCATATAGATATTGTATTTAACTTAGTACAGCTATGCTAAAGAAAATAAAGATCAGAGTATAACGCATTCGATGAAATAAAGGATCATAATATATTACATATCATTTGGTTCGATTACATCGTTCTCAGTACTAAGTTATTACAACAAAGTCTTATAAAAGACTTGAATTATTCAAAACAGAAATTAAAACTAATAAACATGTCCTCTTCCTTTATCTCTACCAGAGGTGCTGGGATTATCATTTAAAGCTGCAAAAGAAGATATGCGCAAGAATGAGCTACAAATGCTCAGCAAGTTCATTTGAATATGTAAACACAATGTGTTTGATTTGAAAGATGTCAGTTGATGTATATAACTGAGGGTTCTGTACCGGAACCATATATTTCATTTAGTTCTATCAGTCTTCAATGACTTTGAACCATTTGATTTCGGATATCTGGTAGGTGATCAGCCTCACCAATATCTTAGGAGTATGCATATCATCCTACCATTTATGTCAATTTTATTCCATTGACGTCACACTACCTTATCATAAGGCTTTCGAGATCACCTTCCATCCAAGGTGTCTCATTTTACTCAATATAAGATGTCGTACCAAAATAATTTGGTTTGACATAACAAATTTCAGCTTTAATATATGAACAATGATTCATTTTTAAGTTATGCTGAACAAGAAGCAATAACTTCACAATAATTGATAGCAAGATGTATAATACTTGCATAATATAAGTTGAGTAAGGTTAGGACACTTGCCTTAGCGTAATTCGTTAAACTTAATTTCACACAAGGTGTCAGCGTACGTGGTCTACGTTGACAAATATATAAGTGTTAGAACTTATATAAACATGTATTACGCTAATCTAGACAAGTTTCATTAAGGTTCGACGTTGATTCGGTATCTCGGTCGCGTCCTTAATAGTTAAACACATAGATTGTTCGATAAAACTTCATTTGGAAGCTTAAATATTAGATTAGATAAGGTAATTATCAGTTCTAATATTTTTAGAACCTTAAAAATATTTTTAAATAATTTTTATAAGCTTGGAAGTATTTTTAAATAATTTTACAAGCTTAGGAATAATTTTAAATGAGTTAATTATCACTTAGAATAATTTTTAAACATTAATATGTTATTTAAATAATTTATTTATCATTTAGAATATGTTTAGATATTTAAAATATTATTTAAATGATTTATTTATCATTTATAATATTTTTAGTAAGATAGAATATTATTTAAATGATTTGTTTTATCATTAATAATATTTTTAAAATTTATTTTATTTATTAAAATAATTTATTTATTATTTATAATAATTTCCAAAACTTAGTTTAATATTTAAATGATTTAATTATCATTTATAACATTTTTAAATACTTAACATATTATTTAAATGATTTATTTATCATTAATAATATTTAAATATTTAATATTTTATTTAATTATTATATATAATAATTTTATTTCCTTTAATATTATTTCTAAATAATTAATATAATTATTTAATAATTTAATATCATTTTTAAATAATTAAAACAATTATTAAATGATTTATTATAATTATTATTTATTATTTAATTAAATTAAATATTATTTCAGATTATATAAAAATATTAAAAATAAATTTTTATAATTTAAAAATGAGTTTTCGAATATATTTATGAATTATTAATAATTATTTATTATTTATTTATTATTTTATAATTTATTTAATTAATTTTTATTTATAATCCGTCGCTAAAGGGCTTTAGTTTAGCGACGATCTGCATCCGTTCTTACCTTTCTGGGTTTGATCATGCATTTCGTCGCTAAAGGTGTTCTTCATGAAGAACACTTGGTCAATGTCCAATAGTGACTTTTGACCTCAAATTAATCTCAGCTGGGTTTATTGTTAATGTTTGATTTTTGTTTGTTGTTATAGCCAACATGGCAGTGTATAACGACATGTGAAAATTACACTCAAATTATATCATATCATGCTAGATAATTCATGGTCAAACTACCCCATTCATAACTGTTCTTGAGTTTCTGGGTTACCTAGAAACTCAGTTAGTCATAACGGTCAACGTGGTTTGACTATTAATTTCGTTCGATTTGTTGATTGTTTAGGTGTTTTAATGCTTCAAGATTATAGTTTACATAACATACTATAACTCTAATCCAAGAAATAACATTTACAAGTTTATTTAGGCATGATCTAGGCGCGTTGAAAAGTTGTCAGAACACTGTCAGAGTGTTCTTCAAGTTTCTGGGTAACCCAGAAACAGGTTCTCATGGTCGGTCAATAGGTTTTGACCATTAATAACTTTCATTCTAGAGATAATTTAACCCTTCTACAAGTTGGATCTTAAAGCTAACATGGCATACTACTAATTCATGCTTTAAAACACATCAAACAAATATTTTAAGCCAATCAAAAGCTCTGACAAAATAGCTTGTCAGACTGTTCTTGACTGTCAAGAACAGTTTGGGTTTTTCATTAAATTCGACCCTTTAAACGTTATGGATACATATTTAACCAACTCAGATCATCAAATAACATGTTTATACATATTCCTAAACATCTAAAACATAAAATTTTTATAGGTTTGAAGATCAAACATAAAATTAGGGTTTATGCACCTTTTTCTTCAAATTTTGATTTCTGGCTTTTGATTCTGAGCTTATGATTGCAGAGGCTTGTTATGGTATGTTTATAAGTGTATAAGCTTTGTAAATTTCATAGGTTAAATGGTCAGAATCTCATTCTATTTATAGCAACTTAGAATTAGGGTTTTATTAAGTTTCTTTCCTATTTTAACCTCCAAAATATCTTAGCTTGTGAACTTGTGCTGCTCCAATCTGATCTTGGTTGACATGCTTGTGTTGGAGTGTGTTGAGCACAAGCTTGCACACTCCTAGCTTCATTTTCATTGGTTTAGATTTTATTTTTGATTTATTTACTTACTAATTAAACGTAGATTTTTGTTAATCATGATTAGGGTGTTTAATTAGGGTTAGTAACACTTTAATTAATTAAATATATCATAATTAATGTTTATCATTTCATAATTTAGTGTTATTGAATCGAATTAGGGTTTTAGGGTTTTAAATTAGGGTTTAGGGTTTTCAATCCTAAAATTAGGGTTTTAATCTTCAATTAGGGTTTTAATATAAGTTCAATGATTCATAATTAATATTATGATTCATTATTTAGAATCTAATTATATCAATTAAGATTCTTGTGTTGCAATTAGGGTTTTAATTGACTAATTCGGATAACTTTTATCGATTAGGGTTTTCAAATTAGTGTTTCTATTTCAGTTTAACAATTTAAACCCTAATTAACTTATTTTAGAATTTTATCAGTTAATATAATATTATATTCACTCCGAAGCACGGCAAATCACTTTGTCATTTCGAAGCACGACACAGCAGCTTTCAAAAATAATTTGTCGAAACGCTTCTCGGTGAATTTGTCGGAAGCACGACAAATCATTTTGTAAGCACGACACAGCTGCTTGGCGAAAAAATTTTATTTGATCTAATTCTTAAATAAAATACACAATCATATAATACCAAGTCAGATCATGAAAATTCATTTATTAAACACATAATTTACATATACAAATCTTATTAGGGTTCAGAATATTACAATATATATATATATATATATATATATATATGAAATATATACATAGATTTAGAATGAATGAATTAATAGTTAATTATTGTAACGATCGCGAGTCGCGGGTAGCTTGGTAATTGAGCTTATAGGTATTATGGAATAAAATAGAGTTTTAGAATTTATACCATTAAATAGATTAAATATTATTTTTATGAGATGTGTTTTGGGGTTATTTTATAACCTAGATTATGTTAACACATGGATCTTATGTGTCGTGACTTCGCATAAGCGGATAAATTGATTTCGCGAAAAATCACTAAAACACTATTCACAAGGCACGTTTCCCGAGGCACTATTCACGCCGGATATTTTTACGTCTTTTTCGAGTTTGAGTAATTTCGTTAAGACACGTGTGCGAAGGAATAATTTTTCCAAGCATCAGAAATTTATTTGAGCTCGTTGGTAATTTAATTTATATATGAAATGTATTATATAGGTTTTCCGAATTAATGGAAAAATTTCACAATAATTAGTTTTACCCATCCCAATATTTTATGGGATAACCCACTCTAATTTTTAGTGGAGTTATTGACCAAATTTGGTACAAAAGAAGGAATATTCGGGTATGGAAAAGACCAATTGGGTGTATTATTTGTGGCATGTTACTAATATGGGCGGCAAGTAAACATAAGTGGACCAATTAAAAGAGAGAATGGCGGGAGTGGTCGGTGGCTTGTTGCCAATTGCCGACCAAACACATAGAGAAGCCAAGAGGGAGAGACACTCTCCTCAAACCCATTTCCTAGGGAGCTCGGGCATGCAACCTCTTCATTCTCCCATACCATTTCGTTTTCATCTGGTGCAACTTCTTCTCTTCCCCATCCAAACCTCCAAGCTCAGTTCATTGCAAGAGAAGGGAGAGAGCTGCAAAGAAAGAGTTGTAGAAAACAAAGGTAGAAGAAAGAAGAGAGCTCGGGAAGAAAGAGAAGGAGAAGCGGGTAAAGAGGGAGGCACCAAAACTCTTGCTCAGCCTTTGCTCCACCATTCCTTTCCTTGTTTCCTGCAGAAGCAAAGAAGAAGAAGAGAGAAATAAGAGAGAGAAGTAGAAGAAGAGGCTCGAGTGAGCTCAAGGAAGAAGAAGAAGACCTCAAGCTAGTCTAGCAAATCTCCTCTATCTATAAATGATTTACAGAGGTTCTTCCTAAACTCATTCCCATCGATTTTTGGTTATGATTTCATAGTTTTTGGTTTTTAGAGCTTTATAGCTCACGGATGATTTTTGAGGCTATTTCTATGGTTGTTGTTGCTTATGATGGTTTGTAAATATTGTTAAGAGACTATATAAACCATTAATAACCTCAAAGTAGAACACAATCAATGGATGATCCGAACCTTGGCATAAAGGATGAACAATGGACACTTTTTGGACAAAATGACTTTCGGACGATTTAGAGGACTATAAAGCCTTGATTGAGTAATTGTTTGGTTTAATTGTTATTGTAATATTGTAGTTCCATGGGTTATCTTCATAGCCCAGTTGGAATGGAGTAAAAAGGTGTCAAAATGAATTTGTAGTAGGAGTTTTGGTAGAATGTGTTTAGAGAATGAAGAACAGTTGAATAATGGTCCTTGTGTTAATTTTTGGTATTATTGTGTTATCAAACAGAGCTTGCTGACAAGGAGAGGAGCCCGTCAGGGGCGAGCTCGTTGGCCTAGGGGTGAGCTCGACAGGGGGGAGCCCGTCGAGGCGAGCTCGTTTGGCCTGGGAAGTTCGTCGGGCGAGCTTGACAGAGAGGAGCTACTTTGGGCAAATTTTGTGGCCTGATAATGATGCTATAAGTGTATGGATCTATAGGAGTCTTATAGTTCATGTTGTAAGGTTTCCATAGCCTCTGAAATGGCCTAATTTTGAGTTGTAACGTAGAAGTTATGAAGGTTTAAAGTTTGTTGGCGAGCTCGGCAGAGAGCTCTTCGGGGGCGAGCTCATTTGGCCCAGGGGCGAGCTCAGCCCTTCGAGGGAGAGCTCATTTGTCCTAGGGGTGCACTCAGCCCTTCGGGGTGAGCTCATTTGGTCCAGGGGTGAGCTTGACAGAGAGGAGCCGTAAGGGCGAGCTCATTTGGCTTAAGGCGAGCTCATTTAGCCTAGGGCGAGCTCAATTGGCCTAGGGCGAGCTCATTTGGCCCAGGGGCGAGCTCAGCCCTTCGGGGGCGAGCTCAACCCTTCGGGGGCGAGCTCAACCCTTCGGGGGCGAGCTCAACCCTTCGGGGGCGAGCTCAACCCTTCGGGGGTGAGCTCATTTGGTCTAAGGGCGAGCTCGTCAGAGGGGAGCTCGTCAGGGTGAGCTCGTTGTGCTCCACTTTTGTGATGCTGACCTCCTTTAGTAAAATGGACCTAACTTTGTCATATAAACTCCAAATTGGAGGATTCAAGATGATCCGAAAAGCTTAGAGATAGACCTATAATTTTCATTAATTAGAATTAAAATTTACTACTTGTAGAAATTTTGAAATTGACCGTTTTTAGGGTTGTTGTGCAAACGGAAGGCGTCGGTCATGCGCGTGTGCAACGTGTAATATTTCCGACAATAAAAGACATCGTTCTTTGTCCTAAAATATAAATGCTATGAATTATAATGATACTTGGGATTAGCCAATGAGTATTAGACAAATCGAAGAGGCGTGCTAGGCGTACGCAATTACGTGTCGCTTGGGCGTTCGAATAGGCAAGTTTGGCGTACGGACGCACAAACGTCGTAATGCGTAACAAGTGTGTATAACCTTGTTTAATATTTTTTTCTAATAATAATGAAACATAATAGAGTGTTATAACCCAATGTATGAGCATGCAAAGCATATTCAAATAAGGCGAATTGGGCGTGTGGCGTATAAATGTCGAAACGTCATGTAAAGTGTTAATGAACTTAAATAGTGTTTTAATTCCAATGAAACGAATATTATAAGATATGGAGTGGGATTATTATAATCCAATGAGAATGAAAGACGTCGAGGGTCGTAACATTTTCAAACGACGTGACGTCGAGAGATGTTTTTAGTGTTTATCGCGTTTAGTATTTATAATGCGCGAACAATATGGAATAAGAGTTGTTATATTGTAAACCATTATATGAAACTTTTTTAGTGGCTAATTGGTATTTTATTGTTAAATAAATTGTGTAGGATATTTGAAGGACAAGTTATCATAATTTTGCAAGGGCGCTTAAGGCAAGTTCTTTCAGTAACTTGTTGACTGGTTTAAATGTATTGATATACATGACTTGATTATTAAATCTTTCACTATTATGTGGATTATATGCGAACATGATTAAAGTGTGCAAAATGTGCAATTATGTGACTATATTGTTTTATGTGGAACTTGAATTATTGTAAATATACAATGTGAGATGCATGAGGTACGCTATGGGATGCATGATACATATATATTGATGAATTGCATAAGATTTATAATGTATGAGTAAGATGCATAGCATGAGAATCATGATGCATGGATAAAATGCAAACTTATGTGTTACGTGAAGCATGAAATGTGAAAACTGTTAGTTCTTACTAAGTCGTCGTTCTCATTCTTGCAAAAATAAAACTTTTACAAATTTATGATGCCATGCAATTATC
The DNA here is from genome assembly GCA_034770075.1 of Aralia elata. NCBI lineage: Eukaryota > Viridiplantae > Streptophyta > Magnoliopsida > Apiales > Araliaceae > Aralia > Aralia elata. The sequence continues at coordinate 28,482,579 of CM068380.1, read as the reverse complement.
TTGATATCGTGATGATAAGGATTAGAAGCGCAGGGATACAGGAAGGTTGCTAAATGTTCCTTTATTGTAATTATTTAGTCGTGATAACGGTATGCAGTGTGTGAAATAAATTGTGTAAACCTTGACTCAGAAATGGAAGTTATCTATTATGGTAGTTAAGATGCTATTATGTTAGTTACTTGTTATAGTAAACTAGAGGATGACGATGATGTATACATGACATTTTTATAACGATTGTTTGGTTATTGGATAACATTGCGGATATTCAGGGATTGAATAAGGTCAGAATCTGAACCTTGCGTTCACATATGAGATATTATAAAGGATCATGGTATTTATTTCAACCTTGGGCATAAATGTAGGGTTTAAGGGTTACGAAATCTGGAATTGTATTAAAGAGTGAAATGGTAAGTTTTAATTCCTATTGTTGTAAGGTACTGTTATGTACAACACGAACAGTATTAAATTTTGTAAGGTTTATTAAATGATGTATTAGTTAAGGACTCTGTACCTGGGATTAGATGAAAATATGTTGTAATAATCTTGCAATTACATTCCTGTAGTAAGATCATGTTTTAGTTATGGTTTCGAGACTTGGGACGATAATATTTATATTATATCAATGTAAATATTTTATTATTCCTCATTAAGTTGTTGACAGGTATAGAATGAGATGTATCCTGATATTAATTGTTTGTGTTAACTCAGAAGGATAATAATTTTAATAAATTGCAAGGTATGGAATTTAAACTCGAATTTGAGTTTGGAGTGGTATTTGGCGACGCGGACTATATATTTGAGTTCAGAACGTTGAAATTAGTAAGTATGGACTGAAAGCACAAAATGTGTCGGGGTTAACTTTTTGGTCAAAGTCAACCAGTTAACTTTTTCGGGTAAAAAGTCAAACTCGAATTTCGGAAGCTAATTTGACAAAACGAATATTCCCACGATGTTCAGAACGTCGATTTTACTAGGAATCGACTATAGAATCGAAAATGTTGTTTCCAAAGGGTAAAATAGTCAAATAGTTCATTAATTGATTTATTGATTAGAATAATATTTCTTATTTGTTAATATAGGTCAGCTAATTTTGTGAGACCCATGTGTCAAACAAATTGGGACAAAATGGAGGAGTATTTTCGTGTATAGCAAAATTTAGAAGGAAGTATTCTTTTCTTAAACCTTTTCATTTCCATAACCTCCCACTCTCTCCATAATTAATTTTGAATTGGTGTAAATGAAATTAAGGATGGTAACTGATGATTTGGAGATTGAAAGGGTGGGAGATTCATGTATTATCTACATCTTTATATACTCCCAACCCAAATTATTTCTTCTTTTTCCTAAAGTTCTACCGAGAGGGAAAATTGTTACCTTGAGTGTGAGTGTGAAAGTGTGCTTGGCGAGTTTCTGGAGATTTGCAGAGGAGTTAACAAACAAAGAGAAGTAATATCAGATTTCATAAAAAGGGAATAACATTTAAAAGGTAAGATTATGAACTTTCATTTGTATTCATAAGAAATTAGTGAGAAAATGTATATTAAACAGTAAATGAATTATTTGTGGCTTAGTGTTGTCATGTTATTGTTAATTGTTGATGATGGGTTGTTAAGAACAGAAGTTATGGATTAATCATGTTCCAAATACACAAAAATTTCATAAATTTATACTATGCATGCTCAATGTTTGTTAAACTGCTTAAATGAGTGTTATTGTTTTAAAAGCATGAATTTGATGAAATTATTAATTGTATTATTTGTGTACATGCTATATACAACTTGTTTTAGTTGAGTTATAATGTTTGGTTGTGTCTAAATTGCTATTGTATGGATTTTTGGAAGTCTAGTTCGCAGTAGTCGCAGCACCTGTGTCTGCATACCAGCGCGGTTGTGCTGGTACCAAGGCTAAACAGGGCGCGGCCGCGCCTGCACCAGAACAGAAACTGATATTTTCTGTTAAATTGCTCAGCCTTTAGAACCCAACGTAACCTAGAATAATGAGCATGAAGAAGCTTTAAACACCTATTAAGTTGTATCATGAATACGTTATCACAAAGTTAAATTGTAAACTATAATTTGATAAGTTTTAAAGGAAAAGTTACCATGGATTGAAGAAATAACGTAGATATATTCTATTAACATTGAACATGTGTATAAGAACCTATGTAGCAATAATCCGAGGGTCAAATATGATCTTGGCCAGTCTTTAATGAAAAGAACTATTAAACTTGTTTTTAAAAAAGAAATTTTCAAAATGTGTTAACTGAATATTGAATGCATGGATTTATTTGGGTTCTAAGTTTCCAGGTTATTGTGTGTATATGTTGTATACAAAGACCCCAACATGCTAGTAAATGAGTTGTGCATGAAAACCTCAATTCTGGGCTGAAAGGGAGTAGCGCGATCGCGCCACTCCCAAGCATAAATGCAGTGTAGCCACATCGTGCTGCAGAGTTGTTAAGAGGTTCTGTTTGTAAACCTTATAAGCTTTGTTATGTGTCAATTGGAATGCTTGTACTGTCTAAACATGTAATGATTATTTAGAACCAAGAATTTAAATGGTTTAAACAGGACTTATAAATGAAACTTTTGAACAAAAGCAAGAATTTGATTTGAATTTATATTTGGCTAAGTGTATGCTTGTAAGAGTGAAGCAATTACATTAGGTATGTATTGAATGAGTATGATCTGAGAGTCTATTAATCAGTATAGAAGGCTAATGAATATCTCTCTCTCTCTCTCTATATATATATATATATATATATATATGATGAGTAGGTTTTTAACCTACGAGTTTGATATATCTATGGCTTAGTTCTTTACTTGTTTTTAAGTGTTTTTGGTATCTTTTATTTGCTTTTATGTTGCTTTTGTAGGTCATGGCTGGCTGCGGATTGAAAAGAAGAAAATTGGCTGGGTGCAGGGCATTCTCGCCGGGGCGAGAACTCGTGCGTTATATTTCTCGCCGGGGCGGAAGCTGGCTGGGGCGAGGATTTTGTGTAGTAACTTCTCGCCGGGGCGAGAAAGCGGCTGATGGAAATTTTTAAGTTGCTGGCATTCAGTTATTTTGGAAAGGTTGAAGTGATCAAGGACTCTTGTTATTAATCTGATTGAGGGACTTAAGGAGACTATAAATAGAAGATCAAGACTTGGATTAAAATATACACAGATTTATTCAGAGATTGAACTTTCAGAGCTGAGCAAGGAGATTGGAGGACAAGTCAAGCATCGTGAGAAGTTCAGATTGGAGAGCTAGAGATTATACTGAGTTTTCTTTTAATTTTTATCCTCTGATTTGCAATTAATTATGATGACTTATTTTAGTATTCTAGTCTTAATTGCTAGTATGAACTAAATTTTTAGTTAAGGCTACAATGGAACCAGTTATAATTATGAGTTGATTATCTATTTGATTTCAATTGTTCAATTTGATGGGAGTTGTCTATCTTATTTTATGCTTGTTGATTAATTGTTTGGCCGACAATTAGTGGGTTACCTTAGATGAATTCGGGAGATGAAATCTAGGGTTAGAACTGGATAAGATAGCGTGTATTCTTAATTATTTGCATGTGTTGAATAATTAGATTTGTGAAGAGAATAGGGATATCTCTTTGCTGCATGTAACAATTGGAAATTGGAACTTAATGAATTTAATCCTTAACTTTGCATAGGAATATCGTAGAGTAATTGGAATAGATAGATTTATTTGATCACTTGGAAAAGGGCTTATAAATGCAATTGAATTTCTGTTAACAACTCCATTGAAGTGAATAATGGGAAGATATAGATAGATTGGTTTATGATAAATAACTGGGGATATTGTAGTCTTAATCATCTTAAATCTGAATTTCAACCTTTGAATTAATTGTCAGTGTTAGTATTTATCTAATTATTATTAATCAAAAATCACAATTTGTGATTGTTTAATAGAATAGGCATAATTTATATTGACAATTGGAGATTAATAACATAGTAATTCCTGTGGGTTCGATACTCTCTCTTATTACTTTATTACTTGTTGATCGTGTATACTTGCACGTAATTGTCGATTGTGAAATCGGGCAACAAGTTTTTGGTGCCGTTGTCGGATAATTATTTGTGTTTATAATTTTCAATATCAGTTTAGTTAAGTCTGTTCTAGTTAATCAAACTTATTTTTCTTTTGTTTCTGGTTCAGGTGTCTTTTGATTCGTTTATGCAAACGCGATCAAAACAACTGGAGCTCGTGCAGTGTGAGATAATCTTGAGAACAAGCTTCGTCAGTTGAGAAAATTCTGTCAGGAGACACTTGAGAAAGAGAAAATGGCTAACGAAGAACAGAAATCATTGAGGGAATATGCTATGCCTAAGATAGACGAGATCAAATCGAGCATCACGAGACCAGTCATCACCGCTAATTCCTTCGAAATCAAGCCGGGAACAATTCATATGCTTCAGAATGCGGTACAGTTTGGGGGTTTAGCCAACGATGATCCAAATGAACACTTGGTTAGTTTCCTGGAGATTTGTGATACCTTCAAATATCCCAATGTGACAGATGATGCAGTGAGATTACGTCTATTTCCGTTCACACTGAGAGATAAAGCAAAGAGCTGGTTGCACTCACTTCCGCCAGGGTCCATCACAACGTGGGATGATCTAGCTCAGAAATTCCTAGCGAAATTTTTCCCGCCAGCTAAGTCGGCTAAGTTGAGAAACGAGATTTCTACATTTTGGCAACAGCATGGAGAGTCACTATACGAGGCTTGGGAAAGGTTCAAGGAGTTATTGAGAAAATGTCCACATCATGGGCTACCCAAGTGGCTACAAGTTCAGATATTCTACAATGGACTGAATAATGACACTCGAACATGCATTGATGCAGCTGCAGGAGGAGCACTTATGGATAAAAAGTTTGATGAAGCTTACACTTTATTAGAGACTATGGCTGCAAATAATTATCAATGGCCGACTTCCAAACTGAATCAACAAAAGGTAGCTGGAGTTTTGGAAGTAGATGCGGTCACGGCACTAACAACTCAGATGGCAGACATGTTTAAGCAGATTGAAGCTTTGGCAGAATCGAAAGTCCAGCAAGTAGCCTATGTGTGTGAGCTTTGTGCAGGTGCACATCCGACGGAGTATTGTGCCATTAATCCGGAATCGGTACAGTTCGTGGGGAGTTATAACATACAGCAACAGCCATACCAGAATGCATATAATCAGGGGTGGAAGAATCATCCGGGTTTCTCATGGAGCAATAACACTCAGGTTCAAAATCCAGCTCCTAGAACTCAGAAACCCCCAGGTTTTCAGAACCAAGCTCCACAACATGCAGAAAGAAAGCCGAATTTAGAAGAATCGTTGGCAAGGTTTATCACAGCATCTGAGAAAAGAATGAATGACAAGATAAGTTGCTAACTCAGGTAGATTTGAATGTGAAGAGCCAGGCAGTGTCAATTAGGAACTTCGAAAATTAGCTGGGACAGTTGGCTCACGTCTTGAATACTCGACCACAAGGAGCACTTCCAAGCGATACAAAGGTCAACCCAAGAACGGAAGGAAAGGAACAGTGCAAGGTTGTCACCTTAAGGAGTGGTAAAGAGCTGCATGATGCAGTTAAAGGAAATTCTAAACCAAAAACAGTTGTGGAGAAAGAGGATGAGGAAGCCCCGGTGAAAAGTAAGGTGAATGAATTAGAAAAGGTGAAGGATACAGGTTTGGAGGTAAAGTCAAAGGAACTCAAGCCAGATAGTGTAGTGCCTCCCGTACCATTCCCTCAAAGATTGCAGAAAGCCAAGCTAGACAAGAAATTTTCCAGATTTTTGGATGTTTTCAAGAAACTACACATTAATATACCGTTTGCAGAAGCCCTGGAACAGATGCCCAGTTATGCAAAGTTTATGAAGGATGTTTTGTCAAAGAAAAGGAAATTGGGTGAATTCGAAACGGTGGCACTTACCGAGGAGTGCAGCGCAATTTTGCAAAACAAGTTGCCACCTAAACTAAAGGATCCAGGAAGCTTCACTATCCCTTATGTAATTGGTAACCAGTTCTCTGGAATGGCATTGTGTGACTTAGGAGCTAGTATCAATTTAATGTCGTTATCAGTTTACACTCAGCTTGGGCTAAAGGCACCAAAATCGACAAACATCAGCTTACAGTTGGCAGACAGATCAGTGACATATCCGATGGGTATTGTGGAAGATATTTTGGTTAAAGTCGATAAATTTATCCTCCCGGCTGATTTCATTGTTTTGGATTACGAAGAGGATAAGGAGATTCCCGTCATTCTAGGTCGTCCATTCTTAGCAACAGGGAGAACGTTGATAGATGTTCAGAAAAGTGAATTGACAATGAGAGTTCAAGATCAGGAAGTCACCTTTAATGTGTTTAAATCGATGAAATTCCCAAAGGAGGGCGAGGAATGCTTACGGATAGACCTGCTTGATGAAATCGTGAATGAACAAACCATGGCAATTATTGTTGAAGATCCATTAGAAGCTGCTCTGGTTGGGATAGATACTTTTGATGATCCAGATGAGTGGGATTATGTCAAGGATCTAGACTCATTACCTATTCCTCGAAAATTTAGCAGGCAATTTGATGTACTTGACCGGCCGAACGAAGGAGAAAAGAGGTCCAAACCGTCAGTGGAAGAGCCACCTGTGCTTGAACTCAAACCCCTTCCATCTCATTTACGGTATGCTTACTTGGGAGACTCGGACACACTACTAGTAATAGTTTCTACGCATTTGAATAAATCTCAAGAAGAAAAACTATTAAGGGTTTTGCATGAGTATAAAACAACAATTGGGTGGACAATAGCAGACATCAAGGGAATCAGTCCGTCGTTTTGCATGCATAAAATTCTGCTTGAAGAAGGAGCAAAACCGGTCATTGAGCAGCAAAGAAGATTGAATCTGATTATGAAAGACGTGGTGAAGAAGGAAATTATTAAGTGGTTAGACGTCGGTATTATCTATCCAATTTCAGATAGTGCTTGGGTAAGCCCCATGCAATGTGTGCCTAAAAAGGGAGGAATGACAGTGGTTAAGAACGAAAACAATGAACTCATTCCTACAAGAACAGTTACAGGTTGGAGAGTATGTATGGATTACCGCAAGTTGAACAAAGCTACGCGCAAGGATCACTTTCCTTTGCCATTTATTGATCAGATGTTGTATAGGTTATCCGGTCATCAGTTTTATTGCCTTCTCGATGGATACTCAGGATATAACCAGATAGTGATATCTCCGGAGGATCAAGAGAAAACAACTTTTACATGTCCTTATGGAACGTTTGCATTCCGAAGAATGTCTTTCGGGTTATGTAATGCACCGGCTACATTCCAACGATGCATGATGGCTATCTTATCAGATATGGTTGAACAAAATTTGGAGGTATTCATGGATGACTTCTCTGTATTCGGTGATAGTTTTGACTTGTGTCTTAATAATCTCATCTTAGTACTGAAGCGTTGTGTGGAGACGAATCTGGTGCTTAATTGGGAAAAGTGCCACTTTATGGTGCGCGAAGGGATTATTCTGGGGCACAAAGTATCCGACGTAGGTCTAGAGGTGGATAGGGCAAAGATCGAAACCATTGAAAAGCTACCTCCACCGACATCTGTAAAAGGCATTAGAAGTTTTCTCGGACATGCAGGATTCTACCGTCGATTCATAAAGGATTTCTCAAAAATTTCAAAACCATTGTGTTCACTCCTTGAGAAAGATGTTCCCTTTAAGATGGATCAAGCTTGCATCGAAGCCTTTGAAGTGCTGAAAAAGAAGTTAATCACAGCCCCAATCATAGTTGCTCCCGATTGGACTTTGGCTTTTGAGTTGATGTGTGACGCAAGTGATTATGCAGTGGGAGCTGTGTTGGGTCAGCGAAGGGACAAGGTTTTTCACACCATCTACTACTCAAGTAAGACACTCACAGAAGCTCAATTAAATTATACTACTACAGAGTATTTGCCTTTGACAAGTTTCGAGCGTATCTGATTGGAACCAAGGTGATTGTCTACACTGATCATGCAGCTATCAAATACTTGATTGCAAAGAAGGATGCCAAACCTAAGTTGATTCGATGGGTCTCTTGTTGCAAGAATTTGACTTGGAGATTCGAGATAGGAAAGGTACGGAGAATCAAGTGGATGATCATCTTTCAAGGTTAGAGAATGCCGACATATAGAAAAAGAATGATGTGGTAATCAATGAGTCGTTTCCAGATGAACAGTTGTTTGGTATCAACACCGAAGTCCCTTGGTATGCTGATTATGTGAACTTCCTAGTCAGTAATGTTCTTCCGCAAGATTTCACTTCTCAGCAAAGAAAGAAATTTCTCCATGATGTCAAGTAGTACTATTGGGATGAGCCATTCCTCTTCAAAACGTGTGCGGATCAGATGATAAGACGTTGTGTGCCACAGGAAGAAATGGAGAGCATATTGACTCATTGCCATTCGTCGGATTATGGAGGCCATTATGGAGGAGAAAGAACTGCAGCAAAGGTGTTACAGTCGGGATTTTTCTGGCCTTCGTTGTTCAAGGACGCCCATCTCTTTGTGCTTAAGTGTGATAGATGTCAACGGGTGGAAAATATCTCGAAGCGGCACGAAATTCCTCTCAACACCATCCTTGAGGTTGAACTATTTGATGTTTGGGGTATTGACTTTATGGGGCCGTTTCTATCATCATTTAACAATCAATACATACTTTTGGCAGTAGATTACATGTCAAAATGGGTCGAAGCACTTGCATTACCCACTAATGATGCCAAAGTGGTTCTACGGTTCCTACACAAGAATATCTTTACTAGATTCGGTACACCAAGAGCCATAATCAGTGACAAAGGTACTCATTTTTGTAACAAGCAGTTCACTAAGTTGTTAGCTAAGTACGGAGTCAAACACCGGATTGCTACGGCTTATCATCCCCAAACGAATGGCCAAGCAGAGGTATCGAATCGGGAAATTAAGCAAATTCTGGAGAAAGTGGTAAACCCGACTCGTAAGGACTGGGCAATGAAACTAGACGATGCTTTATGGGCATATCGCACTGCTTATAAGAATCCCATCGGAATGTCGTCGTATCGTATGGTTTATGGGAAAGCATGTCATTTACCGGTCGAACTTGAGCATAAGGCCTATTGGGCAATTCAAACGTTGAACCTTGATATTCAAGCCGCTGGTGAGAAAAGGTTGCTCCAATTGAACGAGATGGAGGAGTTTCGTCATCATGCCTATGAGAATGCCAAGCTGTACAAAGAAAAAGTCAAAAGGTGGCATGACAAACGGATATTGGATCGGAAGTTCGAGTCGGGACAAGCTGTGCTATTATTCAACTCCAGACTGCGTTTATTTCTTGGAAAGCTGAAGTCTAGATGGTCAGGCCCTTTCATTATCACTGCTGTAGGTTCTCACGGGGCAATTGAAGTCGAAGAACCGGATTCAAAGCGCACATTCAAAGTCAACGGTTAGCGACTCAAACATTATTGGGGAGGCGATGTGGATCGACAAATATCAGTGATTCACCTTTTTGCTCCCGATCAAGCTGAAGCCTAATACTGCTGAGAAAGTCGGGCTGACGACTATAAACCAAGCGCTTGATGGGAGGCAACCCAATCATGATATTTTATTGCTTTCATAGAATTAGTATAGTTAATATTTTTTTTATAGGAGTAATTTCAGTGTTTCTGTTTGAATTTGGTCTTCAATCTTCCGTGTTTAACTCATTTATGTTGTGTTCATTGAAACAGGGATACAGTCTATGGGAATGCTTAAGAAGGAGGAAACATGTTCATTGGGATGGTACAAGAGAGGACAAGAGGATCAAGAGGGAAAAGCAGGAAAAAATTTCAAGTCTGAGGATTCTCGCCCCGGCGAGAAAATTGCACTAAGGTTTCTCGCCCCGGCGAGAACCTCTCTGTTGAAGCGCGCCCCGACCTGAATTTTTCTCGCCCCAGCCCCAACCTCTCTGCCGATTCTCGCCCCGGCGAGGTTCATAAGCTTATTTTCTCACCCCGGCGAGAATCGCGAAATCAGTTTTTAAAATCCGATTCTAATTTGATTTTTAACATTCCAACCCCCATGCAACTTCTCCAAAACACTATTTCTCCTTCTCTAATACCGACCCAACCCAATTCTATCCAATTTCTCTTCTAATTTCCTTCCAATCTCTCTCCATACTTGGATTCCTACACAAACCCTAAATCACTCCACTTTAAAATCAAACCCTAACTTCAGTTTAAACCATCTCACATTCAAGCGGGGGCATACTCTGTTGTTTTCACAATCTCCATCTGCTTCATCAGTGCATACACGAGTTTTAGGGTTTGCATTTAATTCAAGGAGTAATCAATCAGTTCACCAACGCAACATCACCCAATCGGTTCCATTGTACCGTGCCATTATCAGTTGGGAGTTAGTATAGTTAGAGTTTGGGGGGAGAAGTTGAATTGCATAGCCGATTATTTGTGTGGGTTTGTTTACTAAGTGATCAATCATGGCTCCAAAGCGGTAACGTGGTGAGGGATCATCGTCTACTCCATCCAGGCACTTTGATCGAAGAATGTTTGTCAGTGCAGAGGCGGCTAATAGGTATGAATCGTATACATGGGGTAAAGCTCTAATTCCCGAGAGCGGTCTCACGCTTGATGAAGTGGTTGATGGTGAGATGATGCATCAGATAGTAGAGAGGGGATGGGAGACATTCACTGCCCATCCGGAGCCTGCGTGTATAGCCATAGTCAAAGAGTTTTATGCTAATGCAGAGGACGCGGCACCATGTAAGGTTACAATACGGGGCAAGACAGTTTCCTTCAGCGCCCAAACAATCAATGAGTATTACAACTTGAGGCCTAATTTACGTTACCGATACACTCAATTCTTTGGGGAGGGGCCCAATGTGGAGAAGGTAGTTACTGACTTATGCAGGCCTGGGACGACATGGATATCTAGAGGGCCACGTGCTGCACCTATGTTCCATAGCAAGGACTTAAGTTGTTATGGGAAGGTCTAGTATGCTTTCCTCTCTGCGAAACTTATGCCGTCGCAACATGTGAGTGATGTACCCAAGGAGAAAGCTTTATTGTTATATGCTATTGTGACAGGGATTGAGATCAATATGGGTCAGCTGATTGAGGCGTCGATTCGCCGCACTTTACGGACTTTGCATAGTCAGGGTGGTTTCCACACCCTTCGTTGATATGTGGGTTGTGTCTTCGTGCGAGAGTTCGTTGGGGAGCTAAGGAGGCTTTGCAGCAGCCCTTACTACTTTTGGATCACCGTTTGATTGCACGCTATAAGGAATGGGAAGGCGGTGAGTCACATCCTCGTGGTATGGGTTACATAGTTCATTCTCCTCCTGCTGAAGAAGCACATGAGTCTGATGATGATGAGGGAGCGGGTCCTTCGGAGGGTCTTTCCACTTCTACTGGGCCAAGGAAAGCCAAGTTCAGCCTCCAATTTCGAGAGTTGCAGTGTCTTATTGATTCCCATCATAAGACCATATTGAGGCAGAACCACCGATTGGCGGATCGGCAGGAGCATATGTATGCGTATCAGCAGAGTTGCACCCAAGCCATGGCGAACATGTACTCCAATATACAGCCGATGATGGATCCTGTTCAGTTTCCCGCAGCCCAGCCATTGCCAGTTTTTCCACCACCGTCCCCAAATGACGATGATGAGTTCGAGCCTACTACTTGAACTGCTAGGGGAGTCCTCTATTCTTAACTTTATTTATTCTTTTCACAATGAGGACATTGTGTCGTTTGAGTTTGGGGGGTGTAATTGCATATTTGCATGTTTAGTTGCATAGCATCTTTAGTTTTAGTTGCATGAGTTTTAGTTTAGCCTAGTTTTTACTCGTTGTTTATTTATTTGAAAAACAAAACCCCCAAAAATCCAAAAATTTAGTAGCATAGGATCATATGATTTTGCATTTAGAGGTATTCAAGCAATGCATTTATGGAAGTCATTTAGGGATGGCCAATGATGAAATTTGATTAGTTCTACTATAGTTTAATGGGATGGATACTTATTGTTAAATCTGGAGTTTAACTGTTTTAGTTGTGGTTATTTGAGACCCTTGGTTTTTACTTGTTCACGAATGTGTATTAAAGTAATTAGGAGTTAGTTCTTCTGTAGTGTATTACATGCTCATATGTAGATATAGACTGTTATCACTTGTTGGATCTAAAAAAAGAAAGAAAAAAAATGAAAACTGAAAAAAAAATTTGAATAAATACTACTTCGATGTCTGTCTAAGTGCAAGAAAACTATGAATTAATGAATATAGACAGATAAGAGCAGGTCTTGACTAAGTTTGTCTTTGTGGCCGGTGTTATTTGAATGAGTATACCCTTAAGAGATGTCTTTACACTCAGCGCCCTAAAATCGTCTGGTTTGGGAGTCGTTGGTTAAAAGTTCGCTACACGAGTGGCACTGAATAGCCTAATAAAGATGAACATTGCACTAGTCGGGATATATGATGAGATGGAGCGTAAAACGCACTCCTTAAAGACAAAGAGAAAAACTGAGAAGACAAGTGAATAGCAAGTTGAGCTTAAAAGTAAAATCTGTGAATTTGTCTCTTTTTGAGCATTGTGATACTTAGAGTTGGATTCATACTCTGATTGGTTTAATATATGTTGCATACTTATGGAAGGGTTGAGAGTGATTCATAATTGCTAATAGTTGGCTCTTGGATAGTGTAAGGTTGAAATTCTGTTGAATTGGTAGTTACTGATTTCTGAGGCCGGATTTTTATGATGTCTGTTAAGTAATTGCTTGAGTATGGTTAGTCATGCATTTGCATTCATGTTGGTAGTTAGTTTAGATGTGATTTTGGTTTGTTTTGTGTTTTGCCTGAGGACAAGCAAAGTTTTGAGTTTTGGGGTATTTGATGAGTAGGTTTTTAACCTACGAGTTTGATATGTCTATGGCTTAGTTCTTTACTTGTTTTTAAGTGTTTTTGATATCTTTTATTTGATTTCATGTTACTTTTGTAGGTCATGGCTGGCTGCGGATTGAAAAAAAGAAAATTGGCTGGGTGCAGGGCATTCTCGCCGGGGCGAGAACTCGTGCGTTATATTTCTCGCCGGGGCGAGGATTTTGTGTAGTAACTTCTCGCCGGGGCGAGAAAGCGGCTGATGGAAATTTTTAAGTTGCTGGCATTCAGTTATTTTAGAAAGGTTGAAGTGATCAAGGACTCTTGTTACTAATCTGATTGAGGGACTTAAGGAGACTATAAATAGAAGATCAAGACTTGGATTAAAATATACATAGACTTATTCAGAGATTAAACTTTCAGAGCTGAGCAAGGAGATTGGAGGACAAGTCAAGCATCGTGAGAAGTTCAGATTGGAGAGCTAGAGATTATACTGAGTTTTCTTTTAATCTTTATCCTCTGATTTGCAATTAATTATGATAACTTATTTTGGTATTCTAGTCTTAATTGCTAGTATGAACTAAATTTTTAGTTAAGGCTACAATGGAACCAGTTATAATTATGAGTTGATTATCTATTTGATTTCAATTGTTTAATTTGATGGGAGTTGTCTATCTTATTTTATGCTTGTTGATTAATTGTTTGGCCGACAATTAGCGGGTTACCTTAGATGAATTCGGGAGATGAAATTTAGGGTTAGAACTGGATAAGATAGCGTGTATTCTTAATTATTTGCATGTGTTGAATAATTAGATTTGTGAAGTGAATAGGGATATCTCTTTGCTGCATGTAACAATTGGAAATTAGAACTTAATGAATTTAATCCTTAACTTTGCATAGGAATATCGTAGAGTAATTGGAATAGATAGATTTATTTGATCACTTGTAAAAGGGCTTATAAATGCAATTTTGTTAACAACTCCATTGAAGTGAATAATGGGAAGATATAGATAGATTGGTTTATGATAAATAATTGGGGATATTGTAGTCTTAATCATCTTAAATCTGAATTTCAACCTTTGAATTAATTGTAAGTGTTAGTATTTATTTAATTATTATTAATCAAAAATCCTAATTTGTGATTGTTTAATAGAATAGGCATAATTTAGATTGACAATTGGAGATTAATAACATAGTAATTCCTGTGGGTTCGATACTCTCTCTTATCACTTTATTACTTGTTGATCGTGTATACTTGCACGTAATTGTCGATTGTGAAATCGGGTATCAATATATATATATATATATATATATATAGGTTATTTGAAGTATAGTTAAGCAGTAAACGTAAACTACGCGAAAGGCAAGTATTCTATCTTAATTCATTTTGTTCTTACGAAAGTACTTTTCTTAATTTGTGAAATTTAATTACAAACTCCTCATTTACTAGTTATATCTCATTCGAGTTTATATCTTGTTCAAGTTCAATTGATAATAACTCAGTTTCAATTATGTATAAGTTTTTAATTGAATATGAACTGTTTTTAAGAATGCCTTCTGACCTTTTGTTCTGGCTAGATACTAATGATGCGAAACGATTATCATTTGAATTATTCAAATTCATTGTAGCTACTTAAAGTCTACCAATCCAAATTATTTTGGTGCGGTCCCGCATGACTACTAAGATGAACAACCCGATTAATGTGGTAAAATTGATGACGGACATATAGTCCCATTTACGCTTATGCGATTAAACTTTATACTTGTGCATAATGTAGGGTACGAAAGGCTGATCACCTAGAGTACTTGCGGAGGACGTTTTACAGTCTATTTGATTGTCAAAACTTCTGATGTTTTTCGATGAATTAAAACAATGTTCAAGGTTCTTATACCCCTTAGTATGCTATTGAAAATTCTAGAACTCTTGTCTTTGACATTCGGCACTACTTCTTGATTATTCTTTTGATTATGGAGAAATGTCAAAACAAATGATTTTACTTTTGATATTCATTATCATATTATTTTATATACTTGCTGGGCAACTTGTGCTCATTCTTGCTTTAATATTTCAATTAAGGGTGAGAAGGCAAAGGGCTCGGGCCAGGGAAAGGCTAAGATGAAGAATTGAGAAATTATTTTTGTAATAGATTCAAATTTTCGCGTTGATGTAATGAAGCGATAAACACTAAGTTTAAGATTATTTAAGGTTATGTAAACCTGGAATTTTATTTGGATGTTATATATATATATATATATATATATATATATATATATTATTAATTTATGAGGTTTATTTAGAAAGATGATGGTGTAAGATGTATCGTGAGCACCATATCTTGTGTTTGATGATACACGAATTTGGGGGTGTCACAGGTTGGTATCAGAGCACTAGGTTATAAACCTTAGGTGGGAAAACCTTAGATTATAACCGTAGAGAAATTAGTGGAGATAGAAAGAGATGAACTCACATAGAGTTTAAAGTGTTGAGTTTAGTTACTTTTACTAAAAAAATGATTGTTTTAAAATACTAATCTAGTTATTTGTTTTGTTTGTAGGATGTCAGGAGAAGAGGAGATTAGAGATATCGATGTGGTTAGTGAGCAGTTGGCAGCAGCTATACCTCTGCCCATAGCTGAGGCAGCAGCTGATTTAGATCTAGATGAGGACCCTGAGGATGATTCTGAGGAGGAGCCCGAGGAGAACTCTGAGGAAGCACCAGAGGATAGGCTGCTAGATGAGTTGATGGACAGGAATACGGAGTTGGACAATCAAGTCCATGAGTTGGAGGAACAGTACCAAGAAGAGAAAGGGGCAGTGGCACTGCTCGGGGCATTGGTGCATCATCTGATGGTTAGGAATGCAGATCTGGCTGACAAGCTGCGTGCATCAGACCAGAAGGCAGATAGGTTGAGGGTAGAAAAAGAGGCCATCCAATCCCACTTGGAAAATACGATAAACAGATTGGAGGCGAGAGTTCAGGGTCTTTAAACAGATAAACAGTTGATTACCACTTACTGGAGGGATGAGATGAAAGGCCGTGTAAGGGCTCAAAACCAGAGGGATGAGTTAGAGCATGAGGTAAGGAATAAGAAGGTTAGGATGGACAGGATGTAGTACGCGTTTAGCTCAGCGCATGGCAGGTTCCAGCATAGGGTGTACCATTTCCCGTGTAAGGAGCACCGGTCTAGACACGCTATAAGCCGAGGGCTAGCTCTGGACATAGCAGATGAGGAATATGAACATGCTATAAGGAGGGGTCTTTGAGTTTATATTGCTATGAACTTTTTAATTAGTATCGTATCGAACGCTTATCTACTGATGTATATATTTAAATTTCTATTTTAAGTTTAGGGATGTAAATAGCATTTTGCTATAAGATGTTAAGTACCCTAGTTTATGGTTTCTCATATTAATAAGATATGTTTATTTATATGTGTGATGTGATGATTAAGCTTATATATAAGCTATAAATGTTGCAAGATTAAGTTATGTGATGATAACATGAAAATTTTATTTATCAGAAAAATGCCAAGGGGAAGACGTCGTCAACAATCACCTGAAGAGTTAGCCAACAATGTTGGGGATCAACCGAACCCCATGCAAAAATTTGTAAACCTACTAGTTAGGGCACTACAGAATCGGACCCCGAATAATAACAATAACCCTTCGACGGCCCAAGTGGCAACCTTTAAGGATTTCAAAAGTGTGGGATCCCCTGAATTTAAAGGGACCACAGAACCCATCGAAGCCCAGTCATGGATCAAAGAAATCGAAAAGGCGTTTGCAATCGCCCGAGTAGGAGATTATCAGAAAATAATCTTCTCCACGTACATGCTGAAAAGTGAAGCTAACTTCTAGTGGGAGGTGAACCAGAACAGGGCTGGAGAAGGTGTGATATCCTGGGAGAGGTTTAAAGAGGTCTTTTTCGAAAATTATTTTCCTGTGAGAATGCAGAGTCGCATGGAGATGCAATTTTTGGAGCTGAAGCAAGATGATATGACAGTACCCCAATACGCCGCAAAGTTTAACGAGCTGGCAAGGTTTGCACCTCATCAGGTCAACACTGAAGAGAGGAAGACGACGAGGTTCAAGCAGGGCCTCAAGCCATGGTTGTACAGCAGACTTTCGGTGTTACAAACTGATAAATAGGTTTCATACCTACTTATTGGATACTATTTGGTTTCATTTGTTGCTTATCTAATAGCTACTTAGTACGCTCTCAAGCATTTTTTCCCTATCTTTCGGTTTTCATTTACTGTTCTCATTATAGGGCTTTTCCACGGTTTTTGGTAAATTTGACACGGGTTTTATTGCATTTGTTGTTTAGGAGCTATTGGATTTTTGTTGCTTGTACAGGACACGAGAATCGAGAAATCAAGCTACAGCAGTACAACAACAAGACTTGTAACCGGCGCAGCTACACCCCACTTGGCCTTGTGGCCGGCGCAGCTGCGCCCCTCCTGTCCGTTCCCTGCCCCCCGGCGCAGCTGCGCCCCTTTTACAAAGGGCACCGGCGCAGCTGCGCCTGTCGCCAGCCAGCCATGCAGCATGTTCCATCCAACGAAGCAGCATTATCAGGAAATCATGCAATGCCAGATTTTATGGGATCAGTGGGTAAAAACTTTATTAGTGGGAATCAGAATAAGTCAAAATAAGACAAATTAAGCATGTATTATTAACCAATTTGGAATTCAATTTGAGTCTCTCTCACCTACACGAAAATTAGAATAGTTTACTGCATTCTAGCTTCAAACTTGGAAACAATCAGCTGAGCACAAATTGCATTTGGGAACTGGAGAATGGAGCCATATGGATGCTGAATTGGAGATTGGGAGCAAGGAATCAACAATCTACATAACTTGTAAAACCATCAGAAGTTGCAAAACGAAAACAAGGAGCTTGAATATTTTCTATTTTTGATTAATTGTTCTATTCTGTAATTATGATGATAAACCAATTGTGTATGATGAATTCTATTATTATGATTATGAACTAAGTTTAATTCTTGGGATTATAATAGATCTTTTGCTTAACTAAAAATTGAAATGCTTCCTTATTATTGCTAGTTGGTTATGAAATGAATGTCTAGCATAATCTATACTTCATGTTTAATTACTTGATCACCAATTACAGTGATAATTTATATGGAATTGAGAAAGGAAATATAAATTGAGATCTAATTATGCTAGCATATGTTCATAATTATTACACTCCTCGTGAAATTATGTTTCGTGCTTAGGATAGAGATATACCGAAGCACCATATGTGGCCAATTGAGAACTTGTACTTAAACCCTCTTGATTGTAATTCACATAGAGATATAGTGCGTTAGTCATCTAGGGTGTTCACATTCATTCTATCAATTATGGATTTAGTGTGATATGAATATGATGCATCGAGAGGTGGTCATATTTTACATTCGTGTTCTCGACCAACATTCTATAGTAGTCAATTAGGAACAATAGGAAGCATGGAAATCTAAGTTTGCATTAAGTGAAATTATAATCCCAAGCTCTTAAAATCTGTATTTTTACGACCATAATTTGTTCTATTTGTTTCATTAGTAATCGTTAGATAATCTCATCACTAAAATCAATTGTTTAAAGAGACCATAATAATTATAAAATCGGTGTTTATGGTCATAAATGCAATTTAATTCCTCGTGGGATCGATACTTTACTTACTTTATATTACTTGTGGATCACGTGCACTTGCGTGTATGAGTCGTATTTGTTATACATACAAATATCCCAACAAGTTTTTGGCGCCGTTGCCGGGGAATTTTAATTGCATTTATAACTTTCATCATCAATTTAAATTAGATTGGTTTTAGTTAAACAAATATGTTCTTATCCTAATTCTATTTTATTTTCTTTTACATTGTGATAGGTACTCTTGAGTAGTGTATGCATACTCGATCGAAGAATCCTAACCTATTGCCTTTCGTGGATAACATTGAGAAAAGGGTTCAACAGTCAATAAAGTGTGCTGAAAATACTCTGGAGGATTTAGAACAACCTCAACCAATGGCGGGAGAAGCACAAAAAGCATTAAGAGATTATGTTACGCCAAGAATCAATGATTTGCAATCAAGTATCTCAAGGCCAGCCATAACAGCCAATTCTTTTGAAATCAAACTAGGGACTATCCATATGATCCAAAATTCTGTCCAATTTGGGGGAATGGTGGTTGATGACCCAAATGAACACTTGATAATTTTTTTAGAGATCTGTGATACATTCAAATTCAGCGGGATCTCGGAAGATGCGGTAAGATTGCGGTTATTCCCATTCACATTGAGGGATAAAGCAAAGAGTTGGCTACACTCACTACCACCGGGATCTATTACTACTTGGCAAGATTTGGCACAGAAGTTCTTAGCAAAATTCTTCCCACCAGCCAAAACTGCTAAGTTGAGAAATGACATCTCTTCATATGAACAACATCATGGAGAATCCTTGTACGAGACATGGGAGCGGTACAAGGAACTATTGAGAAAGTGCCCACATCACGGATTGCCACAATGGATGTAGCTTAACACATTTTACAATGGGTTGAATATTCAAACACGGGCAGGCATTGATGCAGCCGCGGGTGGAGCTTTCATGGGTAAAAATTATGATGAAGCTTATGAACTTTTGGAAACCATGGCTGCAAATAACTATCAATGGCCATCTTCTAGATCCAGCCAACCAAAAGTAGCAGGGATATTAGAGGTTGACACGGCCACTTCACTTCAAGCCCAGATATCTGCTATAGTCAAAAAGATTGACAACCTATGCGAAGGAAAGGGGCAGCAAGTTTCCATGATTTGTGAGCTTTGTGCAGGTTCACACTCTTCTGATCAGTGTGCCATCAATGCTGAGTCTGTACAATTTGTGAGCAATTACCAGCGACCAACAAATCAATATCAGAACAACTACACTCCGGGGAATAGGAACCCCAACTTCTCATGGAGCAACCGACAAGACCAACAGCAAGCTCCAAAACCTCTCAATCCTCCGGGGTTCCACATTCAGCAACAAGTCTCAGCTAGTTGCTGAAATGAGTGAAAATTTGGAGAGATACATGGCCAAAACTGACAAGTTGGAACAAGGCCAAACATTAGGCTTCAAGAATTTGGAGAATCAAATGAGTTAATTGTTCAGCTTGTTATCTAGTAGACCTCAAGGAGCTCTTCCTAGCGACACAGAAATCAATCCAAGGAGAAATGGAAAGGAGCAATGCCAAGCTGTCACCACCAGAAGTGGGAAGCAGACCCTGCCAACCAGTGCAGCTGCGGCCCTGTCACACGAGAAGACAGCATAGTTGCGCTCCTCTTCAGCGCTGGAATCATCCAGCGCAGCTGCGCCCCTTTTGCAAAGGGAGACGGCGCAGCTGCGGCCCTCCCCAGAAACTGCCTCTGCTGAAATTTTTGAAGAGGAGGATAGCCTTGAGAAATCTGAGCCCATACCAATAAAAAGCACAGAAAATACTCAACCTCCTCCCACCAAATACTACCCACCAGTTCCGTACCCTCAAAAGCAGCAAAAGCAGAAAATGGACAAGCAATTCTCTAAGTTTCTTGAGGTTTTCAAAAAGCTTCAGATCAATATACCATTTGCAGAAGCCTTAGAACAAATGCCGAGCTATGCCAAGTTCATGAAGAGTATTCTGTCAAGAAAGAAGAAATTGCAAGATTTTGAAATTGTAACTTTGACAGAGGAGTGCAGTGCGGTATTGCAAAGGAAGCTACCTCCAAAGTTGAAGGATCCGGGCAGCTTCACCATTCCTTGTACCATTGGAGACCTGTCGTTCAAAAAATGTCTATGTGATCTTGGTGCAAGCATTAATCTCATGCCGTTGTCCGTCTTTACTCAGTTGGGATTACCAGCACCCAAGCCAACAAATGTCTCTCTTCAGCTAGCAGATCGTTCAGTCACCTATCCAAGAGGTATTGTGGAAGATGTTCTTGTTAAGGTTGATAAGTTCATTTTCCCAGCTGATTTCATAATCCTAGATTTTGAGGAGGACAAGGACATTCCCATCCTACTTGGGAGGCCATTTCTAGCTACCGGGAGAACTCTCATTGATGTGTAAAAGGGAGAATTGACAATGAGGGTTCAAGACCAAGAAGTCACCTTTAATGTTTTTAAAGCTATGAAATTTCCGACCGAAGAAGAAGAGTGTTTCTGAGCTGATATCATTGAAAATGCAGTGACCGAGGAATTCATTAAGGCCACACATGGTGATTTGCTTGAGATGACACTAACAGGAGACATCGACTTGAGCCCGAGAACTGTGAGTTTATTTATTTTCTAGATGCAATAACCAGGATGGCAAAGTTCAAGGTACCTATTGAGCCCTTGAAAAGCTCAAATGATGCATCATCTCATTTAAAACCATCTAGGGAGGTACCTCCAAAACTTGAGCTTAAGCCCTTACCAAGTCACCTCAGGTATGCATATCTAGGCTCTTCAGATACTTTACCTGTCATTATTTCCTCTACACTAACCTCTTTGCAGGAGGGCAAGCTGATAAGAATCCTCAGAGAATTCCAAGGGGCTATTGGATGGACCATTGCTGATATAAAAGGAATCAGCCCCTCATTTTGCATGCACAAGATTTTGATGGAGGATGACAGCAAGCCCACCATAGAACATCAAAGAAGGCTGAATCCCATCATGAAGGAGGTGGTGAAAGCAGAAATTCTAAAATGGCTAGACGCCGGGATCATCTATCCCATCTCTGACAGTCCGTGGGTGAGCCCTGTGCAGTGTGTATCGAAAAAGGGAGGAATAACTGTGGTAAGAAATGAGAACAACGAGCTAATACCAACCCGAACAGTTACGGGGTGGAGAGTTTGCATGGACTACCAAAAGCTCAACAAAGCCACAAGGAAAGATCACTTCCCACTTCCATTCATTGATCAAATGTTGGACAGATTGGCAGGGCATGAATACTACTGTTTGCTTGACGGATATTCTGGTTATAATCAAATTGCCATCGCTCCAGAGGATCAAGAGAATACCACTTTTACTTGTCCATATGGAACTTTTGCTTTCAAGAGAATGTCTTTTGGTCTCTGTAATGCTCCAGCTACATTTCAATGGTGCATGATGGCAATATTTTCTGACATGGTGGAAATCAACATGGAAGTCTTCATGGATGATTTTTTGGTGTTCGGAAATTCCTTCGACAGTTGTCTAGAGAATTTGGTCATTGTACTAAAGAGATGCGTAGAAACAAACCTTGTGCTTAATTGGGAGAAATGCCACTTCATGGTTCAAGAAGGAATAATCTTGGGTCACAAGGTCTTAGTTAGAGGTTTGGAGGTGGATAAAGCAAAATTAGAAACCATCGAGAAAATGCCTCCACCAACTTCTGTAAAGGGAGTTCGAAGTTTTTTGGGCCATGCTGGATTCTACCGAAGATTTATCAAAGGCTTCTCCAAAATCACAAAACCCCTGTGCAATCTATTAGAAAAGGATGTTTCGTTCATATTCGATGAAAATTGCTTAGTAGCCTTTGAGTTGTTGAAAAAGAAGTTGACATCGGCACCTGTGATTGTGGTACCGGATTGGTCTCTTCCATTTGAGCTTATGTGTGATGCTAGTGATTACGCTGTGGGCGTGGTATTGGGTCAGCGCAGAGACAAGGTTCTTCATGCAATTTACTATGCCAGTAAGACACTCTCAGAGGCCCAAATGAATTACACCACCACCGAGAAGGAACTACTCGCGGTTGTTTATGCATTCGACAAGTTCCGGTCCTATCTCATTGGAACGAAGGTAGTGGTGTACACTGACCATGCAGCAATTCGGTATTTGATTTCTAAGAAAGATGCCAAACCCAGATTAATCAGGTGGATCCTTTTGCTCCAAGAATTTGATTTGGAAATTAAGGACAAAAAAGGCACGGAGAATCTAGTTGTTGATCATCTTTTCAGATTAGACAATCCGGAATTGGAGAGCAAAGAGAAGGTTGAAATCAATGAGTGCTTCCCTGATGAGCAGCTGTTTGCAATCACAACTGAGATCCCATGGTTTGCTGATATTATGAACTATCTTGTGAGTCATGTACTACCACCGGATCTAACTTCTCAGCAGAAGAACAAATTTTTGCATGATGTAAAGAGATACATGTGGGACGAGCCTTACTTGTTCAAGCAATGTACAGATCTTGTGATCCGAAGGTGCATTCCTGATGTCGAGACTACCAGTATATTATATGCATGTCATTCCTCTCTGTATGGCGGCGGTTATGGAACGCAAAGGATTGCAGCCAAAGTACTCCAGGCCGGGTTCTATTGGCTCACTTTGTTCAAAGATGCCCACCAATTCATAAAGAATTATGATCGATGCCAACGGGTGGGCAACATCTCCAACCGCAATGAAATGCCATTAAATGTGATTTTAGAGGTGGAGATCTTTGACGTATGGGGTATCGACTTCATGGGACCATTCCCGTCTTCCTGCAACAATCTCTATATCCTTCTTGCGGTCGATTATGTGTCCAAATGGGTGGAAGCTTCTGCCTTACCTTCCAATGATGCTAAAGTTATTCTCAAGTTCTTACAAAAGAGCATTTTCACTAGATTTGGCACCCCTCGTGCTATCATCAGTGACGAGGGCAGTCATTTCTGCAACAAACAGTTCACAGCCCTCCTGGCCAAATACGGAGTGTGACACAGAATTGCCACAGCTTACCACCCACAAACGAATGGGCAAGCCGAAGTGTCAAATAGAGAGGTCAAGCGAATTCTGGAAAAGATTGTTAATCCTTCCAGAAAAGACTAGTCATTGAAGCTTGATGAAGCATTATGGGTATACCGAACCGCCTATAAGACAACCATCGGCATGTCCCCATACCACATAGTCTATGGCAAAGCCTTCCATCTACCAGTTGAATTAGAGCACAAGGCTTATTGGGCGATCAAGAAGTTGAATTTCGATCTATCGGCAGCGGCAGAGAGGCGACTCCTCCAGCTCAATGAACTTGATGAATTCCGTCTACAGGCCTATGAGAACTCCAAATTGTACAAGGAAAAGGTAAAGAGATGGAACGACCGAAAAATCATCGAGAGAAAATTTGAACCTGGCCAAGCGGTCTTGCTATTCAACTCCAGGCTCAAGTTATTCCCGGGAAAGCTCAAATCCCGATGGTCGGGTCCCTTTACCATCACAGCTGTATTCCCACACGGAGCAATTGAAATTGTGGGAAAGGACAGTGAACAACCATTCAAGGTGAATGGCCAAAGGTTGAAGCACTATTGGGGAGGCGAATTCGATCGCCAAAAATCCTCAGTTATCCTAGCCATGAGTTGAGCAACATTGGAGAGTCGAGCTAACCGACTTTAAACCAAGCCCTTCTCGGGAGGCAACCCGAAATTACTTTTATTACTTTTTATTACTGTGTGATTTTAATTCAGTTTGCACGGTTTCATTTTAACATGTTCGTTTCCATTCCAGGAGTCCAAATGCGCCTTCAACCGTATGACTTAAACAAACTTTAAGTTTGGGGGTGCATAGTTTCATTGCATTGCGTATGCATTGTTCGTAAGTTTACTAGTTTGAGTTGAGATTTTCATTTCCTTTTAGATTTGTTGGATATTAATAAGAATTGAGTTTTTCACCTGGAAATTTAATGTGTGTCAAGTGTGTTTTTTTTTTTAAAAAAAAAAAAATTTCCAGGTAGCCTGAGCATCAGCGCAGCTGCGCCCCATCTTCAGTACATCACCAGCGCAGCTGCACCGGGACACTTCAGCATGCAGCAACTGGTCAGCAGCGCAGCTGCGCCCCACTACCAGTTCATCAGCGGCGCAGCTACGCCGTTTTCTGCATGAGTCAAGTCTG
The DNA here is from genome assembly GCA_034770075.1 of Aralia elata. Taxonomy (NCBI): domain Eukaryota; kingdom Viridiplantae; phylum Streptophyta; class Magnoliopsida; order Apiales; family Araliaceae; genus Aralia; species Aralia elata. Next base: position 28,457,872 of record CM068380.1, on the reverse strand, counting down.
AGCCTCAGCGCAGCTGCGCCCCCTTTCCAGTATAACTATGGCGCAGCTGCGCCCCTCGTCTGAAATTTTTTTTTTAAATAGGACCCGTCCCCCTCATTCATGTCACATCAAAAACTTTAAACCCTAAAACCTAACCTTTCCCTCTCAACAAACTAAACCCTCTCATCTCCCCTACTTCACCCCCCCCCCCATAAAACCCTAGTACATTCAACCCTCCACCAATCCCTAACCCCATCCAACCATGCCTAAGAGAGCACGCACTCCCCAGCCTTCCTCTTCGAGCAGCAGCGAATCCGAATCAGCGGGTGGTGGCATCAACACTCTGGATGCCACCAAGTTTGTCAATCTCTCAACCCAACACTACTACTGGGAGGTGCTGAGTGCCAAATCCTTCATACCAGAGAGGGGCTTGAAGCCCAAGGCACAGGATGGGCGTATTCTTGACCAAATCTGGCGTTTGGGCTGGTTGTTATTTATTGAGACACCAAAATCAGCCCCGATGGCCATTGTTCGGGAATTCTATGCCAACGCCCGGGAAACGCAGAATGGGATTTCCTTCGTGCGGGGCAAGCAGGTCTCTTACTCTGCGCAGGCAATCAACAAACTTTTCCGCCTGCCGTCCACTACTGCTAAGGCCACCAACTGGGTGGAGCATGGGCATTTCGAGACTGACCTCGACGCTTTGGTTCGGGAGATGTGTCAGCCGGGCACTTAGTGGAGGACTCAGCCAGGCACCACTCTGAAGGTCCACTCCCTCAGACCGCGCTGAACAGATATGCCAAGGCGTGGTACGCCTTCATTTGCGCGAGTATCTTGCCGACCACCCATCACCAGGACGTGACACGGGACCGAGCGATTCTCTTACACCGCATTCTGCATGGGGGGAGCATTGACGTGGGTTACATCATTCACCGGTCCATGCTTCATTTCATGCGTGCTGTCACTTCCGGTGCCATTCCACATGCCTCGATTATCACACGCCTATGTCTAGCGACGAATATGGAATGGGGCGAGGAGACCCTCCAGTTGCCCATGCGGGACATTGACAGCGCCACGATCAGAAAGTACAATGTATGGCGCGGTGGAGAGTCCCGGCCTAGTGGGTTGGGTTTTATTATGGCTGATGAGGAGGAGGAGGCCAGTGAGGAGGACGTGCCTGCCCCACCAGTGCAGCAGAGGGGAGTCAGTGGACATGAGCGCGAGATGCACCGCCTGCAGCGCCGCATGGACACGTTGCACACGAGCTTTAGAGATTACAGCGACTCCTTTACAGGTGCATTATCGGAGGCATTCAGTCAGCAGGGGGTCCACGTCGAGTTTCCCACATTCGGTTCCGGCATCCCTTATCCTCCGCCCGACACGCTGCCTAGCGGCACCGAGGACGCTTCTTAGGGTAGTACTCTTTACCCTTTTATCTCCAATGAGGACATTGCATATTTTAAGTTTGGGGGTATTAGGCTTGCCTAGTTTCTTTTGTGATGCTTTTAATTATCTGTTTTTATTGTTAGTTTAATTATTTGTTTGCTTATTTGCTTTAATTTCCTTTTTTATTAAAAAAAATGGTGAATTTCTCATGCATATCATATCACATCATGTAGTTTAGTTGCATGATCCTTTTACCTTGATTAGTAAACATCCTCACGTGCCTGTGATGAAAATTTTTGATATTTGCTAATTGCTAATTGCTAAGACTTGGGTCGAATGCCATGATATATTGCAACTCTTGTCTTGTGTTGATTATGATAGAACCAGTTTGCACATTTTTAGTAGTTCTCTCACTAAGTAGCCTAAAAGATTTGCATAATTGAGTTCTGGGGGGAATTTGTTGTGTTTTTTTTGGTTGAGGAAATAGTGGGAAGTATTAGCTGAGACCACACATGTTTAAGTTTGGGGGAACACTTAGTAGAGCATTTGTAACGAAATGGAGCGTAAAACGCATTCGTTGATATATTATAAAAAAAACATTGAATAAATGCTTGGTTAGCCTAGTTTTGTGGCCTTTGATATTCGAGTAAGTACGCCCTAGGGGATGTCTCTACACCTAGCGCCCTAAGACCAATTGGTTTGGGAGTCGTTGGTCGAAAGCTCGCTACATGGGTATCATTGAAAAGCCTAAGGGAACTAGGCATTGCACAACCAAGCGTCATAGTCTGAATAACCTCTAAGTCGGTCCCCAATTTAGACATAACGTGGTTTTAACTGTATTTACCCCATTTGTTATTTTGATAGTTTGAGTATATAAATTTCCCCTAAGAAACATATTATGAAAATCATTTGAGTTGCTATAAGTTTGATGAATACTGCACACACACACGTTATCGCTCACCACAGGATTTGAGTTGCATGACTATCATGGTACACAAACTAAGTTTTGATGAGACGCTAGACTCTTCTGAGGCAAAACTTCCGGATTTTTTACTAATTGATGAGGGTCATGGTGCATTCGTATATCATTACATTGCATTCATGTTTGCATTTATTTTATTGTATTTGCTTGAGGACAAGCAACAATTTAAGTTTGAGGGTATTTGATAAGTAGGTTTCATACCTACTTATTGGATACTATTTGGTTTCATTTGTTGCTTATCTAATAGCTACTTAGTACGCTCTCAAGCATTTTTTCCCTATCTTTCGGTTTTGATTTACTATTCTCATTATAGGGCTTTTGCACGGTTTTTGGTAAATTTGACACGGGTTTTATTGCATTTGTTGTTTGGGAGCTATTGGATTTTTGTTGCTTGTACAGGACACGAGAATCGAGAAATCAAGCTACAGCAGTACAGCAGCAAGACTGGCAACCGGCGCAGCTGCGCCCCGCTTGGCCTTGTGGCCGGCGCAGCTGCGCCCCTCCTGTCCCTTCCATGCCCCCCGGCGCAGCTGCGCCCCTTTTACAAAGGGCGCCGGCGCAGCTGCGCCTGTCGCCAGCCAGCCATGCAGCATGTTCCATCCAGCGAAGCAGCATTATCAGGAAATCATGCAATGCCAGATTTTATGGGATCAGTGGGTAAAAACTTTATTAGTGGGAATCAGAATAAGTCAAAATAAGACAAATTAAGCATGTATTATTAACCAATTTGGAATTCAATTTGAGTCTCTCTCTCTTACACGAAAATTAGAATAGTTTACTGCATTCTAGCTTCAAACTTGGAAACAATCAGCTGAGCACAAATTGCATTTAGGAACTGGAGAATGGAGCCATATGGATGCTGAATTGGAGATTGGGAGCAAGGAATCAACAATTTACATAACTTGGAAAACCATCAGAAGTTGCAGAACGAAAACAGGGAGCTTGAATATTTTCTATTTTTGATTAATTGTTCTATTCTGTAATTATGATGATAAACCAATTGTGTATGATGAATTCTATTATTATGATTATGAACTAAGTTTAATTCTTGGGATTATAATGGATCTTTTGCTTAACTAAAAATTGAAATGCTTCCTTATTATTGCTAGTTGGTTATGAAATGAATGTCTAGCATAATCTATACTTCATGTTTAATTACTTGATCACCAATTACAGTGATAATTTATATGGAATTGAGAAAGGAAATATAAATTGAGATCTAATTATGCTAGCATATGTTCATAATTATTACACTCCTCGTGAAATTATGTTTCGTGCTTAGGATAGAGATATACCGAAGCACCATATGTGGCCAATTGAGAACTTGTACTTAAACCCTCTTGATTGTAATTCACATAGAGATATAGTGTGTTAGTCATCTAGGGTGTTCACATTCATTCTATCAATTGTGGATTTAGTGTGATATGAATATGATGCATCGAGAGGTGGTCATATTTTACATTCGTGTTCTCGACCAACATTCTATAGTAGTCAATTAGGAACAATAGGAAGCATGGAAATCTAAGTTTGCATTAAGTGAAATTATAATCCCAAGCTCTTAAAATCTGTATTTTTACAACCATAATTTGTTCTATTTGTTTCATTAGTAATCGTTAGATAATCTCATCACTAAAATCAATTGTTTAAAGAGACTGTAATAATTATAAAATCAGTGTTTGTAGTCATAAATGCAATTTAATTCCTCATGGGATCAATACTTTACTTACTTTATATTACTTGTGGATCACGTGCACTTGCGTGTATGAGTCGTATTTGTTATACATACAAATATCCCAACACAGACAAACAGCTTCGCTACTCTTCTGGAGAAAGCCATAATTGGTGAGGGCGGGAGTGAAGCCTTGATGAAATTTAACAAGGAGAAGAAGAAGATGAGCGAAGTAGGGAATAGAGGGGAAGGTAGCAGCAGTGGTGCGAACAAAAGGAAGTGGATCAACAACAACAATAACAACAATAATAACCTAGCAAGTTTTGGGGGTAAGCCTGGGGAGTCGAAGAAAAGAGCAGAGGTTTGTAAGGAGTGTGGAAAGAGTCACTCTGGCGCATGCCTAAAGGGAAAGAATGTATGCTTCAATTGCGGGCAGGAGGGGTATATCTCACCCAATTGCCCCGCCCCAAAGAGGAATGGATGCTTCAACTATGGAGCATTGGATCATCAGGCCAAGAATTGCCCAAAGAAAAATATAAGAGTAAGAAATGGAGGAAGAGGATCAAGCGGTGCAAATCTCACAATTTCGGGACCACCAACTCAGAATCGACCAACAGCAAGGACTTTTAACATGACAGTTCAAGACGCGGTCGCATCTAAGGATGTTGTTTCAGGTATCATTTCGGTTAATGATATATCTGCATACATATTATTTGATTCGGGTGCTACTTGTTCCTTCGTATCACATGAATTCTCCCATCAATTAAACTTACCTCAAAAAGAATTATAACATCCTATGAACATAGAAGTTGCGAATAAAGAAATAATTCCTGTTAGCCATATTCATAGAAATTGTGTTATAGATATAAGGGGGCATAAGTTGCCTGTGGATTTGATTCCAATTCAACTAGGAGAATTTGATGTAATTCTAGGTATGGATTGGTTATTTAACCATGGGGCAATGATAGATTGCCAGAAGAAGTGTATAAACCTTCAGACTCCAAATCAGTCTAAGGTAGTATTCTATAGTAGCAAATCGCCTAGACACTCGAGTTGTTTGACGATGATACAAGCTAGGAAATTGTTGAGAAAAGGTTGTGTAGGTTATCTGGCCCATATTGTTGATACCCAGAGGGTGGAAGCAGAGATGGGATAAATACCTGTTGTAAATGAGTCTCTCGATGTGTTTCCGAAGGATTTTCCAGGTCTACCACCAGATAGGGAGATTGAATTCGTTATAGATCTAGTACCTAGAACGGCACCGATTTCGAAAACCTCATACATAATGGCAATAGTGGAGATGAAGGAGTGATGGTACAGTTACAGGAGTTATTAGATAAGAAGTATATCCAACCGAGTGTGTCTCCTTGGGGAGCACCAGTTTTATTTGTGAAAAAGAAGGACGGATCGATGAGACTTTGTATCGACTATCAGGAGTTGAACAAAGTAACGATCAAAAACAAGTACCCACTACCTAGAATAGATGATTTGTTTGATCAGTTGAAGGGAGCAAAATATTTTTCCAAAATCGATTTGAGGACGGGTTATCATCAGTTGAAGGTGAAGAAGGAAGATGTTCCTAAGACAGTGTTTAGGACTCGATATGGTCATTACGAGTTCTTAGTGATGTCATTCGGGTTAACGAACGTGCCAGCGGCATTTATGGACATGATGAGCCGGGTATTCAAGCAATACTTGGATAAGTTCGTAGTTGTGTTCATAGATGATATCTTAATCTATTCTAAAACACAGGAGGATCATGTTGAACATTTAAGGATGGTGTTGGAGGCGTTACGAAAGGAGAAATTGTATGCAAAATTTTCGAAGTGTGAATTTTGGTTGGAAAGAGTTCAATTTTTGGGTCACGTGATTAACAAGGACGGAATCTCTGTGGATCCAGCAAAGGTGGAGGCCGTAATTAATTGGGAATAGCCGAAGACGCCGACTAAAGTATGGAGTTTCTTGGGTTTAGTAGGTATTACAGAAGGTTCATTCAGGATTTTTCGAAAATAGCAGGAACTCTGACTAATCTGACAAGGAAGTCAATAAAATTTATTTGGACGGAGAAGTGTGAGGAGAGTTTCTAGGAACTGAAGAAAAGATTGAGTGAAGCACCAGTGTTGTCTTTACCAAATGATACAGGTGACTTCGTAGTTTACAGTGATGTGTCACACAAAGGACTTGGTTGTGTGCTAATGCAATATGGTAAAGTTATTGCATACGCATCACGACATACGCATCCTACCCATGACCTGGAATTGGCTGCGGTAGTGTTCGCCCTAAAGATATGGAGGCACTATTTATAGGTGGAAAGTGTGAAATATACACGGACCATAAAAGTCTAAAGTATATTTTCACACAGAAGGAGTTGAATATGCGTCAGAGGAGGTGGTTGGAACTAATAAAGGACTACGATTGCGATATCTTATATCATCCGGGAAAAGCTAACGTGGTTGAAGATGCGTTGAGTAGGAAGGGAAGCGAAAGGTTGGCATTGTTAACAGCTCAAGAAGAGTTAATCAGGGAAATGGCGAGATTGGAACTCGAGATAAAAAGTCCAAAGGAGTCAGATGAGAAATTGTTTGTAGTGGAGGCTCGTCTGACTCTATTGGATAGGATAAAAGAAGCGCAAGGCAGCGATGAAGAATGTGGAAAGTTAAGGAAGAGAATTTCAGATAGGGAGGAGCTTAAGTTCAGGGTGGATGGTGATGGACTATTGAGATTTGAGGAGAGAATTTGGGTGCCAATGGTATCCAAATTAAAAGAAGAAATCTTGCATGAAGCTCATAGTTAGAATTACTCAGTTCATCCGGGGAGCACAAAAATGTATCAGGATCTGCGCCAACATTATTGGTGGCCCAATATGAAGAGGGAGGTCGCGCAATGCGTCAACAGGTGTTTGACTTGCCAAAGAGTTAAGGCAGAACATCAGAAACCAAGCAGGTTACTTCAACCTTTGGAAATATCGGAATGGAAGTGGGAGCATATCACGATGGACTTCGTGGTAGGGCTTCTAACTACACAGAAGGGTTATGATGCAGTATGTGTGATCTCGATCAATTGACTAAGTCAGCGCACTTTTTACCGATCAAGATCAGATTCAACTTGAATCAAATGGCGAAACTCTACATCAAAGAAATCGTCTCCAGACATGGTGTGTCGGTATCCATTGTGTCAGACCGCGATCCACGGTTCACAACAAGTTTCTGGAAAAGCTTCCAAGAGCGCATGGGAACGCAACTGAAGTTGAGCACTACATATCATCCTCAGACAGATGGGCAGAGCGAGAGAACAATTCAAACCTTAGAGGACATACTGAGAGCATGCGTTACGGATTTCAAAGGAAGTTGGGATGACCATCTACCGTTAGTGGAGTTTGCATACAACAACAGTTATCGCGCAAGCATCGGTATGCCACCTTATGAAGCTCTGTATGGAAGAAAGTGTAGAACCCCGCTGTGCTGGGATGAAGTAAGGGAAAGACGACTGCTAGGGCCGGAATTGGTACAGCAGACTGCAGATGTTGTCAAGTTAATACGGGCAAGATTAGTGTCGGCCCAAGATCGACAGAAGAAATATGCTGATCAACATCGGCAGCAGCGTGACTTTGACGTCGGTTCTTATGTGTTTCTGAAAGTATCACCCTGGAAGGGGAAGATGAGATTTGGGAAAAAGGGAAAACCGAGTCCGAGATTTATAGGACCCTTTGAAGTGTTAAGGCGAGTAGGAGAGGTAGCTTATGAAATAGCTTTACCTCCGGAGTTGGAACATGTACACTGTACAACGTGTTCCATGTGTCAATTTTACGACCTTACAAGCAGGATTACAAGCATGTCATAGAATATGAACCCATTCAGTTTGAGAAAGATTTAACCTATGAAGAAATTCCTGTTCAAATTATTGATAGGAAAGAACAAGTTCTAAGAAATAAGATAATACCTTCTGTAAAGGTTGTGTGGATGAACCACAATGCTGAAGAAGCTACATGGGAACTCGAGGAAAAGATGAAAGAAAACTACCCTAATCGTTTTGTTTAACTTTGTAATGATTACGGGGACGGAATCCTAATAAGGGAGGGTGAATGTAATATCCGAGGCCTTTATGTAATTCGACGAATATTTTTTTAAATGAAATTATGTGAAACTCGATGTGATTAATTAAATGTATGTATATGTGCTAGGTGATGAGATGTATTTTTAATGGTTAGTTTAAATCAATTTAATTGTTTGTGTTAACTCAGAAGGATAATAATTTTAATAAATTACAAGGTATGGAATTTAAACTCGAATTTGAGTTTGGAGTGGTATTTCGCGACGCGGACTATATATTTGAGTTCAGAACGTTGAAATTAGTAAGTATGAACTGAAAGCACAAAATGTGTCGGGGTTGACTTTTTGGTCAAAGTCAACCAATTAACTTTTTCGGGTAAAAAGTCAAACTCGAATTTCGGAAGCTAATTTGACAAAACGAATATTCCCACGATGTTCAGAACGTCGATTTTAGTAGGAATCGACTATAGAATTGACTATAAAATCGAAAATGTTGTTTCCAAAGGGCAAAATGGTCAAATGGTCCATTAATTGATTTATTGATTAGAATAATATTTCTTATTTGTTAATATAGGTTAGCTAATTTTGTGAGACCCATGTGTCAAACAAATTGGGACAAAATGGAGGAGTATTTTCGTGTATAGCAAAATTTAGAAGGAAGTATTCTTTTCTTAAACCTTTTCATTTCCATAACCTCCCACTCTCTCCATAATTAATTTTGAATTGGTGTAAATGAAATTAAGGATGGTAACTGATGATTTGGAGATTGAAAGGGTGGGAGATTCATGTATTATCTACATCTTTATATACTCCTAACCCAAATTATTTCTTCTTTTTCTTAAAGTTCTACCGAGAGGGAAAATTGTTAACTTGAGTGTGAGTGTGAAAGTGTGCTTGGCGAATTTCTGGAGATTTGTAGAGGAGTTAACAAACAAAGAGAAGTAATATCAGATTTCATAAAAAGCGAATAACATTCAAAAGGTAAGATTATGAACTTTCATTTGTATTCATAAGAAATTAGTGAGAAAATGCATATTAAACAATAAATGAATTATTTGTGGCTTAATGTTGCCATGTTATTGTTAATTGTTGATGATGGGTTGTTAAGAACAGAAGTTATGGATTAATTATGTTCCAAATACACAAAAATTTCATAAATTTATACTATGCATGCTCAATGTTTGTTAAACTGCTTAAATGAGTGTTATTGTTTTAAAAGCATGAATTTGATGAAATTATTAATTGTATTATTTGTGTACATGCTATATACAATTTGTTTTAGTTGAATTATAATGTTTGGTTGTGTCTAAATTGCTATTGTATGGATTTTTAGAAGTCTGGTTCGCAACAGTTGCAGCACCTGTGTCTACATAGCAGCGCGGTCGCGCTGATACCAAGGCTAAACAGGGTGCGGCCGCTCCTGCACCAGAACAGAAACTGATGGTTTCTGTTACATTTCTCAGCCTTTTGAACCCAATGTAACCTAGAATAATAAGCATGAAGAAGCTTTAAACACCTATTAAGTTGTATCATGAATATGTTATCACAAAGTTGAATTATAAACTATAATTTGATAGGTTTTAAAGGAAAAGTTACCATAGATTAAAGAAATGACGTAGATATATTCTATTAACATTGAACATGTGTATAAGAACCTATGTGGCAATAATCCGAGGGTCAAATATGATCTTGGCCAGTCTTTACGGAAAAGAACTATTAAACTTGTTTTTAAAAAAGAAATTTTCAAAATGTGTTAACTGAATATTGAATGCATGGATTTATTTTGGTTCTAAGTTTCCAGGTTATTGTGTGTATATGTTGTATGCAAAGACCCCAACATGCTAGTAAATGAGTTGTGCATGAAAACCTCAATTCTGGGCTGAAAGGGAGTAGCGCGGTCGCGCCACTCCCAAGTATAAATGCAGCGCTGCCGCGTCGTACTGCAGAGTTGTTAAGAGGTTCTGTTTGTAAACTAAGACTTGGTACATATATATTGAGACCTTATAAGCTTTGTTATGTGTCAATTAGAATGCTTGTACTGTCTAAACATGTAATGACTATTTAGAACCAAGAATTTAAAAGGTTTAAACGGGACTTATAAATGAAACTTTTGAACAAAAGCAAGAATTTGATTTGAATTTATATTTAGCTAAGTGTATGCTTGTAAGCGTGAAGCAATTACATTAGGTATGTATTGAATGAGTATGATCGAGAGTCTATTAATGAGTATAGAAGGTTAATGAATATCTATATATATATATAGGTTATTTGAAGTATAGTTAAGCAGTAAACGTAAACTACGCGAAAGGCAAGTATTCTATCTTAATTCATTTTGTTCTTACGAAAGTAAGTTTCCTAATTTGTGAAATTTAATTACAAACTCCTCATTTACTAGTTATATCTCACTCGCGTTTATATCTTGTCCAAGTTCAATTGATGATAACTCAGTTTCAATTATGTATAAGTTTTTAATTTAATATGAATTGTTTTTAAGAATGCCTTCTGGCCTTTTGTTCCGACTAGATACTAATGATGCGAAACGATTATCATTTGAATTATTCAAATTCAGTATAGCTACTTAAAGTCTACCAATCCAAATTATTTTGGTGCGGTCCCGCATGACTATTAAGATGAACAACCCGATTAACGGGGTAAAACTGATGACGGACATATAGTCCCATTTACGCTTATGCGATTAAACTTTATACTTGTGCACAATGTAGGGTACGAAAGGCTGATCACCTAGAGTACTTACGGAGGATATTTTACAGTCTATTTGATTGTCAAAACTTGTGATGGTTTTCGATGAATTAAAATAATGTTCAGGGTTCTTATACCCCTTAGTATGCTGTTGAAAATTCTAGAACTCTTATCTTTGACATTCGACACTACTTCTTGATTATTCTTTTGATTATGGAGAAATGTCAAAACAGATGATTTTACTTTTGATATTCATTATCATATTATTTTATATACTTGTTAGGCAACTTGTGCTCATTCTTGCTTTAACATTTCAGTTAAGGGTGAGAAGGCAGAGGGCTCGGGCAAGGACAAGGGTTTCAACCTTGGGCATAAATGTAGGGTTTAAGGGTTACGAAATTTGGAATTGTATTAAAGAGTGAAATGGTAAGTTTTAATTCTTATTGTTGTAAGGTACTATTATGTACAACATGAACATTATTAAATTTTGTAAGGTTTATTAAATGATGTATTAGCTAAGGTCTCCGTACCTGGGATTAGATGAAAACATGTTGTAATAATCTTGCAATTACATTCATGTAGTAAGATCATGTTTTAGTTATGGTTTCGAGACTTGGGACAATAATATTTATATTATATCAATGTAAATATTTTATTATTCCGCATTAAGTTGTTGACATGTGTAGAATGAGATGTATCGTGATGTACCAGACCCGAGGTTAAGGTGACCCGGATTTGGAGGCGTTACAATAGCTTGTAGTGGCAGGGCCTTTGTTAGCCTTGCCGCTATAAGCTGTTGCTACAGTATACAAATCCGGTTGTTGTGGATGCCCACCATATATATATATATAAATTATTATTTTACGAAAGTAATAAAACTTTTAATAGTTTATAAAATATTACCGAATTAACTAGTTAGACAGTATTTTGGGCGTTTAATTTTATTTGACAAAAATTATTGATGAATTATTTGATATAAATTAGCATAGGGGCATTGTAACGCCCCAAAATAGGTCCACACAACTCATTTTGAGTCGCCAATACCATTCTACAAAATACAAATACGAATACGAATTTTTCCAATTTGTATAAAACATATTAATACTGTCATTTTCATATTCAACAATTAGTCGTTGTGGGGCCCCCAATATTTTGTTATTTCGTCGTCGTCGTACGTTACCGAATATAATATTTCCCGACATAAAGAATATTCTTCGACAAAAGGAATAATCCTCGACATACTGTATATCAGATAATTTGCATATAACACCTTTAACTATAACATTATATCATTTAAGTATTTTACTGTTTAGAACAATAATCATAAAGAAAAATAATAAATTTTTATTTCATAAAGTCGGGGTCTTACAGGCATTTTAGTAAAAGGTGAATATAAGGGAAAAAAATATACCTCGTAATATTAAATTCGTACCAAACACTCATAATGACACTTACTAGTAATCAAATAACTTCTACTAAATAAAAATAATAAAATATAATTAAAATCTATTACCAATAATCAAATACTCAGTAATTTGACTTTTATTGGGTATCTTACATAACATGTAACAAACATTCCATAGTATATTTGTTATTGTATCAAAAATATTATGATACGTATGAACTCGAAATTATATTTGTGAACTAAATAAATTACTTTTATAATAAATTATTTGTAGACGAATAAAATATTTAAATATGTTTAAAATTCCAATGATACTAAACATTACATAAATTAGTAGACGAATAGGCACATAGTCTAATAAAAGGATTTGGTTATTCCATAATTTCGCTTTGTTTCTTGTATTTTATACATATGATTTCATAATTTTATATCTATATATTTAATGAATAAATTACAAATTTATTTTAAAAAAATTATAGAGGACTACTAAACGATAAACAATGGTTCTCTCATGATTTTAATACGAAATTAATATTTTTACAAGTAAAAATTATAATTTCATAAATTTTTTCTTACATAATAGTAAATGAACTCCACATTAATGTGATAGGGATCTTATAGAAATATTAAATATTACTTGTAAAAATATCAATTTTATTTTAATATATCTTTCTTAATATTCTTTATATATGATAAATATACAATAATCAATATTTTGACATCAAGAAAGATTACGACTCTCATATAAAAGAGATTACAAGTTCAGAGGTTATTTTTAATTTATACGAATAAGTTATGTTATAAATCCTTTAAATAATTTATAAATTGTCATAAAAAAAACTATGATAGCAAATTGTAAAAATAAATTATCCTAATTTGAATTTTTTTTTAAAAAAAACATATCATAATTTGATTTTGATAATCTTCAATTGCATGGAACGTGATTTATTATATGTGTGGTAAGGCTAACAAACTTTATTATACATTAAATAGAATGAAAAAAAAAATCAAATATAACTATCGAGAATTTAAAATTAAAAAAAAGAAAAGAAAAGAAAAAAGAAAAACTAAAAAAATCGGGTACTTAAGACTTTTAGGAGATTTGAAAAGGCAGTACTCTTTATCTCTCAATTCAGATGGTCTTGCCAACTAGTATGTACCTAGAAAGCCTTGGATGGTACGATTAATATTGCAAATGTCCTTGGATCAAAACCTCTCAATAATTAAAATAAATTTTTACAATCATACCGCAAATGTCCTTAGATCAAAACCTCTCAATAATTAAAATAAAATTTTAATTGTGAGTTTTTTTTTAGGGGAATGGAGGGAGAAGGAAAGGGGAAATAATTAAAATTCCTCGAAATCTCATGTTTGTGAGTTTTTTATGGAGGAAAGGAAGAGATTTGGAGGTAAAGTTGATTTTATTTTTAGACAAAATTTTCTCCCAAAAAGTGGAAGGATTTAGAGGGATGGAAAAGTTAAGATATTTTATATTACCTAAAGTAATCTTTCAAAATAAATCATGTCATTTATTACATTAATATGTAAGGGTAATATAATAATAGTGTAGTTTAAAAATAAAAATATGTTCCCTTCCTTTCTCTCCTTCTAAACTCACAAACAAGAAAAAATATAATTAAAATCTCATTTCTTCCCTTTCTTTATAGAACTCACAAACATGATAAAGAAAAATTATAACACATTCCTATCCATTCACATCCTTTCCCTTCCTATACTTTTTCTTTCCATCTCATCCCTCCAAACTCACAAACGCAACGTGATAGTATTGGGAAAAAAAAGAAGGAAAACTAAAAATTCCGTAATTATGTTAAGCTTTAAAAAGGCAAAACTAATGAATTAGCCACTGTAGTTGACACGTTTTACTGATTACACCATTGAACTTTTAATTTTACTAATTACCCCATTGAACTAAAAAAAATATGCAATTAACCCATTCCGTCAAATTTATCTAACAGCCGTCTAAATTGGTCTTACATTTTCCTATGTGGCAGGAAAAAGAGAAAAAGAAAAAAAAGAAAAAAAAACACAATCGCTTCCTCTCTCTTCTCCCTAGTCTTCATTCTTCTCCCTTTCTTCCCGTTCTTCCTCTTCTCTCTCTGTCTCTTCTTCCCCCTTTCTACCCGTTCTTCCTCTTCCGGACCTCCGCCTTCTTGTCGTGCCGCTCTTATACCGTAAACGGATACCATGACGTCATCTCCATACGACCAGAACGATTCTCTCTCCGGATCGGAGATTGGGAGGTCAAGATTTAAGGTTCTGAGGATGGGGTGAAGATGGGGTTTTCGATTGGGAGAGGGAATGGGTTTGGAGAGGTTTCGAGGAGGAAGACGGTGAAGGAATGAAAGGGGGTCGGTGGGTGTTTGCCCTTTTTTGCGGTACCTAGAGGTCAAATATATAACCCCAAGAACTGATAACTGGGAGAGTATGGCCGATGGGTTGCGGGAAGGCTGGACTGGTTCGAGTGTTGTGGTTTATGGCACTTATTTGTTGTTTCAGAGCATGAAAGGACAAAACTTAAAAGTCGCAACACTTAAGTTGAACCCTTGATCACCTTATCTTCTTGATTTATAAGTTGGAATTAGCTGAGCTAATTTTTAAGTTGTGCGAAGCTTGTTTTAGAGCTTCTACGGCTTTTAAAACTTGTTGATTATCTTCTTTAGCAGGTTCGGCTTCCATGGGAGTTGCTAGAGTAAGAAACAGAGGAGATAGAAATAGGGGAGAAAGAATTGGGGTGTTTTCTTTCTATTGAATGGCAAGTGGTGAATGCACCAGAGGCCTTCTCTGGTTTGGTTCCATCAAGTGCACTGGTTCTCTTTGCTTAAAATCTTGGATTTATTTGTTATGATGTTTGCTTGTTGCTGCTTATGTAATTATATAGGACTGTTAAGGCAGTGCTATAGTAGAGGACGACGGCAATAGTGCTGCGGCGCCGATGGTGCAACAGTATTCTTGATTTTTTCGCCACATAAGTAATATTTTTTATTTTTGTATTTCTTTTCCAAAGCCACGTGGATAAAAAAGTAACGTCTGTTTAATTTTTTTAATGAAGTGGTGTAATTATAAATTTTAATTAGTTCAATGGGGTAATTTGAAAAATTAAAAGTTCAATAGTGTAATAAGTAAAACGTGTCAACTACGGTGGCTAATTCATTAGTTTTGCCGCTTCAAAAATATGCTCTATTGACTCCCTTTAAGTCTCTCCTTTTGCAAAATATTTGATGAAATGATAACAATACGGAGTATAACTGGCCTAAAAAAAATAGTGGACAAAATCTGTTTTTGCAAAATATTTGATGAAATGATGACAATACAATCATACCGCAAATGTCCTTAGATCAAAACCTCTCAATAATTAAAATAAAATTTTAATTGTGAGTTTTTTTTTAGGGGAATGGAGGGAGAAGGAAAGGGGAAATAATTAAAATTCCTCGAAATCTCATGTTTGTGAGTTTTTTATGGAGGAAAGGAAGAGATTTGGAGGTAAAGTTGATTTTATTTTTAGACAAAATTTTCTCCCAAAAAGTGGAAGGATTTAGAGGGATGGAAAAGTTAAGATATTTTATATTACCTAAAGTAATCTTTCAAAATAAATCATGTCATTTATTACATTAATATGTAAGGGTAATATAATAATAGTGTAGTTTAAAAATAAAAATATGTTCCCTTCCTTTCTCTCCTTCTAAACTCACAAACAAGAAAAAATATAATTAAAATCTCATTTCTTCCCTTTCTTTATAGAACTCACAAACATGATAAAGAAAAATTATAACACATTCCTATCCATTCACATCCTTTCCCTTCCTATACTTTTTCTTTCCATCTCATCCCTCCAAACTCACAAACGCAACGTGATAGTATTGGGAAAAAAAAAGAAGGAAAACTAAAAATTACGTAATTATGTTAAGCTTTAAAAAGGCAAAACTAATGAATTAGCCACTGTAGTTGACACGTTTTACTGATTACACCATTGAACTTTTAATTTTACTAATTACCCCATTGAACTAAAAAAAATATGCAATTAACCCATTCCGTCAAATTTATCTAACAGCCGTCTAAATTGGTCTTACATTTTCCTATGTGGCAGGAAAAAGAGAAAAAGAAAAAAAAGAAAAAAAAACACAATCGCTTCCTCTCTCTTCTCCCTAGTCTTCATTCTTCTCCCTTTCTTCCCGTTCTTCCTCTTCTCTCTCTGTCTCTTCTTCCCCCTTTCTACCCGTTCTTCCTCTTCCGGACCTCCGCCTTCTTGTCGTGCCGCTCTTATACCGTAAACGGATACCATGACGTCGTCTCCATACGACCAGAACGATTCTCTCTCCGGATCGGAGATTGGGAGGTCAAGATTTAAGGTTCTGAGGATGGGGTGAAGATGGGGTTTTCGATTGGGAGAGGGAATGGGTTTGGAGAGGTTTCGAGGAGGAAGACGGTGAAGGAATGAAAGGGGGTCGGTGGGTTTTTGCCCTTTTTTGCGGTACCTAGAGGTCAAATATATAACCCCAAGAACTGATAACTGGGAGAGTATGGCCGATGGGTTGCGGGAAGGCTGGACTGGTTCGAGTGTTGTGGTTTATGGCACTTATTTGTTGTTTCAGAGCATGAAAGGACAAAACTTAAAAGTCGCAACACTTAAGTTGAACCCTTGATCACCTTATCTTCTTGATTTATAAGTTGGAATTGGCTGAGCTAATTTTTAAGTTGTGGGAAGCTTGTTTTAGAGCTTCTACGGCTTTTAAAACTTGTTGATTATCTTCTTTAGCAGGTTCGGCTTCCATGGGAGTTGCTAGAGTAAGAAACAGAGGAGATAGAAATAGGGGAGAAAGAATTGGGGTGTTTTCTTTCTATTGAATGGCAAGTGGTGAATGCACCAGAGGCCTTCTCTGGTTTGGTTCCATCAAGTGCACTGGTTCTCTTTGCTTAAAATCTTGGATTTATTTGTTATGATGTTTGCTTGTTGCTGCTTACGTAATTATATAGGACTGTTAAGGCAGTGCTATAGTAGAGGACGACGGCAATAGTGCTGCGGCGCCGATGGTGCAACAGTATTCTTGATTTTTTCGCCACATAAGTAATATTTTTTATTTTTGTATTTCTTTTCCAAAGCCACGTGGATAAAAAAGTAACGTCTGTTTAATTTTTTTAACGAAGTGGTGTAATTATAAATTTTAATTAGTTCAATGGGATAATTTGAAAAATTAAAAGTTCAATAGTGTAATAAGTAAAACGTGTCAACTACGGTGGCTAATTCATTAGTTTTGCCGCTTCAAAAATATGCTCTATTGACTCCCTTTAAGTCTCTCCTTTTGCAAAATATTTGATGAAATGATAACAATACGGAGTATAACTGGCCTAAAAAAAATAGTGGACAAAATCTCTTTTTGCAAAATATTTGATGAAATGATGACAATACAATCATACCGCAAATGTCCTTAGATCAAAACCTCTCAATAATTAAAATAAAATTTTAATTGTGAGTTTTTTTTTAGGGGAATGGAGGGAGAAGGAAAGGGGAAATAATTAAAATTCCTCGAAATCTCATGTTTGTGAGTTTTTTATGGAGGAAAGGAAGAGATTTGGAGGTAAAGTTGATTTTATTTTTAGACAAAATTTTCTCCCAAAAAGTGGAAGGATTTAGAGGGATGGAAAAGTTAAGATATTTTATATTACCTAAAGTAATCTTTCAAAATAAATCATGTCATTTATTACATTAATATGTAAGGGTAATATAATAATAGTGTAGTTTAAAAATAAAAATATGTTCCCTTCCTTTCTCTCCTTCTAAACTCACAAACAAGAAAAAATATAATTAAAATCTCATTTCTTCCCTTTCTTTATAGAACTCACAAACATGATAAAGAAAAATTATAACACATTCCTATCCATTCACATCCTTTCCCTTCCTATACTTTTTCTTTCCATCTCATCCCTCCAAACTCACAAACGCAACGTGATAGTATTGGGAAAAAAAAAAGAAGGAAAACTAAAAATTACGTAATTATGTTAAGCTTTAAAAAGGCAAAACTAATGAATTAGCCACTGTAGTTGACACGTTTTACTGATTACACCATTGAACTTTTAATTTTACTAATTACCCCATTGAACTAAAAAAAATATGCAATTAACCCATTCCGTCAAATTTATCTAACAGCCGTCTAAATTGGTCTTACATTTTCCTATGTGGCAGGAAAAAGAGAAAAAGAAAAAAAAGAAAAAAAAAACACAATCGCTTCCTCTCTCTTCTCCCTAGTCTTCATTCTTCTCCCTTTCTTCCCGTTCTTCCTCTTCTCTCTCTGTCTCTTCTTCCCCCTTTCTACCCGTTCTTCCTCTTCCGGACCTCCGCCTTCTTGTCGTGCCGCTCTTATACCGTAAACGGATATCATGACGTCGTCTCCATACGACCAGAACGATTCTCTCTCCGGATCGGAGATTGGGAGGTCAAGATTTAAGGTTCTGAGGATGGGGTGAAGATGGGGTTTTCGATTGGGAGAGGGAATGGGTTTGGAGAGGTTTCGAGGAGGAAGACGGTGAAGGAATGAAAGGGGGTCGGTGGGTTTTTGCCCTTTTTTGCGGTACCTAGAGGTCAAATATATAACCCCAAGAACTGATAACTAGGAGAGTATGGCCGATGGGTTGCGGGAAGGCTGGACTGGTTCGAGTGTTGTGGTTTATGGCACTTATTTGTTGTTTCAGAGCATGAAAGGACAAAACTTAAAAGTCGCAACACTTAAGTTGAACCCTTGATCACCTTATCTTCTTGATTTATAAGTTGGAATTGGCTGAGCTAATTTTTAAGTTGTGGGAAGCTTGTTTTAGAGCTTCTACGGCTTTTAAAACTTGTTGATTATCTTCTTTAGCAGGTTCGGCTTCCATGGGAGTTGCTAGAGTAAGAAACAGAGGAGATAGAAATAGGGGAGAAAGAATTGGGGTGTTTTCTTTCTATTGAATGGCAAGTGGTGAATGCACCAGAGGCCTTCTCTGGTTTGGTTCCATCAAGTGCACTGGTTCTCTTTGCTTAAAATCTTGGATTTATTTGTTATGATGTTTGCTTGTTGCTGCTTATGTAATTATATAGGACTGTTAAGGCAGTGCTATAGTAGAGGACGACGGCAATAGTGCTGCGGCGCCGATGGTGCAACAGTATTCTTGATTTTTTCGCCACATAAGTAATATTTTTTATTTTTGTATTTCTTTTCCAAAGCCACGTGGATAAAAAAGTAACGTCTGTTTAATTTTTTTAACGAAGTGGTGTAATTATAAATTTTAATTAGTTCAATGGGGTAATTTAAAAAATTAAAAGTTCAATAGTGTAATAAGTAAAACGTGTCAACTACGGTGGCTAATTCATTAGTTTTGCCGCTTCAAAAATATGCTCTATTGACTCCCTTTAAGTCTCTCCTTTTGCAAAATATTTGATGAAATGATAACAATACGGAGTATAACTGGCCTAAAAAAATAGTGGACAAAATCTCTTTTTGCAAAATATTTGATGAAATGATGACAATACAATCATACCGCAAATGTCCTTAGATCAAAACCTCTCAATAATTAAAATAAAATTTTAATTGTGAGTTTTTTTTTAGGGGAATAGAGGGAGAAGGAAAGGGGAAATAATTAAAATTCCTCGAAATCTCATGTTTGTGAGTTTTTTATGGAGGAAAGGAAGAGATTTGGAGGTAAAGTTGATTTTATTTTTAGACAAAATTTTCTCCCAAAAAGTGGAAGGATTTAGAGGGATGGAAAAGTTAAGATATTTTATATTACCTAAAGTAATCTTTCAAAATAAATCATGTCATTTATTACATTAATATGTAAGGGTAATATAATAATAGTGTAGTTTAAAAATAAAAATATGTTCCCTTCCTTTCTCTCCTTCTAAACTCACAAACAAGAAAAAATATAATTAAAATCTCATTTCTTCCCTTTCTTTATAGAACTCACAAACATGATAAAGAAAAATTATAACACATTCCTATCCATTCACATCCTTTCCCTTCCTATACTTTTTCTTTCCATCTCATCCCTCCAAACTCACAAACGCAACGTGATAGTATTGGGGAAAAAAAAAGAAGGAAAACTAAAAATTACGTAATTATGTTAAGCTTTAAAAAGGCAAAACTAATGAATTAGCCACTGTAGTTGACACGTTTTACTGATTACACCATTGAACTTTTAATTTAACTAATTACCCCATTGAACTAAAAAAAATATGCAATTAACCCATTCCGTCAAATTTATCTAACAGCCGTCTAAATTGGTCTTACATTTTCCTATGTGGCAGGAAAAAGAGAAAAAGAAAAAAAAGAAAAAAAAAACACAATCGCTTCCTCTCTCTTCTCCCTAGTCTTCATTCTTCTCCCTTTCTTCCCGTTCTTCCTCTTCTCTCTCTGTCTCTTCTTCCCCCTTTCTACCCGTTCTTCCTCTTCCGGACCTCCGCCTTCTTGTCGTGCCGCTCTTATACCGTAAACGGATACCATGACGTCGTCTCCATACGACCAGAACGATTCTCTCTCCGGATCGGAGATTGGGAGGTCAAGATTTAAGGTTCTGAGGATGGGGTGAAGATGGGGTTTTCGATTGGGAGAGGGAATGGGTTTGGAGAGGTTTCGAGGAGGAAGACGGTGAAGGAATGAAAGGGGGTCGGTGGGTTTTTGCCCTTTTTTTTTTGCGGTACCTAGAGGTCAAATATATAACCCCAAGAACTGATAACTGGGAGAGTATGGCCGATGGGTTGCGGGAAGGCTGGACTGGTTCGAGTGTTGTGGTTTATGGCACTTATTTGTTGTTTCAGAGCATGAAAGGACAAAACTTAAAAGTCGCAACACTTAAGTTGAACCCTTGATCACCTTATCTTCTTGATTTATAAGTTGGAATTGGCTGAGCTAATTTTTAAGTTGTGGGAAGCTTGTTTTAGAGCTTCTACGGCTTTTAAAACTTGTTGATTATCTTCTTTAGCAGGTTCGGCTTCCATGGGAGTTGCTAGAGTAAGAAACAGAGGAGATAGAAATAGGGGAGAAAGAATTGGGGTGTTTTCTTTCTATTGAATGGCAAGTGGTGAATGCACCAGAGGCCTTCTCTGGTTTGGTTCCATCAAGTGCACTGGTTCTCTTTGCTTAAAATCTTGGATTTATTTGTTATGATGTTTGCTTGTTGCTGCTTATGTAATTATATAGGACTGTTAAGGCAGTGCTATAGTAGAGGACGACGGCAATAGTGCTGCGGCGCCGATGGTGCAACAGTATTCTTGATTTTTTCGCCACATAAGTAATATTTTTTATTTTTGTATTTCTTTTCCAAAGCCACGTGGATAAAAAAGTAACGTCTGTTTAATTTTTTTAATGAAGTGGTGTAATTATAAATTTTAATTAGTTCAATGGGGTAATTTAAAAAATTAAAAGTTCAATAGTGTAATAAGTAAAACGTGTCAACTACGGTGGCTAATTCATTAGTTTTGCCGCTTCAAAAATATGCTCTATTGACTCCCTTTAAGTCTCTCCTTTTGCAAAATATTTGATGAAATGATAACAATACGGAGTATAACTGGCCTAAAAAAAATAGTGGACAAAATCTCTTTTTGCAAAATATTTGATGAAATGATGACAATACAGAGTATAACTGACCTAAAAAAAGTAGTGGATAAATGATGCATAAACAATTATGTTTAAATAGAAAGAAAAATAGTATGTGAATCTTATTATTTAAATAATTGATAAAATTTATAAACTTTTTATATTTTTTTTTTTTACAATTTAATACCTAAAATAATAGAGTTTGTAAACATAGAACTACTATAAATATATATACACTATCATTAATAAATATGTAACAAGAATAAAATAATAAGATTTTAGAACATTCAAAAAAGGGACAACTAAATTCTCCAAAAAGTTCTCATATATAAAGACAGTTGATATTGCCAGAGAAAATACATGTTATCAGAACAATAAATATCGCTTAAAATTTTAAATATTGCTAAAATAATTTTTAAAGCATACACATATATATTTACTGTGATAATATTGATTGTGCTATGACAAAATGAACAACCCCCTAAAAAGGAATCATTTTTTTTATTTATTTCTTTCTCTATTTAATCGGTATCATTTGGTTACTTATTAATTTACTTCAATTACTTGTACGATTGAGAATATCATTATTCACAAGGATTATTTATAAATCTATAGTGTTAACGTCAAGATTCATTCACGCGCCCAATCATCAAACTGCGCGTCCAATCCTGCACAGAAATGAAACCACACTTAGAGAGCTGACGGTCTGGGCTGCCGGGGGATAGCTCTGATGTGAGAATAAGTACAGGCTGAATAAGGTTTAGCAATGGAGGCTTAATGCTTTAGTGCTGAAAAAAGATTATTACCTGTGAATTAGGGTTTAACCTTGTATTTATAGTGATCACACCATTCTACTTCATGCCCATCCCCGTATAGAAATAGAACTCCTCATTAGGTTTAATACCTTAATGAGATTAAACTGAATCTCCTTAAAGGAAGAAAATCGAATCATATCCTGATACTTTCCTTAGGAGTTGAAAATTAAATACAATTAGGATTCGTTAATATTCTCTCACTGCCCAAACAGACTCCTACGTGGGAATATTCCTCCACGTGGACTATGGCCCACCGTATTTACCCGGGCCCAATAAATCACGTCTCAACATTACCCCCCACTCCCTTGTTATAACTGACTTATAATAAGGGAGTACACAAAATTAATACACTTCAGACCATTTTCCTCAAAACCAAACAATCCCTTCCTGTTGTACACGCCAAACATTGGACCCCACCTTCATTATCAGTCGTAACTTGAGAAACGTACGGACTGAAGAGTCACATCAAAACCCACTTTTTCCCAAAACGAACCGCCACATTTTAGATCTACAGTTTCAAAACTATTCGTGCTCCCTCTCTGTAACTTCTTCCTCCTACCTGCAATCCCTGTTTTTTCGGGCAAAAAACCTTCCGATTTCAACAACTACTCATCCACCAATGGCATCTACAAACCTTTCATCCTCTACTGCCCCCCAAACCTCAGGCCAATCCAAAGCCGAAATCGAAACCCAGAAAATGATAAAAGAGTATTCAAATGAAAAAATATTTGCCCATATCAACACCATCTCCACAATCACCCCTCAAGATATCGTCGAACTGACGCAAGAAGTCATACAACAGTTTAATGATGGATATCAGAGCGCTTAGGACAAAGACAAAGAAAGAATGCTTGCTGCCAGTCTTGACCCATCGATATTGGATTCCTCAGACGATGAGGCTGAAGTCTGAAGCAAACCTCATTCTTCACAGCAAAAATTTTGTTGTACATCAATTTCACATTCTAAGGACTTCACAAAAGCTACTGGTACAAATATACATTAGTAATATCACATCATCATCAAATCAAACATGCAATTCCTAACAAGTTGGACATATATTTTGTAAAGTTTAAATACACATATATCTTTTCCTTTATGGTCATTAAACACTTATATAGTTATATCTCAAGTATTATTTTCAATTAATTTTCTAATTGCTTCACGGAGTTATTCTTTAAATTGCTAGAACAGAATACCTAAAAAATAACCAAAATCATAAATTCTCTAAAGAATTTAGACATCCAAATTAATGAAGAACTTGAGTATTTACAAGAAACTAACTTATTATTAATATTTAACATTAAAAGTTAGTTTATCGATGTATTAATTAATGTTAATATTTAACATTAAAAGTAGCAAAGAATATCAATAAAATTTTAATGTTAAATATTAGTATTTATAATAAACTTACTTATTATTAATATTTAATCAACTAACTTATTATTAATATTAAATATACTAACTAGTTCTATTCATTGAAGATGTATATTAATTAAATGTATTTACAAGAAATCAAGAATGAATAATTAAAACTTTAAACTTTATTGATGTATTAATTAAAACTAATGTATTACAACTTACAATAATGAATAAATAAAATTTTGTACTTCATTGATAAATAATTATAACTTTAAAGTTCAAAAATAACAACTAACTAAAATAAGAATCAGGTCAGGCCTTAGGTTGGACCAGACCAGATTAGGCCCAAGCCCAGACTAGGCCTAAGGCCAGGCCAAGTCAAACTTTTTTGCAGGGCGGGCCAGATTTCTGCCCAAGTCGGGCCCAGGCCGGACCAAGGCCAGGGCGCAGACCACGGGCTTTTTATGCACTCCTATCCACTTCGTTAACATCCCTATCTATTTCATTAGCAAATTATTCCAAATAAATAATAATAATAATAAAATTGTAGTCAAAAAATTGGATTTGACTCACTTTCATTGCACATTTCCTCTATTTCTATCAAATACACCAACTATTTGATCTTAATAATTTTGTTACTAATGATCAAAATATTTTAAGATAGTTGATGATATCAAGATTAGTTTCACAAAAAATTAGAATCATAAAAATATTTTTATCGTTAAAAGTTTAAAAGAATTTTTATTTCTAAAAATTTTGATGAAAAATTTACATGTTTATCGAATAGTGAAAAACTGTTAAATTATTTTTATTTTAAAAATAATTATATTATTTAATATAATAAATTAGTTGATTCATATCGATTTTAATTATATTATTTATTTATAATTATAGAAATATGATATATTAGATTTCAATTATATTATTTATAAACATATGATATATTTGATAGAATTAAAACAAGGTCCTCGGATCCAAATCCCGAAATATTGATTGCTATGTTTTCGTCAATAGACTCAACAACCTCAAAAGAAACGAAACAAGAGGAGGTATGTGGGTCCCAGCCACATAGATACACTGCATACATATTTGTTTCGGTTGTAACTGTCAGTTGACTAGGTCCAGTGGGACCCATCACCACTCTTCGTGTCTTTCAATAAAGCAAGAGAAAGCTGTGGGCTTGTTTCTTTATGCTGTCCTTTTCCTTTCAAATTATTTGAAAATTCAATTTTGGTTTAGATGAGAAAGAGAATTGTGGGAAACAAAAGTTTACGTAAGGGATGATTTTGTCGGAAAAAATTTAAGAGATAAGAAAAAGAGAACGGCTAGTAATAGTAAAAGGATATATCCCTCCGTCATTTTTTAAATATTATTTTATAAAATATTTTTATTTCTTAATATTTATTATTTGAGAATTTTAATTAAGTATTAATTATTTAGTTTGTAATATTATTTTAAGTATTAAATATAATTTTGATTCTTTCACTATTTTTATTTAATAAATAACATTTTTTTATTTCAATACAAGGAAAATATTAATATTTAAAATTATTTTTAATTAAAAAATATAATATTAATTATTTTTCTTAATATGTGTGTCTATTTCTAAAAAAATAAATAATAAGAGACGGAAGGAGTATTTATGTACATATCTAAATTGTATATTCAAAAACACATATTTAAATATAAAATAATATATATATATATATTATAGTATTTATTTATTTATTATTATTTTATATTTAAATGTGTTTTTAAATATATATTTTAAGTGTACACAAATTTATTCATAATAAAATGTTTATGTATCATTCTTGACCAGTTCAGTTGTGCCACGTTACCCCGATGAGATATAAGACTTGTTCTGACATTTTAATTGGTTTGGATATTGTATGTCCCATTGATATTGACATGAATAGTGTTTAGTTTCACATGAAACTAGGCATGCCAATCCCTTTTCTTTTTCTGGGACAAAATAACACCTTAATTCAAAATTGAGCAACCTCATGATCGATAGATATTAACAATATTTTTGGGATGGTCATCAAATCAAAAAAACTATTGGATAAATAAGTCACTGATTTATATATATATATATATATATATATCTATATATAAACTTTTTTCATTCTAAATTATAAAATTATTTTTGATTTTTTAAAAGTTAATTTAAGATATTTTCAAACTCAAAATTGAGATGAAACATTAAAAATCATGGAACAATAAATCTTACAATGAGTAATATTTATTAGATATTTCATAATATTCATTATTATATTGACTATAATTAAAAAATGAATGTCAATATTTTGAGTCTGAAAATGTCTAAAAATGACTTCAAAAAGTCAACAATATTATAGTCTTATATTAAAGAACAGATGGAGTATATTATTAGTTATTTAAATTTTAAGATACATATTTTTTTGATAAGTTATAACATAATGAAGTTGTGTTACAATATTACTAAAAATATTTAGTTTTAGTATAAAATAATTTTTTGTACATAAAAAGGTTAATAAATAGTAAAAAAATCAATTCATTGACTCATTTTGACCAATTTTGCTGGTTGAATCACTAATTTGACCGATGATCAATTGGTTCATTCCAAATTTTGACAAAATTTATTTAACCAGACCAAATCAAATCAGACATAGAATTGGTTTTTGGTCCAACCGATAGGTCCGGTCCGATTCGATTTTTAAAACATTTTTTTTTTAAAACTAGACCCAAAAGGCTGGAGAGAACTTCATTAATTCACCGTATCAGCCGAAACAAAAGGCATGATACAATCTGGGACTTCCTCAAACCAATAAGAAGGACTAGGAAAATAATCCCTCTGGGCAAGAGCTGCTAATTATGGGCCACGGAATTGTTTTAAAACATTGGATATTAATACAAATACAATTAATCAATCTAATAAATAAAAAGAAAATAAACTTCTACCGTAAAAAGAAATAAAAGTACCACAACAAGATAAAAGAACAATAATCAAATTTGAAATCTAATAATTCTAGAGTGTCAGTTTTAACCATCACATTAAGACATTATTGACAAAAGACTTGGCTACATTTGCTATTCAAAAGACCTAACTTTACAACTGATCCTTACTGCGTTTGCTGCTCAGAAGACTTAATATACATGAAGCCTATGGCGGATGCACAATCTGACAATACCGCAATAGGAGAAGGGGCATTTGCTTACCCTTGATTTTTTCTGTATCATTGTAAGGGAAGTTAAGTGACCACTCTTAAAAAAAAAAAATTGATATTTTCACAAATAAAATTTAATATTTTTACAAGCTTACTTTCACATGAGTGTAAGGTTCATTTATTATGAGAGGAAACTTGTGGAACTAACACTTTTACTTGTAAAAATATCAATTTTTAAAAAAAATAATTTTGTAACTTCAAAAAATGAAGTCTTCGGGAATTATTTTTTAATGACTTTTATGTGTTTTTTTTTCTTGGAAATTTATATTTGTGAACTTTATTATTCCTTCTTTTTCACAATAAAAGTGCCTCATTTTGTCAATTTTTTTATTGAACGAAGAGTCCCTTTTGTTTTATTAATAGTAATATAAAATGATATAATCTTTGTCGACGCCGGGTTTTTCTTAGTCTTTTCCAATTTTAGCCTCTTGATTAAATGATTTTTTGGAAAAGGTCGGCATTAATGTCGACGGGGTTTTGAAAGATCGTTTTTATGATGAGCCAATTAACCAGAGTCGCCAGTTGGTATATTTGAAATGGATGTACCAACTCATCCGAGTTTTCGTTTTTTACAAATCGCTGGCTCATATGTGACTCCGAATTAATTGGTCAGCGAACCGAGATTCATAGAGTTCGGGGGCTTGTTTAAGCGAGGGGAAGGTGTTAGGCACCCCCCGACTTTCGTGAAACACGATTACCGCAATCTTGATACTTTCCTATCCTTTGATTCATGAAATGTGTATACGTGTGTGTGTGTGTGTGCTTATGTGAATATTGTGGTGAGGTGAAACATTTGGCTTTTATGAAAATCGTGTTTTATTTCGGGAATGTTTTAGAACGTCGTTTCCGTTAATACGAGAGAGCTCCTTTATTCGTGCGAAAGGTTGGATTTTACTTGTCAAAAGCTATGAGATTTTTATTAGGCGTTGTTTTGGAAAAACAAGAATCTTTTAAACCTTTGTCAAAATAGGAATCGAAATCTATACATTGCTTCCACAAAATGATGGGCAATTTCTAGGATATCTTTAACCCTATGCACAAAGGTCTAATAAAACATTTCGTTCATTCATAAAGCCATTTTTTGGTGATGGTTGAAAATGATTTCCTTTGGCCTTCTCGTTTAGTAGGAATCGACATTTATTAACACTTCCGATTTTTAGCCTCGTGATTCTAATAACCTAGCTTGTTTGATTTTAATAAAAAAACCTTCATCGTTTAGTCTTTGAAATCATTTTTGTGTCACAAAATCTAATCAAGCATTAACACGCGTCGGGGCTATTCATGGGCATGTAAGCCATCAAAACATCCCCGAACGCCAACAATCACATGTTCCACTACTACGGGGCCTTAAACCCGATTCTCGCCTTAGCGTCGTTTTAAGGCCCGACGATTACATGTTACAAAAAACGAACATCTTGAATCTATTACATACATCAAAACGTCCATCATTGGATTTGGACCACGGGGTCGCATTCCTAGGCTCACACGAGATTACCACATGCCCACAAAATGAATACTACATAACTAACCAACCCGGATTTATCTAATACACCATGATATCCGAAAATGACAATCTAAATAAATTACACGCAATGAATCACCATAAACAAGCTAGAAATTTCATCAATTGGATATCCTCGGGTTATTAGGAAGAAATTTGTTACGATGGAACCCTCACTAATAATCTCTAATCCATGATTGTTCAATAGGATACATGAAAATTACATCTAATTTAACCAATCAATATGATATAAATTGCTAGAACAAATAGGAAATTTCACCTTGCAAATGATCTCAAATAGATGTGAACTTGTGTATTTGAATAGGATGAGGAGTGTATTTGATACAATCAAAATCAAAAGAAATAAATCCTCTCTTTTTTTCTCTCTTTTCTTCCTATTTTGTTGCAAAATTGGTTCTTTTTCCTCTCTATTTCCGTGCTTGTGCTGCTGCTGAATCCTTCTTCCTTCCAATTCTTCCAACTCTCAACTCCCTGTATGCTGCTACGAAACTGAGTTGAAATAGACTGGCCACCTGCCTTCCACTCACCTGATTTCGAGTTCCGTGTTTCGAGTTCCGTGTTTTCAAAAGGCGCACTATTTGGCCGCAGATCAATCCGCGACTGGACGGTTTGACTTTCTCGATTTTTGTGCCACGCCTCAATTTTCGTGCCGTAACGTCGATTTTCGCTGACAGGCTCGTGTTCGGCAGTCCGGGAATTTCCGGGAGACGTGCCACCTCATTCGGAAATGCCCGTTTCGGATGGCCTTATTGCCACGTCAGCTTTGGTCGCCAAACATTGCGGTGGTGTTGGGCGTTTGCACTTGTTCCCATTCCTTCGCTTCCGCAAGCCGGTTCAATTGACGATTTTGCCCTCCTGTCATGGTTAGTACAGGGAACGCAAAATTTGGGTGTCTACAGCTGCCCCTCTTTATCATGTTTATGCAATGTTTAATGAAATGAACAGGATAAAGAATAGACACTCGATGCATGAATGACAGTGCACAAGGATGACAATACATACGTGATGCAACACATATGATTTATGATGCAACGCAAGATGTAATGGATGCAAAACATTCAGAAAAGGGTGTCGATGCGGATGATCGTCTTGTCGGGGCCGGGTATCGTCGCCGGTCACCCATCTCGTAACCTCCGGTTATCGTCGCCGGTTGGTTATCTTGTCGGAGCCGGTTTTCGTCGCCGGACATCCATCTCGTAATCGCCGGTTATCGTCGCCGGTCGATTGTCTCGTCGGGGCCGGGTATCGTCGCCGGTCACCCATCTCGTAACCCCCGGTTATCGTCGCCGGTTGGTTATATTGTTGGAACCGGTTTTCGTCGCCGGACATCCATCTCGTAATCGCCGGTTATCGTCGCCGGTCGATTATCTTGTCGGGGCCGGGTATCGTCGCCGGTCACCCATCTCGTAACCCCCGGTTATCGTCGCCGGTTGGTTATCTTGTCGGAGCCGGTTTTCGTCGCCGGACATCCATCTCGTAATCGCCGGTTATCGTCGCCGGTCGATTGTCTCGTCGGGGCCGGGTATCGTCGCCGGTCACCCATCTCGTAACCCCCGGTTATCGTCGCCGGTTGGTTATATTGTTGGAGCCGGTTTTCGTCGCCGGACATCCATCTCGTAATCGCCGGTTATCGTCGCCGGTCGATTGTCTTGTCGGGGCCGGGTATCGTCGCCGGTCACCCATCTCGTAACCCCTGGTTATCGTCACCGGTTGGTTATCTTGTCGGAGCCGGTTTTCGTCATCGGACATCCATCTCGTAATCGCCGGTTATCGTCGCCGGTCGATTGTCTTGTCGGGGCCGGGTATCGTCGCCGGTCACCCATCTCGTAACCCCCGGTTATCGTCGCCGGTTGATTATCTTGTCGGAGCTGGTTTTCGTCGCCGGACATCCATCTGGTAATCGCCGGTTATCGTCTCCGGTCGATTGTCTTGTCGGGGCCGGGTATCGTCGCCGGTCACCCATCTCGTAACCCCCGGTTATCGTCGCCGGTTGGTTATCTTGTCGGAGCCGGTTTTCGTCGCCGGACATCCATCTCGTAATCGCCGATTATCGTCGCCGGTCGATTGTCTTGTCGGGGCCGGGTATCGTCGCCGGTCACCCATCTCGTGATTCATTTTCACTTAAACACATCAAACGGCTGCAAGGGAACCAGGGGGACCCACCAGGGCCAGCCGCAGATGGATCTGCGGCCAGTCGCAGATTGATCTGCGGCTAAGATCGGGCTTCTTAAGCGGCTCGCCACTTCCAGATCTGTCGCTTTCAACTTCGTATCCCACATAGATTCTTGCGATTTTGCTCGTTTGCAAAGGCCTTTTGTCGATTTTTCCAACTTTCCCGGCAAAACCGCTCCGGTTAGATCGATCTACGCGTTACAGGTAACACTTTGACCGTTCACTTTTCAATTTTGTCAATGTTTTGCTATACATTTGGTTATTTACATGCTATAGATAGAAAATGTATGCTTTACAATGCTGTACTATGTATTATCATATATACATGCTATGTATCAACTGTGTGAGTCCTATTTTATGCTCATGATGCGGTCCCACATATCTGTTTTTCCTTTTTTTTGAAAGAAAATCATGCATTATGATCCTTTACATGCTGTAATTACACATATGAATGCAACTTTGATCTGTTGTGGCTTGGATTAATGGAAAATATGTTTGGCTTATGCCTGGGATGTCCATTTTACAAATGGAACTCTGCCGAATTTTTTTTTTCTTTTGAGTAAACATGCATCATGCTGCATTAATTATATGATGAGAGTAGGAATTTAGAATATTCGTGATATAATTCAAAAGGGAACTTACCTTCCTCTTCGCTTGTTCTATTCCAGCTATGGATCCCGACGCTCCTAGTAGCTCTTCTGCGTCACGGACCTCGGGTGTTTGCCGTCGCAGGGCTGCACCTGCCCCCGTTCCTCCTCGGACCCATCAGGCTCGCCGCTTGGCGGAGGCTGTCATCCGTCCCGATCATCCGGACGTTGAGGAGGCTGTTCCTCCGGAGGTCGCGGCAGAGGGGCCATCCTCCAGCATACCGGCTCCATCTCCTCATAGTGCTCCTTCTGGCGCCCATGTGCAGATACCCGATCTTTTGGGTCGGGATCTCAGTCGTCACCCCTCGGCATCTCTCGCGGCTAACGAGGTATATTTAGTTCTATTCTGATTTTATTCTCAATTTCTCAATTCTCCTTTTATCTGGACTGACCCATTGGTGGTTGCCCCAGGTGCCCGAGTTTACTCAGCCGAGGGGTAACTGGTTCAACATATATTCCCTCTATACAGCTCTGCACAGTGAGTACCGGGCGGTGGTGGACTCCTGGGGCTTTCGTCACTTCTTCACCATCATTCCCCGCCAGTGCCCCTAGGGTTACATGAGGGCCTTATCTGAGCGCTGGTTCCACCAGATGCAGTCTCTTCACCTTCTTGACTGCGAGGTTGTGCTGACTCCCTGGGACTCGAGGTACATCACGGGCATCGAGTTCACTGGATCCCGCGTCCCTCTGGATCTTGACATCACTCCAGCGGAGGTCCGGGCTTTATTGGGCTTTGCTGCGGATGATCGGGTCTTCAAGGCCCGTAGCATTCGATCCGGCGCCTTGGCTGTCGATGCTGTCGGGGGTCTGTACGCACTGCCTATTCCAGCGGATCAGGGCACCCGGGACATTCTACTACGGTGCTTATTCCTGACCATTATGAGGGGTTGTTTCCTAGGGAACAACTCCTCCACCATTCATTTCAGCGTCGTAGGGGCTGTCAGAGACGTGGACCGTATCAGTGACTATGACTGGGGGTCATTCACCTTTGCCTATTTCCTCCACGGTATGCGTCTACGCTCGGAGGGCCAGACAGATGCTTGGCTCGGATTCTATCACTTCCTGCTGGTGAGGTTTTTCTTCCTTTTTCTTATTGTATTTCCCGTCATTTCATTTCTCTTTTCTGCTTTTGTTGGTTACTCATGCTCTGCCTTGTTCTGTTCAACAGTTCTGGGCCTACGAGCGTCTTCCTTGTCTGAGGCCCGTCACTACCCTCGGCTTGGACACCTATCCTCGGGGTCGGCGATGGCACCACAGCACCCTGGAGGAGGTCCCAGTGTCTGGCAGCTTTGCCCATTGCCGCATTCAGCTGGAGCTGATCACTGCTGCAGGGGTCGTCTGGAGGCCTTATCTTTCTGAGCATCTGGATGTGGGGTTCACAGATGGGTATCCTACCGGCCCGGAGTTCGCACTTTCCACCCGTCGCCTCACTTTGCAGAGTGTTGGAGGATGGGTGATGTACCTGGGGGAGCGCGCATTCAGATGCGTTACTGGAGAGATCCGCATCCCGCATTCCCTTCCTTTCACTACCTCCTGGCCACTGGATTCTCAGCCTTTAGAGATCATGCTCGCCGGGGAGGATGGCCGGATGCTTTCCACGGGTCCCAGTACGAGTGATGCTTTTCGTACTTGGTGGGTGCCCCGCACTATCGGTCCTCAGACCCGGGCCACGTTCTTCCTCGGGGATATGGTCCCCGGCTCGGTGATGATGACTGACTGGGCAGCCTGCGTTCGGAGCCCTACCCATGCTGAGCAGATCGCCACTCTGACCCGTCAGGTAGACCAGTTGTCTCTATATCTTCGGGTGTTGGGCCGGACTCCAGAGAATGCTTATATGCCTACGACCCTGACGGTGCGGGTTATGATGCGGGCCCGAGCTCATCTGATGCCACAGCGCAGCCATACATCCCCGACATGAACTTCGGGCCTTCGACTTCGGCGACTCCGGGGGACCAGTTTGAGGATCCCGCTTTCATAGACGAGATTGATTTTATTTAGATCAGGATAGGATAGGGCTTTTGTACCTGCACCTGTTTAGATTTGATTTTCATTTTATGCACTATGTACTGAACTCATTTATTTATTCATGCACAGTATTTATCTTTTATCTCTATGAACTTCATTTGCTTTATTATTAACTGTATGATGCATGCTTTTCTTATTTATGGATAGAGAATGACCCCTGTACAGTCTTTTGATACTATTCTTTCACAGATGTCGTCCACAGGTGTCGTGGTACGTTTGGATTCCATTCCTCCCACAGGGTTGGTCGGCAGTCTCCTCCGTTGGCTGGACACTTTATCGCCGGCTGACAGGGTTATCGCAGATGGCCTTTCGGGCCATTCTTGGTCCTTATTAACCTTTCAGGTGCCAGTGGGCTTTGTGGAGGGTATTCTGAGCTATTGGACCCCTGCCCGTCAGGTGTTCAGATTAGGGACAGTAGAGCTGACCCCCACCCTTGAGGAGTATGCTCGCTTTACCGGCCTGCCTTTGGACGGTCCTTGTGCCAGGGTCACGGCTGGTTCCATGCGCCGTCAATTCTTGACCTTTACCGGTTTGCGGAGGGCTGTCTTGTTACCAGTGATCACATCAGACCATATGGTTCCCCTTCAGTTCTTGATTGACCGATTTGGTTCACCCGACAGTTTTCGTCTTTTCTTCGGTGATTTTTCTGTGTCTGAGGAGCGCTGGGGCGCTTTAAGAGTAGACGTTTTGATGGCCTGTGTCGTCTCAATTTTGTACTTGCCCGCAGGACCTGATCAGTTGGACATGCGGGTTGTAGCGACCGTTTGAGCTCTTCAGGAGGACCACACCATTCTTCCCATGATATTGGCGGATACCTACATGTCAGCCTCATATTGCCAATCCTTCCGCGACCGAGTATTCAGAGGGAGCTCGACTTTGTTGTACGTGTGGTTCATGAGTCATCTCAGTCCCATCGGCCACTTCCGTCGCCAAGGGTTTTGCTTCAGCCACGACATAACCACGCAGTTTTCGTTTCGTCCTATGAGCTGTACTGATGTGGCCTCCTGGACATCATTTTTGTCGGTCATTGAGGATCCCTTTCATCTATTGGTCTATTAGGGTTATTGCTCCTTTATGAGCTTCTTGACTCATGTGCCTGACCTGGACTTCATTCCTATTGCTGGCTTGAGGGGCGTGACTACTTATCATCCCTTGGCGGTCATGGGGCAGTTTGATCAGACACAGGATTTTCACCCCTTCGCGGGCGCAGCCGCCTATCGATTCCTTATATCATCCCAGACAGAGAGGGATATACTGCAGGTATACGATCTTTGGTCTCGCCGGATCTTTGCCGAATATAGTGAGAGCTGCCACATCCAGACATTTGCTTACGTGCAGTGGTTGCGCGGAGACTTGGATCCGGCTGGTTTGAGTCGGACCGGGGCCCTTGATGACCCCAGAGTGATTTTCTCAGATCATTCCTTCTCATCTGATTCTGCCCCTAGTCGGGTCACTGAGGATACCCGACTCCGCCTGGCCTTGATTACTACTGAGGCTGAGAGGGATGCAGCTCTTGTCGAGAGAGATGATGCCATTCTGGCTAGAGATGCTGCCATTACTGACAGAGATGCCATCGTACTTCAGACCAGGGCAGTTATAGATGCTCATTCTGGGACTGTTAGCAGAGCCACTGCTTTATTGGATCGCATTGATATGATGGGGCAGCAGATTGCAGGGGGTGCTGATGCTTCAGATCTATCCACCACTTTATCCATCCTACTTCAGCTAGTTTCAGATTTGTAGATTATTTTATTTCCTGCATAGACTATGTTAGTTTCATCAGTTACCGAAAGAGAGATCTTGTAATAAAATGACTTATATATAAAGACATGCATTTAAATTTAGTCATTTTCCCTTTTTGTCGTATCGTTGCCTTTCATTGGATCCTCATTTTATCCAGTTGACCATGACTTTGACATTTCGCTTTCTTTCTCTTCTCAAGTCTTGATGGAGATCTGACAGATATTGCCGTACCCCTGTTGATTTCATCGGATTGGGTCTTGGATTTTGGCTATCTGTTTTGGTGGGATCAGGGTAATATCCTTTGGGATGAAGCTGTTTTGTCGGCTGGTTTCGGGAAGGTTTTGAGGGTGTAGGAATGTCTATCTGGCTGTTGGGAATTGGCTTTATTTAGGAACAGGATTATTTTTAAGGGATCGGACCGTGCCATGATGGCTGCCTACGTACCCCCACAAGCTGGGAGATCAGGTCCTACGTAGTTCGCTCCTTCAAAGAAAAGGGAGAATTGATGATTCAAGCGTAGAACCGCTTCACCGAGTCGGAATTGAGAGGTTGTGGAAATACCTCCCCATCCATTTCTTGCAACATGAGGGCTCCTCCGGATAGCACTTTCTTAATCACAAATGGTCCTTCCCAGTTCGAGGTGAACTTCCCCTTGGCTTCGTCCTGACAAGGCATGACTCTTTTTAGCACCAAATCATTTTCCTTGAACTTCCGAGGTCTTATCCTTTTGTCGTATGATCGAGAGATCCTTTGTTGATATAACTGACCGTGCCAAACAGCAGCAACCCTTTGTTCATCAATTAAGGCCAATTGGTCGTATCGACTTTGCATCCAATCCTCCTCGCTTATCTGAGCATCGGTCACTACTCTGAGGGATGCCATTTCAACCTCAACTGGCAGAACGGCCTCCATTCCATACACCAAAGCGTAAGGGGTTGCCCCTGTAGAAGTACGCGTTGACGTTCGGTATGCCAGCAGTGTGAGGGGTAACAAATCCGGCCATCCCCGATGATTAGCAGACATTTTTGCCATGATCTTCTTGATGTTCTTGTTTGCAGCTTCCACTGCCCCGTTCATCTTAGGACGGTAAATGACAGAGTTGAGGTGCTTGATCTTGAACTGGTCGCACAATCCTTTCATGAGGGCGTTGTTCAAATTCTTGGCATTGTCGGAGACCAAAACCTCAGGTTGCCCGTATCGACAAATAACATTATTCCTGATGAAACCGACGATGACCTCCTGAGTTACTTTGGGGAAAGAAGCTGCTTCTACCCATTTGGTGAAATAATCGATCATGACGAAAATGAATCAGTGTCCGTTGCTTGCTTTGGGCTCTATTGGCCCGATTACATCCATTCCCCACATTGAAAATGGCCACGGGGAAGTCATACAGTGTAGTTCATTGGGAGGCGTATGGATCACATTACCGTGCGCCTGGCATTGGTAACACCGCTTGACATGATCGTCGCAATCGGCCTTTAGTGTTAACCAATAATGCCCTGCTCTCAAGATCTTTTTGGCCAGCATCGATCCACTCATGTGTGGCCCACACACTCCACCATGTATTTCATTCATAATCCTTTGGGCCTGTGCTTCATCTACGCATTGCAACAGTCCCAACCCAGCATCCCTCTTGTAGAGTGAATCTCCACTCAGGTAAAATTTCATTGCCATCTTTTGAATTCTCATCCTCTCAGTTCGACTCGCCTGGTCGGGAATGGATCTATCTCTCAGATATTCCCTTATATCGTGATACCAGGGCTGCTTTGGCAACACCACCTCGTCTGATAATACTGCCACATGTCCCTCGTATACCGGGGCATTCTGTACTGCTATCTCAATATGTGGAACATCTTTTCTTTTGCTTATATGGATTAGGGAAGCCAGAGTTTCCAATGCATCGGCAAAATCATTCCGTCCCCGGGGAATATGTCGGAAAGCGATGTCTTTGAACTCCTGCATCAACTGGATAACACAACGATGGTATGGGAGTAGTCGGAGCTCTTTTGTGTTGTACACCCCGATTGCCTGTCTGATCACCAATTCTGAATCCCCGAACACCGCTAGTCTCTTCACTCCCATATCGCGGGCGAAGCGGAGTCCCAATATACATCCCTCGTATTCAGCGGTGTTGTTCGAATTGCTGAATTTCAATTTAGTGGCCACAGGGTATTGTTCGCCGGTGATAGAGACCAGGACCGCTCCGGCTCCTGCCCCCTCGGCATTCATGGCACCATCAAAATACAACTTCCAGAACTGTCCCTCGTCATCACATTTCGTGTGTGATACCCAAAATATATCTTCGCCTGGTAGAGGAGTTTCTAACGGCTCCATCCCTCCTGACGGGGTTTCTGCCAACTGATCTGCAATTCCCTGCCCTTTCATGGCTTTCTGAGTTACGTACACCATGTCGAACTGTTGTAAGATTAACTGCCATCTTGACAATCGACAGTTCAGCATGGGCCTTTCAAAAATATATTTCAGGGGATCCATTCTTGATATCAGGTACGTCGTATGCCCATGGAGGTAGTGCTGTAATCTCCCTGCAGCCCAGGCCAGAGCGCAACAGGTCTTCTCGATGGGAGTGTAGTTCTGTTCACATTGGCTGAATCTCTTGCTGAGGTAATAGATGGCCTGCTCTTTACCTGCCTCATTCTTCTGTCCCAGCATACATCCCATCGCGATGGCATTGACCGATATATACATAAACAGAGGGATCCCATCCTTCGGGGATACCAGCACTGGTGCCTCAGTCAGTTGCTTTTTAATGGTCTGAAAAGCCTTCTGACATTGCTCATTCCATTCTTGGGAAGCACCCTTCCTTAACAGCTTGAAAATTGGCTCGCACGTAGTCGTCAAGTGAGATATGAAACGGCTGATGAAATTTATTCTTCCCAGGAACCCTCTTATCTCTTTCTCTGTGTGAGGTGCTGGCATATCCACAATGGCCTTAATCTTTGCTGGATCCAACTCAATGCCTCGATCACTGACCAGGAATCCCAAGAGCTTACCCGACTGTACTCCGAAAGCACACTTCGCTAGATTGAGCTTCAAATTATACTTTCTGAGTCGATCGAATAGCTTTTTGAGATGGGTTATATGATCAGATTCTACCCTTGACTTCACGATAATGTCATCCACGTAGACCTCTATTTCCTTATGCATCATGTCATGGAACAGGGCCATCATGGCTCTTTGATAAGTAGCCCCCGCGTTTGTGAGACCAAAAGCCAATCGTCTATAGCAGAAAGTGCCCCAAGGGGTGATGAACGCGGTCTTTTCCCGATCTTCTTCCGCCACCATTATCTGATGATACCCGGCAAAGCAATCCACAAAAGAATACATTTCGTACTGGGTCGTGTTATCCACCAGGATGTGTATGAAAGGCACCGGAAAATTATCCTTGAGACTGGCCTTATTTAGATCTCTATAATCTACACATACCCTTACCTTTCCTCCAGGCTTAGCCACTGGGACTACATTGGACAGCCACTCTGGGTAAGTGGACACCATAATGATCCCCGCCCTGAATTGCTTGATGATCTCTTCCTTTACTTTTAGGCTCCACTCCGGTTTCAGCTTTCTTAGCTTCTGCTTGACAGGCCTGAAACCCTCCTTGATGGGCAACCGGTGTACCACAATATCGGTGGACAGTCCGATCATATCCTCATGAGACCAGGAAAAGACATCCTCATATTGGCTTAACAAATCAATCATTTCTGCTTTCTGGCTAGGGGTAAGGTCCGTCCCTATCTTGAGTTCTTTTGGCTTGTCAGGGGTCCCAATATCTATGGTAATGGTTTGGTCCAAGTTGGGTTTGGGTTTATCCTCAACCCATCCTTTGATCTCGTCAGGCGCATCGTCGTAATCTGTCTCGTCCTGCTCAATGCCCATTAAATCGAAATCCAGCTCAATGTCAAAATCATAATCATCGTTCAAGTTTGAGAGATCGTTTGTTAGGGAAGGATTACTCAAATTGGTACACCTGACATGAAACAAAATACTTGTCATATATAAGTTGCTTTCCACGACGATCGCATTTTCAAATAACACGAAGAAACGACATAATTATGCAAAAATAAAACAACAACAAAAATAAAACTTCTTCATTCCCCCATCCACTGGGGTCTATCACCCTGACG
Organism: Aralia elata; assembly: GCA_034770075.1. NCBI lineage: Eukaryota > Viridiplantae > Streptophyta > Magnoliopsida > Apiales > Araliaceae > Aralia > Aralia elata. Next base: position 28,418,487 of record CM068380.1, on the reverse strand, counting down.
TCGGGTTTTACCCTTGTTTGGATATCACTAGTTTCATGGTCCAGTTGTCGACGGTCAGGTCAGATAAAATGCGCTGGATAAAAGGGGGCTTCACATCGGACACTTCCCCGATGATTACGGATACGTCGCCTGAGTCCTCCTTCCTATCTTCTCCAGGAATAATTAGCCCTGCCCAATCGATGACAGGCACAACTTGTTGGGCTCCCAGTGACGTGACAACATCCGTCCCCTCCCTACTGCTTGTTGATTGTCCGGGGATATAGCACTTGGTTTCAAACTCTTTCGCGACCTCCTGCAGGAAACTTTCCCTCTTGGCCAACCTATCACTCACGGGGTTTAATTCTTCATCCCCAGACTCAATCACGGGCTCGCTAATCCCCTGCTCACTGTTAACCTTGGTCACCAGAATGCCAGCCATCCGAATCGGAGCCGCACCCTGACGGTGTCTCCGTGCTACGCCTTCACGATATCCCAACCCTGCCTTGCCTATCTGCTGTGGTAGTTGGATGGGCTCGGTGATTCCTTGACTGCTCCTCCCCAGTCCCTGTCCAGGCTGGAAATTCATTTTCATCATTTCCTTCGCAACGAAGGTAAGTTCTGGAGAGACCCTAGGTTTCATGGCTGGAGCCCCCAGGCATCGGTAGTAGGGAGTACTGATTTCCAATGCTTGAAAACTGGCAGGTGCTGCCGACTCGTCCACATTAATCACTGGCAGGCCATTTCTGGGAGGAGAAGGGTCATCACATTCTGCCGAGATTGTTACCAGGTTCCCATCGATGATTAATTTGATTTGTTGGTGTAGCGTGGAAGGAACTGCCCCGGCCATGTGTATCCACGGCCTCCCCAATAACAGGTTATAACTGGCTGCAATGTCTAGGACCTGGAAAGAGATATCAAAAGTACAAGGTCCGATTTCCACCGGCAATTCTATCTCTCCAATTGTATCCCTTCGGGAGCCATCGAAGGCTCGCACCACCACATGACTGGCCCGTAGGCGCTTGGGATTGATGTTCATCTTCTGCAATGTACTGAGGGGACAGATATTCAGTGCCGACCCTCCATCAATCAGCACCCCATTCATGATATAACCCGAGGAGATTACCGCAATATGTAGCGGTTTTCGGTGCCCCCTTCCCTCCTTGGGGATGTCATCATCTGCAAAGGATATTACATCACTCTCCAATAGATGGCCTACCAGCTGGCCGAAACCCTCCTCACTAATTTCCTTGGGCACGTATGCCTCATCCAGGACTTTCTCCAGGTTCTGCAGTGATCATTGGACGACAACACCAAATCCATGACTGATGTTAGGGTTGACTCCTCATTTAAAATCTGAGTCCCTCTTGTTTCCGGGTGATCCATTCTTTTCAAGAATTCTATGGCCCTTTCCTCGGAGATCTCTTCATTTTTCTTCTTTTGGCTCTCAAGGACTCGCCCGGGAAGATATAAGGGGTTCCCCTTCGTCGTTACAGAAGCACAACTGGCCGCTTCCTCTGACATCCCTCCATAATTCCATGGTACTGTCTTTAGACTGCTGATAGAGATTTGTGGTCTTGCTGTAAGGATGAGGGGTTTCGGCGACGCCAACTTGACAGGTCCCTCAGTGGTATTTCTACTTACACCCATCAACCTAATGGGCGCTCCCCGTGCACTCCCGTGATCATTTATCATGTTGATCATTTCATCAATTTTTTTCACATAGTTCAGCCTTGACGGCCCCTCGGCTTCATTGGCCTCCGCCACATTTACCCCCCCTCCATCATGTCTTGGCAGGGGATTTGCCTTAACATTCGGGGAGTCCGGCTGCTCTACCATAATTTCCCCATTGTCAATCATGTTCTGAATTATATGTTTCAACGTCCAACAATCCTGCGTATCATGACCCGGGGAACCCGAGTGGTATGCGCATCGCTTGCTTGGGTCAAACCTTCTTCCCTTCGGGTCACTTGGGGGCGCCAAATTGATTATCTTCTTTTGGGCCATCAATACCGCTAAAATCCGCTCGAGAGGCTCACCGAGTGGGGTAAATACTCGATTTTGCGATGCCTCAAATCTCCTTCGCCCCTCCGCCCTCTGATCAGCGAAGTTAGGCTGTCGGGGTGGCCCCATTCTCTGCACCTGCACGGGGGAATGGTTTTCTGCCTTTCTGGATGACCCCTGTAGGATGAGGGAAACATCCTCCTCCTTTTTCTTTTGCACCCTACGGGAAGTGCTGCCATAATTTCCACTCTGTATTTGTTCTGCAGCTGTCTCTAAAGCAGTGAAATCCCGAATCTTACCAGATTTCAGACCCATATCCACCATTTCTCCGTGTTTAATCATCTCGGCGAAAGGCCTACCAATCCCTGAAATAACCCGCTCATAATACGGGGCCTCCTGAATATCTACGAAAGTCATCACCATCTCTGACTCGCTCATCGGGGGATTCACCTGTGCGGCCATACCCCTCCACCGTTGTGCATAATCCCTGAAGGATTCCCTGGGCTGCTTCTTAACTTTTGTCATTTGGTACCTGTCAGGGGCCATCTGGGCCTGAAAGCTGTATTAGGTTAAGAAGGTATGGGCCAATTCCTCCCAGTTGTGGATTCGGGCATTGTCAAGGCGGGCATACCAGATCCTTGCCTCCCCTGTTAAGCTTTTCTGGAATAGCTGCATCCTCAACCCCTCGTCCTCAGCATAAGACCCGAGTTCTCCAATGTATATTTTCAAGTGTGTGTAGGGGTCTCCCTTTCCATTGTATTTTTCAAACTCGGGGACCTTGAACTTTTCTGGATATCTGGTTCCGGGGAAGACACATAGATCTGAGTAATTAACCCTACCCAGGGAGCCTATGCCTCTTAGAGATTGGATGGTCTCCTCCATGTGTTTCATTTTTTTCCGAAGGTCGTCAGTGTCCCCCTCCTCTGGGATAGTAATCACTGTCCTGTTGGGTATGGGAACGGCCCTTGGGATGACTGGCTCGTCCTTGAGTTGGGGTTGGTCATCTTTAAACAGGTTTGCACCATTTTTAGGAGGATTCTGGTCACCCCCTGGTGGTGGAATATTGTGTGGTCCTTGGTTTGGCGGATCCTGTCTGATTAGGAACTGCTCCTTTAGCATTGTGGCCATTTCCATCATCTGCTTTTTAAAGTCATCAAACTCTTCCCGAGATATGGAACTATGATTGGGAAGATCAGCCATTTCAGAGGTAGAGACCTGGGCTTTCTTAGACTGCGAACGGGTTTGAGGAGCAATCCTACAGAAACAACGGTCCGAAGTTTAGATCCCGGGCAAATGAAAGGATATGGATGCATGCTAAAGCTGTAACTTTTGTGTTTTGGGTTTTTTAATCTTTTTCTGCAAAACAGTATGTTAGTAGTCCCTTATTGCAATGATAATCAATAGACATGACTTATTATGCCTTCCCAGCTATTCCCTGCAAAACATGGAGGTCAGTACTTTTTCAACAGGGGAGGCATATATGAAAGGAGATCATGACATTTTATATGCGTGAACGTAAAAGGGCATGAAGAGACTTTTTCTGCGTTGGGTTAATCTGAGGCTGACCTATCCTAAGGTTTACTCTCATGGGCTTTTCGGCATGAAGGTCCCCAAATCTTCGCAATCTACTCGTCTGAGCCCTTTCGATTGGAGCGGATTTGGGTGGTGCGTTTCCTGAGCCATCTCCGGGGAGCAGCCCCTTCGAGTCCAGTAATAAGCAACCGACAGGTTCGCCTCAGGAGGAGGTACTCTCTCAACATACATTCACATTCATCGCCCTCACCGTATGCAAATGATTACTTAAAAGTAAAGCAATTCCATTCAATCATTCATTTATTGGGCAAAACACACATTCACACAACAAAAGTAAAAAAATCAAAATATCGCACACACACACATTTTATGAATTTCGAAGGGATAGGATAGCATCAAGATTTGAACGCGGCTTAAGCCCTCTAATGTCCCCAACAGAGTCGCCAGCTGTCGACGCCGGGTTTTTCTTAGTCTTTTCCAATTTTAGCCTCTTGATTAAATGATTTTTTGGAAAAGGTCGGCATTAATGTCGACGGGGTTTTGAAAGATCGTTTTTATGATGAGCCAATTAACCAGAGTCGCCAGTTGGTATATTTGAAATGGATGTACCAACTCATCCGAGTTTTTGTTTTTTATAAATCGCTGGCTCATATGTGACTCCGAATTAATTGGTCAGCGAACCGAGATTCATAGAGTTCGGGGGCTTGTTTAAGCGAGGGGAAGGTGTTAGGCACCCCCCGACTTTCGTGAAACACGATTACCACAATCTTGATACTTTCCTATCCTTTGATTCATGAAATGTGTATACGTGCGGGTGTGTGTGTGTGTGTGTGTGTGTGTGCTTATGTGAATATTGTGGTGAGGTGAAACATTTGGCTTTTATGAAAATCGTGTTTTATTTCGGGAATGTTTTAGAACGTCGTTTCCGTTAATACGAGAGAGCTCCTTTATTCGTGCGAAAGGTTGGATTTTACTTGTCAAAAGCTATGAGATTTTTATTAGGCGTTGTTTTGGAAAAACAAGAATCTTTTAAACCTTTGTCAAAATAGGAATCGAAATCTATACATTGCTTCCACAAAATGATGGGCAATTTCTAGGATATCTTTAACCCTATGCACAAAGGTCTAATAAAACATTTCGTTCATTCATAAAGCCATTTTTTGGTAATGGTTGAAAATGATTTCCTTTGGCCTTCTCGTTTAGTAGGAATCGACATTTATTAACACTTCCGATTTTTAGCCTCGTGATTCTAATAACCTAGCTTGTTTGATTTTAATAAAAAAACCTTCATCGTTTAGTCTTTGAAATTATTTTTGTGTCACAAAATCTAATCAAGCATTAACACGCGTCGGGGCTATTCATGGGCATGTAAGCCATCAAAACATCCCCGAACGCCAACAATCACATGTTCCACTACTACGGGGCCTTAAACCCGATTCTCGCCTTAACGTCGTTTTAAGGTCCGATGATTACATGTTACAAAAAACGAACATCTTGAATCTATTACATACATCAAAACGTCCATCATTGGATTTGGACCACGGGGTCGCATTCCTAGGCTCACACGAGATTACCACATGCCCACAAAATAAATACTACATAACTAACCAACCCGGATTTATCTAATACACCATGATATCCGAAAATGACAATCTAAATAAATTACACCCAATGAATCACCATAAACAAGCTAAAAATTTCATCAATTGGATATCCTCGGGTTATTAGGAAGAAATTTGTTCCGATGGAACCCTCACTAATAATCTCTAATCCATGATTGTTCAATAGGATATATGAAAATTATATCTAATTTAACCAATCAATATGATATAAATTGCTAGAACAAATAGGAAATTTCACCTTGCAAATGATCTCAAATAGATGTGAACTTGTGTATTTGAATAGGATGAGGAGTGTATTTGATACAATCAAAATCAAAAGAAATAAATCCTCTCTTTTTTTCTCTCTTTTCTTCCTATTTTGTTGCAAAATTGGCTCTTTTTCCTCTCTATTTCCGTGCTTGTGCTGCTGCTGAATCCTTCTTCCTTCCAATTCTTCCAACTCTCAACTCCCTGTATGCTGCTACGAAACTGAGTTGAAATAGGCTGGCTGGCCGCCTGCCTTCCACTCACCTGATTTCGAGTTCCGTGTTTCGAGTTCCGTGTTTTCAAAAGGCGCACTATTTGGCCGCAGATCAATCCGCGGCTGGACGGTTTGACTTTCTCGATTTTTGTGTCACGCCTCGATTTTCGTGCCGTAACGTCGGTTTTCGCTGACAGGCTCGTGTTCGGCAGTCCGGGAATTTCCGGGAGACGTGCCACCTCATTCGGGAATGCCCGTTTCGGATGGCCTTATTACCACGTCAACTTTGGTCGCCAAACATTGCGGTGGTGTTGGGCGTTCGCACTTGTTCCCATTCCTTCGCTTCCGCAAGCCGGTTCAATTGACGATTTTGCCCTCCTGTCATGGTTAGTACAGGGAACGCAAAATTTGGGTGTCTACAATCTTCTCAAATTTGTCATCATCATAATTTCTTTTGCCACCACTATTAAACTAATACTCCTTCCGTCCCTTTTTAAATACCATTTTAAAGAAGTGTTTTTATCTCTTAATATTTATCGTTTGAGAATTTTAATTAAACATTAATTGCTTAGTTTCCAATTATCTCAAATATTAAATATAATTTTGGTTCTCTCACTACTTTCTATCCAATAAGTAACACTCTCTTATTCCAATGCAAGGATAATATTGACATTTAAAGTTAGTTTTAGTTAAAAAACATAGTATTAATTATTTTTCTTAATATGTGTATTCACTTCTAAATAGAGAAATAATAAGGAACGGAGAGAATATTTAATTATACTTAATAGTAAATATATATTACAAAAAAAATATCATTAATATTTGAGGATGTGGGAGGTGGAGGTGACCTTACTTTTTTGCATGAATTGTCTTTTAAAATAACATTTTTTTGAAAAATTATAAAAAAAATAAAAATTTGTACACAAAATATGAGAAGGAATAATTTTTTTTATCTTAATATTTACATATTATAAATTATATATATATATATATATATATATATATATATATATTTTATGTAAGTCGGGTTCAGGACTTGCACGAATTCAGTCCATTTTAAAATTTGTGAGGTCGACCTGAGAGTTAGCCCATTCACTATATGATTAAGAAGGTTTAAATTCAGCCCAAATTGGTTGACTTTAGGCCTAATTTTGACAAGCCCTAGAAAGTGACCCTTGAACTAATATTAAAGTTAAAAACCGACTCTTGAACTGAAAATGATATGTATCGCAATAACATGAATAAGTATTAGTGGTAATTTTTTTGAAAATATGTGTAATAACTAGGGTCCTCTTATAATTCTTACCAATCTCATATATTGATAAGTTTCGCAATTATAAGTCAGCGTAAATTTATTGCAATACGCTAATATATAGCATAACTCAAAGTTAAAAATCGACTCCTGAACTAAAAATTGTAATTAACTCTAGAACTAAAATTGTAATCATCTATATCTATTTATATATTTATCTATCTATTTTATTTATATATTTTATTTTTTTAATTGCAGACTGATAATGTCCGAATTTGTAATAATTAATCTAGAAGAAAAGTTGAATAATTTACTTTTTAAAAAAACTTGGTCTTTTAAAATTTTAATTCTAATTCCCTGAGTGATTTTGTCAAAATATTTTTGAATATTGTTGTGAACAAAAAGAGATATGGATAGAGAGATTAATAAGAGAACACAACGATATATGCTGGTTCGCTATATATATATATATATATATATAGTCTAGTCTCTAAACTCCTCTCCAAGATTTAAAAAATTTTCACTATAAAAATAGTTTAATTTCTTTCTTAGGTGGAGATGATTTTTTAATTTGTCTGAAAGAATATTCTGGGCAACATATAATAAGCATTTATAAATTCTAAGAGATCACATGTAACATATTTATAAAAATTATGTGTTCTAAATTAGACACTATTTGTTAGTTTGGGTTGATAAAGAATTATGGAAAACATATATGAAAACTTGAAATAGTTTTGGAATTCAACTAGAATTGTAACTCTATGAAATTTAAATTCGTTGAATTTAAATACTAAAACACAACAAGTCTATTGTTTGGTTAACATAGAATTTGTATTGTATTTTGGTTAGAATTTAAAAGCTATTGTTTGGATAAAAATTCAACATAATAAAATTTACTATACATGAAGTAAAGCACAACTAGTAATCATCCTAAAAATATAGGTCTTCTTAAATGTAAAACTCAAAAAAAGAACTGATGGGATTAACAGCAGCATCAACAACATGGGCCGCCCGGGGGCGGGGAAGAGAGTTCATTCCAAGGAATTTTATTTGCAAGCAAATCAATCACATTCACTACGGAAGAGTAAAAATATTGAAAGTTTGAATTAATTAAACCACAAAAGTAGGAGATGATACACTTCCACTTTTAAAGGTCATAGACCATGAGTATAAAAATAGTAAATATATGCTGCAATCAATTTGGTGATCATGAATCTAAAATTAATTAGTTGATGAACAAGTTGGTATGGATTATGAAGCTACCCATGTTTTGTACTCCCTCTTGCAAAAAAAAAGAAGAAGAAGTTATTTTTGTTAAATATTATGCCATTATACTAGGTAAATAATATTAATTTCAAAAACTCTACGTGGACATAAAAATTGAACATTAGTGTATTTGAAAATACACTAATGTGAAATTCAAATACACTAATGTCCAATTTTCATATTCACCTAAAAGAGCTCTATTAATTTTAGTTTCTTTTTATGATTAATTTCACCTTGAAAGTAAGGCATATAATATGTATATAATATACAAAGAAAATTGATATTTTCACAATATTTTTCTCACATGAGTATAAGACCTATTTATAAGTCTACTATATATTGCGACAAATTTTCGCTAAATTACGATTGCGACCTATATCAATATATGAGATTGGGTAATATTATAAAATTGGCCTCCTATATCAAATATATCGTAAAAATATTACCAATTATAATTATTCATGCAACTCGCAATAAAAAAATCAACATATATACTCGTAATAACAAAAGTTATTCTTTAAAGCCTCTACCATTAAATTTGTGACGTCCCCACATCCGTATACTTTTAAACACTGGATATGGTGCTCACGGTACTAACTATACATAACATCTATCTAGGCATTTCTTAAATACGTACAGATAATTACAATTATCCTTAGTCTAGTCCCAAGTTCTTTAACCTTACATATACAAAACATAATACTACTAAATATTACATCATTCTATAATATAATAAATACATCATTTAATTATATTCTTGTACTTTTTCCTTGCCTTTATCCTTACTTGTCCTAGTGGAACTCTCAGTCTTAGCTGAAAACATAAAAATATAGCAAGAGTGAGTAACTAATGCTCAACAAGTAATAAAACAGTTTAATTTAACAACATATCATGATTAGAATAATCCTCAACCGAAATCTTCAACAATTGGATAATAATTGTGAAGTAATTTGAATAAACAAGAATAAAAGAGATTTCTTTCATTTAATATTTTTGAAACGACATACTGAACAGTCATAAAGACCTTGAACTTGTAAACAAAATTTAACAATTATTTCATCGTAAACCAACAGAATATTTAACAATCACAAAGACTGAAAACATTCTTTGCAAGTACTCTAGGGGATCAACCTATCGTACCCTATATTGTGCATAATATATAAATCTAGACACATCGGAATCATATTGTCCGATATCAATAAACCGGAATCATAACGTCCGATATCAATTTTCCCCTTTTATTAAGGTTGTTCAACTCAATTTTAACATAAGAGTTTGTACTACAATAATTCGATTTGGATTAACCTTTAAAATAGCTTTAACGAATTTTTAACAATTCAATAAATCATTTCAATATCTGTCTAGCCGAAACAAATGACAAAAATGACATAAACTTGCTCTTAACACAGTTCATGAATAATAGAACTTTAATAGATCATAACAGTTCAATAAATAGAACGAGTCTTTTAAAGAGTACGTATTTGCGAATACTAGCATGCAATTCGATTAAGTAACTAGCATAGCTTGAACAACTTACACAAGTATATAAGTTTGAGTAAGTTTAGAACTTGCCTGACTTATGTAACTCCTCATTGATTACGCTAATAAACCTTTCCAATTGTTTACCTACAACATCTATAAGGGTTTGCTTAATTACATTAATCGTTACCTTTTAATAATTATCGTCGGTATTAAACGTAATCTAATCCGATAATTACTCTTTTGACTTAATCCAAACGTAAACACTCCTTCACATTATTTGTATAATATTTTCATAAAAATATGCTATTAACCTCCATTTAGACTCATACGTCACTTGTCGACATACTCTGGTTGATATAAATTATTTCAATGATTCTTGACCTTACGGTAATTAATTATTTTACCTTATTGTAACTCTATTTTAATCATTAAGCCTCCTTAATCATATTATTATTTTTTCTCTTCTGGCCCCCACATACTTAAATATATTCCACACGTAAAAATAATTTTATTTTAATTTTTCAGCTTTATTAAGTATTTTTCAAAGGGCCATTTTGGTTCGTAACTTAGCAAATTTTGCTATATTTTACTTAATTCTAAAAATTACCAAATTTAGTCAGTATCTCATACACATCAACTTGAACTTCCAATTAAAATTTCGTGACCATCGAAATTATAGAACTCAAGTTATAACAGTTTTAGTATTTAACACCCTAATTTTTAATTGACTATATCTCACTTGTCCGAAGTCGGAATACGTTCATTTTTGGAAAGGAGCTTCATTATACCATATAGTTTCATGTCTCAAAAGGTCTTAATTTATTTCAATGTTTAAGTGGACGAAACTATCCACCAAAAAAATAGGCAGAATGCTTTTAGGGTTTTTCCAGTTTTGTCCTACTTTGGTAGAAAAATCACCATAAATAATCTACAAGGTATTTTTCAGAAATTCTAGTTGGAGTGTTTAGAGGACTCATATATCTATCTCCACAAGTTGCGTAACGCCCCCGAAATTCAGGTCTTACCTTTAAACCCGGATCCGGTGCGTCACGGTACTACCCATACAACACGGGCTTACTACAAGAATGTAATTACATTAATATTACAACATAACCTCATCAAATCCTAGGTACGAAGACCTTTAGTAAAACACTTATGATCAAGGTTGAAATAAATACCATGATCCTTTACAATATCTCATGTGTGAACGCAAGGTTCAGATTCTGACTTTAGTTAATTCCTGACTAGTCGCAAAGTTATTCATTAACTATACATTCGTTATAATGTCCTTTATACAACATCATCATCCTTATACTTTACTATAACAAGTAAATTACATAATCACATCTTAACTACCACAATGTAAATCCTCCATTTCTAATTCAAGATTTACATAACCTAGTTCACATACATCATATACCGTCATTACGATTAAATAATTACAATGAGAAAATAATTAACAATCCTTTCCTTTTCCAGGCATCAAGATAATTTCGTATACATGTGCATCAAGATAATTTCGTCGCATTTAGAATCTGCAAAAGTTTTATTTTTGTAAGTATGAGCACGACGGCTCAACAAGAACTAACAGTTTTCACCTTTCATGCTTCACGTAACACATAAGTTTACATTTTATTCATGCATCATGATTCTCATACTATGCATCTTACTCATGCGTTATAAATCTTATGCAATGCATCTATATATATGCATCATACATCTCATGGCATACCTCATGCATATCATATTGTAATTCAAGTTCCACATAGAACAATATAGTCACATAGTTGCACATTGTGCACACTTTAATCGTGCTCGCACATAATTCAAATAGCAATGAAAGATTTAATAATCAAGTCATGTACATCAATACATTTAAATAAGTCAACAAGTTACTGAAAGAACTTGCCTTAAGCGTTCCCTGCCAAATTATGATGGCTCATCCATCAAATATCCTACACAATTTATTTAACAACAAACTACCAATTAGCCACTAAAAAGACTTCATATATTGGTTCACACTATAATAATTCTTATCTCATATTGTTCGCGCATTATAGACAATTAACGCGATTAACTCTAAAACATTTCTTGGCATCGCGTCGTTTGAAAACGTTATGACCCTCATCATCATCAATCCTTATTGGTTTATATAAACCCCACTCTATATGTTATAATGTTCGTTTCATTTGAATCAAAACACTATTTAAGTGTATTAATACTTTACGCGGCGTTTCGACGTTTATACGTCACACGCCTAATTTGCCTCTTTTGCATGTGCTTAGCATGCTCATACGTTGAGTTATAATACTCTAAAATATTTCATTCTTATTACAAAATAATATTAAATAAGGTTATACCCACTTGTTACGGCGTCACGACGTTTACACGTCCGTACGCCAAACCTACCTATTCGAATGCCCAAGTGACACGCGTTTGCGCACGCTTAGCACGCCCATTCGAATTATCTAATACTCAATAGTTAATGTTAAACATAATTATAAATCATAATAATCATGTTTTGAAACTTAGAACATTAGTTATATTGTCGGGAGCATTACGCGTGCTTACGCGCATGCCCGACACCCTCCGATTGCCTCTAATTACACATCAGTCCTATAACTGGCCAATTTAGGCCATTCTACAGACCTCAATTGAAATACTTAAAGAACAAAAGTTGTAGGTCTACTCTTTCTCGTTCCAAATCATCTTGAATTACCTTAATCCGAGTTCGTATGAGAAAGTTATGGCCATTTTACTACAGGAGGTCAAAATAGTCCACTCGGACACTTCTGTGCTTGACACATGTCCAGCGCCGCAGCGTCGATTTTGGCCTTATGAGCAGCGCCGCAACACCATTCATATAGCCTGATATGCTGGGTTTTTCCCAGCTTACGATTCCGACCCCGATCTTCATAACTTATTCTATAGACGTTCAAAATGGACCATTTCGGATTCAATGGACTCCTAATAATGGGGCTACAATATATCAAAAATTAAGAGCTATCCATTGACATTAACAAGTCCAAATATTAGGCCAAAGTTCAAAGTCGTACTCTGTTCTTGGTGTTCTAAGTGTTCTTCACTAAAATCATCAGCAAATCTTTGTTTTTACATCTTTTTACTCCATTCCAACTGGGTTAACTTCGTAACCCATGTAACTCCAACATCATCACATCAAACAAATTAAACACACAAGGAATCATAGTTCCAAAATCCTCTAAAGTCTTCCGAAAGTTCATGTTTGTCCAACAGTCCATTGTTCTTGCTCCATTAAGCCAATGTAAGGATTTCTTGTGTTTTTGTTCCACTTTAATGATATTAATAGCTTATATAGTCTCTTAAAAACATATGTAAGCAATCACAAACAACAACAACAAACAGAAATCGCTCAAAAATCATCCGCGAGCTCAAGAGCTCTAAAACCATAAAAACTTGAAAACCTTAACCAAAATCAAATGGAACTGGATTAAGTTAGTGATTTGCCTCTGTAAATTCCTTCTAGATGATAAGAAGACTAGCTAGGCTTGGTTGGCTTGAGTTTTTCTTGGCTTTGGCTTCTCCTTTCTTCTTCTCTTCTCCACCCGTGACTCTTCTTCCTTCACCTTTTTCCTTCTTGTTTCTTTCCTTTCTCCTCCTTCTTCCTTCAAGCTCTTGGTAGCTCTCTCTCTCGATCTCTCAAAACTCTAGCAACTGTACTAACTTGGACTGGAAGAGGAGGAATGGCTGAGCAAATGGTTTTAGGAGAATGAAATGGTTGCTTCGGGAGAATGAAGGGGTGGAACACTTGGTTGCTCAATGCATTTTGTTTGGAAAATGCCTAACATTACCGACAACCTGTTCCTCTCTCCTTCTTTGATTGGTCAATTTCAAATTAATGGCTACTATTCGGGTGACATACAAATATGTGTACCCGAATACTCCCCTCTTATATCCGAAAACTCCCACTTTTGTACTAAATTTGTTCAATAACTATACCCAAAAATTAAAGTGGGTACTCCCATAAAATATTGGGACGCGTAAAAATAATTATTATGGGATTTGTCTATTTATTCGGAACACCCATATAACACATCTCGGATACGAAATAAATCTCGTTCGGGCTCAAATAAAATTTTCGACGCTTGAAAAAATTATTTCTTCGCGTACACGTCTTAACAAAATTTATAAAAATCGAAAAAGACGTAAAAATATTTGGCATGAATAGTGCCATGAATAGTACCTCGAGAAACGTGCCCCGTGAATGGTGATTTAGTGATTTTTCGCGAAATCAATTTATCCGCTTATGCGAAGCCACGACACATAAAATCTACGTGTTAACATAATCTAGGTGATAAAATAACCTTAAAACCCATCTCATAAAAATAATATTTAATCCATTTAATAATATTAATAAACCCAAATTACAAGGGTATTAACGACTCGCGATCGCTACTCTTCTCGATTAACTTCCATAATCCCGTACATCAACGTACATACATCCCAGCTATATTTGGTTAATACCTTTACACCAAATAGTTTATTCAATAACAATTCTATCACTATTTATTTAATCCAATAAATAGCATTTTTGGGCGTACATAGTGCCCACACGAAATAACGATTCAACGATATTTCTCCAAAATTATCGTATTCACTTATACGAACTTCCGTACTTACTAACTACTGTAAAGCACAGTCTATGTTATAACATAACCTTTAAACGCTTAATAAATAATATTAATACTAAAACTCTATTTTATTCAATAATACCTGTAAGCTCAATTACCAAGCTAACCATTATAACTCTTAATAAGAATTTTGTTTATTAAATTCTTATTATAAAAATTTTGAAACTCCGGGTCGTCACATTCTTCCCCTCTTATAAAGATTCCGTCTTAGGAATCACAAATACCAAACCTCTCTTACTCGGTTTTCGTATCATTTCTTCCAAAATCTTATCGTTGAATAATTTCAACGTATTACTATATCATAGGTTTTATATCACATATTCAATCCATTTTCCTCAACAAACCCTCGTAGGTTTTATTATATAACCTTTACAAACTCAATTACATTCTAGGTATTATCCTTTCTTTAACCCATCAATTTCTTTTTCTAAGTATCATTGAATGCCACAATCATCATAATAATTTAATATCATGATTTACTAACTTATAAACATCCGGGATATCACATTCACCACTTCTTCTAAGAATTTCGTCCTCGAAATTTCAACATGTTCATCTTTGCTCATTCTACTCATCAAAACTAGGTTTTCAATCTAACCTTTATACTTTCCTCTTCCAACTATTCATTTAGAATTGTCGCATTCTACGACTACTTCTTCCTAGGGAAAATTACCCTTCCTACAATCTGTTTTCCGAATAATAGGAACTTTCAACAATTGTTTAATAATTGTGAAGTAACTTGAACAAATAAAAAATAAAATATTCTTTAAAAACTTTTCATATTATGCTGAGGGGCCATAAAGACCATGAACATAGAGGTTTATAGGGTATTACTGCCCACTACCGATTTCACTTATGAAAAAGGTAATCCACCTCTGTTGGGGGCCATAAAGACCATGAACATAGAGGTTTATAGGGTGTTACTGCCCACTACCAATTTCATTTATGGAAAAAGGAAATTTACCTCTGCTGGGGGCCATAAAGACCTTGAACATAGAGGTTTAAGGGGTATTACTGTCCATTACCGATTTCACTTATGAAAAAGGTAATCTACCTCTGCTGGAGGCCATAAAGACCCTGACCATAGAGGTTTAAGGGGTATTACTACCCACTACCGATTTTACTTATGAAAAAGATAATCTACCTGATGAGTAGGTTTCGTACCTACGAATTGGATACCAATTGACTGTATTATTGTTGAAATCCTCGAGTTCAAGTTACTTTTCATGTGTTTACTGTGTTTTTGTAGGTATTTTGCATTTGAACCGACGTTGATGGAAATTGGAGTGCTGAAGAGGCCAAAGTCTGATGTGCTGAAGAGCTGCGTGGCTGCGCCAGTAATATAAAGGAGAGCTGCGCGTGCACGGTGGTTTCCAGATTGGGGCTCGGCTGAAGGACGGCGCGGGTGCGCTGGACTTGTGCAGGGACTTAGCGCGGCCGCGCTAGGTCGGCAGTTGACCAGGAACTGAAGTTTGACTTTTTGGATTTTGAATTGGATTTTGATTTGTAATCAAACTTATCTCTTCTATGTGATGTTGGACGATTAGTAGGTACTATAAATAGCTAGTTTTAAGGAGTTTTTATTTACCTACGAATTAAGAGACTTCTTCTTGATTTGTAATTAATTGGAGACTTGAAGCAATTTGGATAGCACATTGAAATCATTGTAGAAGCTAAGGAGAGATCTGGGGCTACTTTCAGAGTTTTATTTCTCTTCTCTATCTCTTAGTTTGTAATTTTGAATGCTATTTAATTTGTAGATTATGAATTTCAGTTTAGCTATGAACTAATTTTCTTTTAAGATTGCAATGGATCTTATCGTGTAGTTTTTATCAATATGCTTCTTGGTTAATTATTGTTATGTATGTTCAGATTGTCTATTATGATTTGAGTTTAATTGTTTGATTACCTGGCCAGTAATTACCGTGATAACTTATATGAAGTTGAGAGATGAATTATAGGTTTAGATCTGATCATAATAACATGTGATTATGTTTTTTACTTACGTTTAGGACTCATAATTTGTGTTTAGGATAGAGATATACCTACACACCGCATGTAATCTGATAAGGAACCTGAGCTTCAAATCCTTTTTAATTGTAATTCACATAGAGATATAGTGAATTAGTTATTTAGGGTGTTCAACTTAATTCTAACCTTTTGTAGATTTGAGTTGGTTTGTCTAGGATACACTGAGAAAGTGGTTTTAGATAATGATGAGTTCTTGATTAACAATCTGAAGTGTCTATCATAATTTGACGAGAAGTATATGGATTTAAATGAAGCAATAAGTGAAATTGTAATCTTAAGTTTTCAATAATATCTGTTTTTGAAATTTATTTACTTAGTTCATTTAAAGTTTTCACACCAATACACAATTGATCTTTTGTTTACTTTAATTGAGTTAGTTTAGAATTGATTTTTATTATTATAAATTGCATAAGTTTCTCTGTGGGTTCGACACTCTCTTATCATTATATTACTTGTGGACTGCGTGTACTTGCGTATTTGCTAGTATAGATTTAGGCAAACAAGTTTTTGACACCGTTGCCGGGAAAATTTTTGTGTTTATAATTTTTAATTATCAGTTTAATTGATTCAATTTTAGTTAAACAACATTCACTTTTATTTTTTCTTTTATTTTCTTTTTCAGGCGATTCTGGTTCGTTTATGCAAACTAGATCAAAACAACCGGAACTTGTGCAGTGTGAAGACGATCTTGAAAACAAGTTACGCAAGTTAAGGAAATTCTGCAAATAGACACTTGAGAGAGTGAACATGGATAATGAAGAGCAGAAATCATTGAGGGAATATGCCATGCCAAAGGTAGATAAGATCAAGCCAAGCATCACAAGGCCAGCGATTATTATAAACACTTTTGAGATCAAACCGAGAACAATTCAGATGATCCAGAATTCGGTGCAGTTTGGGGGTTTGGCCACTGATGATCCGAATGAACATTTGGTGAGCTTTCTTGAGATTTGTGATACATTCAAATATCACAATGTTTCGGATGATGCAGTTAGACTACGTCTATTCCCATTCACTTTGAGGGATAAAGCAAAGAGTTGGTTGCACTCGCTACCACCGGGATCCATCACGACCTGGGATGACTTAGCTGAAAAATTTCTGGCGAACTTCTTTCCGCCAGCTAAAACTACCAAATTAAGGAATGAGATTTCCACTTATGAGCAACAACATGGAGAGTCACTGTATGAGACTTGGGAGAGATTCAAGGAATTATTGAGAAAATGCCCACACCATGGACTACCCAAGTGGCTACAGGTTCAGATGTTTTACAATGGGTTAAGTGGTAATACTCGATCCAGCATAGATGCAGCCACAGGAGGAGCACTTATGGATAAAAAGTTTGGCGAGGCTTATGAACTGTTAGAGACAATGGCTGCCAACAATTATCAATGGCCGACTTCCTGAACAAATCAGCACAAGGTTGCCGGGTTTTAGAAGTTGATGCAGTAACAGCATTAGCAGCTCAGATGGCAACTATGTCTAAGAAGATTGATGCTATAGTAGAGTCAAAAACTCATCAAGTTGCTTATGTATGTGAGCTATGCGCGGGATCACATCATACAGATTATTGTCCCATAAATCCTGAAGCACTGCAGTTTGTGGGTAGCTACCAAAGACCACCAAACCCTTACCAAAACGCTTACAATCCGGGATGGAGAAATCATCCGGGTTTTTCGTGGAGCAACAATACACAAGCTCAAAATCCACCTGCAAAACCACAAAATCCATCAGGGTTTCAAAATCAGGTTCCACAACATGCAGAGAGGAAACCAAATTTGGAGGACTACTTGACAAAATTTATTACAGCTTCCGAGAGGAGAATGAATGATCAGGATAAGCTGTTAAACCAAGTAGATATGAATGTGAAAAGTCAGGCAGTGTCAATTAGAAATCTGGAGAATCAGTTGGGACAATTAGCTCATGTTTTGAACAGTCGACCCCAAGGAGCATTCCCTAGTGATACTGAATTTAATCCGAAAGGAGATGGGAAGGAACAATGCCAAACTGTCACGTTGAGAAGCGAAAAACAGTTACTGCTAACAGGCGCGACCGCGCCGGAAATACAAAGGGACACGGTGCGGGCACGCAGCCCACCAGAAGAGGAATATACAGAGCTTTGAAAGGAGGAAGGAAAGAAGTCTGAAATTGAAGAAAAAGAAAAAGAAAAGGAACAAACAACACCACCTTTGATATATCCCCCAGTTCTATATCCATAGAGACTTCAAAAACAAAAGATAGATAAGAAATTCTCCAAGTTCCTCGAAATTTTCAAAAAGTTACAAATTAACATACCATTTGCGGAAGCTTAGAGCAGATGCCGAGTTACGCTAAGTTCATGAAGGG
The DNA here is from genome assembly GCA_034770075.1 of Aralia elata. Lineage (NCBI taxonomy): Eukaryota > Viridiplantae > Streptophyta > Magnoliopsida > Apiales > Araliaceae > Aralia > Aralia elata. Next base: position 28,399,848 of record CM068380.1, on the reverse strand, counting down.
AATCTTTTCTAGGAAGAAAAAGCTAGAGGACTATGAAACAGTGGCTTTGACTAAAGAATGTAGTGCGGTGCTCCAAAAGAAATTGCCACCAAAGTTGAAAGATCCTGGCAGCTTTACTATTCCTTGCACCATTGGTAACTTGTCATTTAATAAATGTTTGTGTGATTTGGGAGCAAGTATCAACCTTATGCCATTATCGATATACTCTCAGTTAGGTCTTCCTGCACCGAAACCTACAAACATATCTCTTCAGCTAGCAGATAGGTCTGTTACATACCCGAGAGGAATTGAGGAGGACATACTTGTTAAGGTTGATAAATTCATATTTCCAGCTGATTTCATCATATTGGATTATGAAGAAGACAAGGACATTCCGATCATACTTGGGAGACCATTCTTAGCAACTGGTAGAACACTCATTGATGTGCAGAAAGGAGAATTAACTATGAGGGTTCAAGACCAAGAAGTGAAGTTCAATGTGTTTAAAGCTATGAAGTTTCCTATAGATGAAGAGGAGTGTTTCAGGATGGATATGGTGAAAAAAGACGTGGATGATGAATTTTTGCAACTGATGATTAGGGATCCATTGGAGATGACCTTGTCAAGGGAGGACGATTTAGATGATGCTGAGATTATTGATTATCTTCAGAGGTTGGATGCATTGCCTAGGGTACACCGATTCAAAATCCCGTTCGAACCATTGAAAAGCACAGATCAACCCTTTGAGCGATTGAAGCCATCTCTAGAAATACCCCTAACACTTGAGCTTAAACCACTTCCTAATCATCTCAGGTATGCTTATTTGGGTGAATCATCTACTTTGCCTGTTATCATTGCATCTGTACTTAATGAATTGCAGGAAAGTAAGTTGATACAAGTTCTCCGGGAGTACAAATCGGCAATTGGTTGGACCATAGCGGATATTAAAGGAATTAGCCCCTCATTTTGTATGCATAAGATCCTTTTGGAAGACGATGCCAAACCAATAATTGAGCAACAAAGGAGGTTGAACCCAATCATGAAAGACGTGGTGAAAAAGGAAATTTTAAAATGGCTTGATGCAGGTATCATCTACCCTATCTCTGATAGCAGTTGGGTGAGTCCAGTACAGTGCGTGCCTAAAAAGGGTGGTATGACGGTCATGGAAAACGAAAATAATGAATTGATACCGACAAGGACAGTGACCGGATGGAGGGTTTGTATGGATTACAGAAAACTAAACAAAGCAACCCGCAAGGATCACTTTCCTCTACCCTTCATCGATCAGATGTTAGATAGACTGGCTGGACACGAGTTTTATTGCTTGTTGGATGGTTATGCTGGCTATAATCAGATAATGATTGCCCCCGAAGACCAAGAAAAGACTACCTTCACTTGTCCTTATGGTACCTTCGCTTTTCGAAGGATGTCTTTTGATGTTCCAAAGATGTATGATGGCTATTTTCTCAGATATGGTTGAACGTAATATGGAGGTATTCATGGACGATTTTTCGGTTTTTGGTAATTCCTTTGATAGTTGTTTGGAAAATCTGATCCTGGTTTTGAAAAGATGTGTGGAAACTAATTTAGTGCTCAATTGGGAAAAATGCCACTTTATGGTGCAAGAGAGGATCATTCTTGGGCACAAGGTGTCATCAAAAGGGTTAGAGGTAGATCGAGCTAAACTGGAGACAATTGAAAATCTACCTCCCCCAACTACAGTTAAGGGCATTCGAAGCTTTTTGAGGCATGCCGGATTTTATAGGAGATTCATAAAGGAATTTTCTAAAATTTCTAAGCCTTTATGCAGTCTATTAGAGAAAGATGTTCCATTCAAGTTTGATGAGGAATGTTTGACGGCTTTTGAGGTGTTGAAGAAGAAATTGACCACAACGCCCGTGATAGTAGCACCAGATTGGTCAATGTCGTTCGAGTTGATGTGTGATGCTAGCGATTATGCTATTGGGGCTGTTCTGGGTCAACGAAAGGAAAAGGTTTTTCATGCCATCTATTATGCTAGAAAAACATTATCCGATGCCCAACTCAACTATACGACTACCGAGAAGGAGTTGCTAGCGGTAGTATATACTTTTGATAAATTTCGTTCATACTTAATTGGAACAAAAGTGGTGGTGTTCATGGATCACTCAGCTATACGATATCTGATTTCAAAGAAAGATGCGAAGCCGAGGCTAATTAGATGGATTCTTCTAGTCCAGGAATTCGACTTTGAAATCCGGGATAGGAAGGGGACGGAAAATCAAGTGGCGAATCATCTATCGAGGTTGGAAAACGAGGAACAGGCAAAACATGATAGAACAATGATCAATGAATACTTCCCAGATGAGCATTTATTGGTGATAAACTCAGAGATTCCATGGTATGCAGATTTTGTCAACTATCTAGTGAGCAACGTCTATCCCCCGGATTTGACAAATCAACAGAAAAAGAAGTTCTTACATGATGTTAAGAAGTACATATGGGATGAGCCGTTTTTATTCAAACAGTGCACAGATCAGATTATATGACGGTGTATTCCTCAATGCGAAACATACAACATCTTACATTATTGTCATGGCTCGTTGTATGGAGGACATTATGGAGGTGAGAAGACAACGACCAAGGTATTACAAGCAGGATTTTACTAGCCAACATTGTTCAAGGATGCCCATCAATTCGTACAAAAATGTGATAGATGCCAGAGAATGGGTAACATATCAAAACGTAATGAGATGCCCTTAAACATGATTTTAGAAGTTGAAATTTTTGATGTTTGAGGTATGGATTTCATAGGTCCTTTCCCCAAATCCTTTAATAATGAATACATTCTACTGGCAGTGGATTACGTGTCGAAATGGGTAGAAGCAGTTGCTTTACCAACAAATGATGCCAAGGTGGTATTGAAATTTCTCCAGAAAAACATCTTCACAAGATTTGGCACACCGAGGGCAATCATTAGTGACCAAGGGAACCACTTTTGCAATAAATATTTCACAGCTCTCTTGGCCAAATATGGAGTAAAGCATAGAATTGCAACTGCGTATCATCCCCAAACAAGTGGCCAGGCAAAAGTTTCGAATAGAGAGGTGAAACGGATTCTTGAGAAGGTGGTGATTCCAAATCAGAAGGATTGGTCATTAAAGCTAGATGACGCTCTTTGGGCTTACCAGACTGCGTTTAAAACTTCGATTGGGATGTCACCATACCAGCTTGTGTACGGTAAAGCATGTCATCTCCCAGTTGAACTTGAGCATAAAGCGTACTGGGCTATCCGGAAATTGAATTTTGATCTACAAGCTGCAGGCGAAAAGAGACTGTTACAGGTCAATGAACTGGATGAATTCCGCTTGCAAGCCTATGAGAATGCCAGAATCTATAAAGAGAAAACTAAAAAATGGCACAACCAAAAGATCATACAAAGGAAGTTTGAACCGGGGCAAGCAGTGCTGCTGTACAATTCAAGACTGAGATTGTTTCTTGGGAAGCTAAAATCAAGATGGTCGGGCCCATTCATTATTCAACAAGTCTTCTCGCATGGTGCAGTAGAGATAGCAAGAACTAATTCGGACGAGCCATTCAAAGTCAACGGACAGCGCTTAAAGCATTATTGGGGTGGTGATTACGATCGCCAGAAATCCTCAGTTATTCTCCCCAATCCGGAATGAAACAAGAAGTAGTCAGGCTGAAAGACTTAAAATCAAGCGCTCAATAGGAGGCAACCCATTTATTTATTTATTTTTGGTGTTTTTATTAGTAGTTAGAGTAGTTAATTTATTGTCTTAGGAGTATAATATGTGAATGTTGCCTTGGCAGGTTGCATCTTGTCAAATTAGTGGTCAAGTAGCCAAGAGGGAATAGAAGAACAACAGCAAGATGCAGGAATTACAAGGCAGGTTGGCGCGAGTGTGCAATCTGCCAAAAGAAAATTTTGACTCTCTGTCACACCGGCGTGGGCGTGCCGTTTTGAACTACCAAACTGTACGGGCGCGCTGCGACCTGGACCTGAATGCTAATTTTTATAACCCGACCTGATTGTGCCCTACTTACTTTGCCTCATCAGCCGTTCGAAATCACACTCATAATCCAAACCAAATTCGAATTTCTCCTCCCACTCTCCTATTCATAATCCAAACCAAACTTCTTCCTTCCAACTCTAATCAAACCCTAACCTCATAAACCTTTCCTGTCATCTTTCTAAGTGTCCATATTATCTACTCACATTCAAACCCTAACTTCTCCCCATAATCTTTGACAGTTACCTCTATAACCTCAACCTCTCTACCACGTTTTGTACGTTCCAATGCTATAGTTCCAGAGAAGTGGTGCACAGTTAGGATTTCTCTGATCACGTTCCAAGTTCTGGTAATCTCTGTTCAACTGCTTATGCTACATTAGGCTAATTATATATTGCAGTATAGTGAAGATTGTTAGCACTTGGAATTACTATATTGGGTTACATTATTAGTGTTCTGTGATAGTTGCCAAGTTACTATACTGTGAAATATATTTGAATGGCATCAAAGAGAGCGCGTGTGGTTTCCTCATCGAGTAGTAGTGATGAGGAAATTGAGGCTAGAGATGTGTTGGACACGTATAGGTTTATGAATCTTTCTGCTCAACATAACTATTTAGATGTCTGGCTGGGAAAGAATTTTGTTGTGGAAAGAGGATTGAAGCCAAATGATGAAGATGGTATGATAAAGAGACAAATTATAGAGCATGGCTGGGCACTTTTTGTTGATTCTCCTATGCCTGCACCGATGGCAATTGTGTGTGAATTTTATGCCAATGCCCGTGAAACACAGAACGGAATATCTTATGTACGGGGCATGGAAGTGAGATATGATAAGAAGGCCATCAATAATTTGTATAGACTGCCAACACTCCCTGAAGACGGTTATGACTAGTTGGCCTACAAGAGTTCGGATATTGATTTGGATATGATTGTTTCCGTGATGTGCAAGCCTAATACCAAGTGGACTACCAAGGTTGGAACTACCCAGAAACTCCACTTCCCACACGCTGCCCTAAATCGCTACGCCAAGGCGTGGTATGGCTTCATATGTGCGAGTATGCTTCCTACGAGGCACCAGAATGATGTAACAAAAGAGAGGGCCATACTGCTATTTGGGATTCTCAAGGGTAAATTGTTTGATGTGGGAGCCCTCATTCACTCATCCATGATGCGATCTATGCGAGGGAGCACCTCTGGAGGAATCTTACATGCCTCAATTATTAGTCGTCTTTGTCTAGCGGCTGGGGTTACGTGGGAGAACGAGACTCTATTGCTACCAATGAAGGATATAGATCATAATCACATCAAGCGATACGTAGTAAGGGATGGTGGCGAGTCTCATCCTAGAGGGCTTGGATTTCTTTTGGGGGATGAGGAGGAAGCAGAAGAGGGAACGGAGGCTTTAGTACCAGCGATGACCACGATGTACGCCCCATCAGGAGCGGGATATGCGTCGTCTTCAGTGGAGGATGGATCCTTTACACGTTGATTTTCAAACTTATTCTACTGCCTTTTATGGAGCATTGACGCAGGCTTTTGGTCAGTTGGGTGTACAGATTCAATTTCCCATCTTTGGTTCTATCGGTTCTTACCCACCGCCTGATACTCCTCCCGAGCCCAGTGCGGGAGATGATGATGCTGCTACTTAGGGGAGTTTCTTTCTTTCCCCCTGTGCTTTAATTTTACAATGAGGGCATTGTCTATCATGAGTTTGGGGGGGGGGTTTAGTTTTATTTGTTAGTTATGCTTTGTTTAGTTGTGCATATCATTTAGTATGTGTTTGCATTTATTTAGTTTTGCATTTAGTTAGTTTTGCATGAATCCAATTGTTGAGTAGTTGCTTCTGACCAGGCCAATGATGAAGTTGGTGTGTGTAGTTATTAGCTTTGACAACATTGATAGTTAATATGGAGACGATGTTCTGATCATAAGGATACTTTTGCTTGTCTAAAACTTAAGTCACCGGTTAGCACTTAATTGGATTGTGTTGTTCAGCTTTAGTTCAAGGGTTATATAATCATTTTTTTGATTTGGGATATTCTTGGAATTATAAGAAAGAAAACAGTGACTTGGCAATGAAGGTAAGAATTGAGTAAAAGCTTAAGTTTGGGGGTATATATGAGGTAGGATTTTGCATAGCTAAAGAAATAAAATATATATATATATATATATATATATATATATGATGAATAAATGCTTTGAATAGTTGGACTCTGTGGCCTTTGTCATTCGGGCAATTAGATCCTTAGGGGTGTCTCAACACCTAGTGCCCTAAAACCGTCTGGTTTGGGAGTCATTGGTTGAAAACTTGCTACATGGGTGACTCTAAAAAGCCTAATAGAGTCTGGCATTGCACTATAAAGCATAAACACGAGATGGAGCATAAAACGCACTCGTGGTAGGATTAGAGTAGAAATAAACCTCATTTTGCCTTTATACTTAGTATTTGCTTGATTTTACCTGGATTTGTCTTTGTTACTGAAATTAAATGCAAATTGACATATTCTTGTTAGAAATGTGTTTATGTAGCTAAATTTTAACTGTAGTTGCGGAACACACACATACAACTTGGGTGATGACAGGTGGATTTATCTGATTGGTTGGGATCAGTATTCTATATGGCTTTGATTTGCTGTTGAGTTTCTTTGATTATATTTCTGAGGCTTGGAGTGATTTACTATTTACTTGTTGGTTGGATTCATAGGATTGTTAGTTTACGTTTGCGTTAATTGTGTTTTGTTCTTTTGCATTGTGTTGCATTGCTTGGGGACAAGCAATAGTTTAAGTTTGGGGGTATTTGATGAGTAGGTTTCATACCTACGAATTGGATACCAATTGACTATATTATTGTTGAAATCCTCGAGTTCAATTTACTTTTCATGTGTTTACTGTGTTTTTGTAGGTATTTTGCATTTGAACCGACGTTGATGGAAATTGGAGTGCTGAAGAAGCCAAAGTCTGATGTGCTGAAGAGCTGCGCGGCCGCGCCAGTAATATGAAGGAGAGCTGCGCGCGCACCGGTTGCCAGATTGGGGCTCGACTGAAGGACGGTGTGGGCGCGCTGGGATTGTGCAGGGACCTAGCGCGGTCGCGCTAGGTCGGCAATTGACCAGGAGCTGAAGTTTGACTTTTTGGATTTTGAATTGGAATTTGATTTGTAATCAAACTTATCTCTTCTATGTGATGTTGGACGATTAGTAGGTACTATAAATAGCTAGTTTTAAGGAGTTTTTATTTACCTACGAATTAAGAGACTTCTTCTTGATTTGTAATTAATTGGAGACTTGAAGCAATTTGGATAGCACATTGAAATCATTGTAGAAGCTAAGGAGAGATCTGGGGCTACTTTCAGAGTTTTATTTCTCTTCTTTATCTCTTATTTTGTAATTTTGAATGCTATTTAATTTGTGGATTATGAATTTCAGTTTAGCTATGAACTAATTTTTTTTTAAGATTGCAATGGATCTTATTGTGTAGTTTTTATCAATATGCTTCCTGGTTAATTATTGTTATGTATTTTCAGATTGTCTATTATGATTTGAGTTTAATTATTTGATTACCTGGCTAGTAATTACCGTGATAACTTATATGAAGTTAAGAGATGAATTATAGGTTTAGATCTGATCATAATAGCATGTGATTATGTTTTCTACTTATGTTTAGGACTCATAATTTGTGTTTAGAATAGAGATATACCTACATACCGCATGTAATCTGATAAGGAACCTGAGCTTCAAATCCTTTTTAATTGTAATTCACATAGAGATATAGTGAATTAGTTATTTAGGGTGTTCAACTTAATTCTAACCTTTTGTAGATTTGAGTTGGTTTGTCTAGGATACACTGAGAAGTGGTTTTAGATAATGATGAGTTCTTGATTAACAATCTGAAGTGTCTATCATAATTTGACGGGAAGTATATGGATTTAAATGAAGCAATAAGTGAAATTGTAATCTTAAATTTCCAATAATATCTATTTTTGAAATTTATTTACTTAGTTCATTTAAAGTTTTCACACCAATACACAATTGATCTTTTGTTTACTTTAATTGAGTTAGTTTAGAATTGATTTTTATTATTATAAATTGCATAATTTTCTCTGTGGGTTCGACACTCTCTTATCATTATATTACTTGTGGACTGCGTATACTTGCGTATTTGCTAGTATAGATTTAGGCAAACACTACCTCTTCTGGAGGCCATAAAGACTCTAAACTTGTCCTTAGTTCACAGGTATTTCTACCATTATCTACGGACAAAATAAAATTGTACGCCAGGTGATCAGCCTTTTGTACTCAGTCGGGATTTTTTCGATATCAAGTATCCCAATAGTAGGGTTGTTCACCTCAGCTTACTACAAAATTTTGCACCAAAACAATTTGGTTTAGGCATAAATTCTCAAATAATGCTTGAATAAACATATTTCAACATTTGTCTAGCCGAATCAAATAGCTTAGACTTTTATTAACAATTCGAACAACAATCGAATTATTTTAGCCAACTCAATTGACATACTTTTTATACTTTAAAGAAAGCAAAAATTATTTTATGACTTTGTCATACTACATCATACCATAATGGGTTGACGATCCTATGATCACATTCAACACTAGGTTAATCTGCATTGATGACTCCATCGTTTATCATTGCTTCACCATATTCCATGATGCGAATGATTACGTAAAATACGTTTTGATATTTTCAAATCATCTTTGTCTAGCCGAAACTATTAGCATAGACATATGAATAATGGTACTTTTAAAAATCATTAGCCCAATAATCTGGCCCCATACATTTTTCAAAGACACAAAAGTGCAAATATCAACACGAAGTCAATAAATTTCGAAATCTAGCATAGCTAGAAGATTTGGAATATCCATGTCTCCTCATCAACTTTAATTTCTTCCATTGCTCCACATTTAATAATTCTATCTATTTCTAACATCATCAATGCTCATCATATTGAGAATTCACAGTTCTCAATCCACAACCTTTCTATACCCCAATATAGTTCATTAAACTTACCACACGTTCTAAGTTCAGGAACTTACCTTAATAATATGAGTTTAGAAACTTTTCCTAGCAATATGTAGTCCAAGAATAAATCAAGGACTGTCCATCCGCTGAGGGGCTCAAAACATACCATATGATTATGAGTCACAAACTTACCATAAGTATGAATGTTAAGAAATCGCGCCTAAACTTAATATTCTCTAATTATAAAATATAGATATGAGAAAAGAATCACCTTCTCACCATATATATATTGATAGCGCAATACAAACATTTCAACGATTATCAATGTGACAAACTGAGTAGTCGTTAAACCAAGCACAAAACCCCTGCCCCTACAAAGATTTGTGCAACTCAGCTATCACATGAGTCCTCATTTGAAATCCCACAAAATCTTAGTTTTCTCATTGTTCAATACAAATTTTCTTAAACCCGTATTTATCATCTCTAACTCTTCTTGAGTTTACTTCATACTATCTCATAGTAATTCTCTTTATAGCGTCAGGCTATAATTGTTTAACAGATCATCTATCATTCATAACTCAATCCGATCACATCGTGATCTTACTCTACAATCGTTTTATATTACGATCTTCCTTATTCTATGATCGTTTCATCCTACGATCTTCTGTACTCTTCCCTCTAATCATAATGTATGATTTTATTGCGTTTTTGTCTTACAGACCTCGTTTATTTATCAACACTTGTCATCTTTATTACAGGAGTTAGGTAACTCCTGATTCTCGTCTTTTTACAATGCATCATGATTCTTCTTTGAATCGTCTCATATATATCTTAACTCTTACTATGAATTTTTTTTCTAAATTCATTTACCATCAATTAAACTCTATTTGAGTTTATTCTTTATCATCCTCTCTACGGTTATAGCCTAAGGTACCGATACCTAAGGTTTATAACCTATCGACTCTAATACCAACTGTAACGTCCCCGAAATTCGGGTCTTACTTTTAAACCCAGATCTGGTGCATCACGGTACTACCCACACAACATGGGCTTACTACAACAATGTAATTACACTAATATTACAGCATAACCTCATCAAATCCCAAGTACGAAGACCTTTAATAAAACACTTATGATCAAGGTTGAAATAAATACCATGATCCTTTACAATATCTTATGTATGAACGCAATGTTCAGATTCTGACTTTAGTCAATTCCTGACCAGTGTTCTAAAAATCGGCCTAGGCGGCCGCCTAGGCGGCGCCTAGGTGCTAGGCAGGGGCCTGCCGCCGCGCCTAAGGCCAAATCGGTGAAAAAGGCGCTCCAGCCCATTAGGCGGATCCCAGGCGGCCTAGGCGGCGCCTAGGCGGGGCTAGGCGGAAAAGGCGGGGAAGGCGGGAAAGGCGGGTTCTGGGCGGGGAAAGGCGGGGCCTAGCGAAATTTTTTTTTTTTAATAAAAAATTACTATCAAAATCAAATCTTGATATATTTATTTTTCTAATGTTTTACCATATTCTGAATGCAGGTTGTAGCATATCAAATCACAACAAGAAGTGAACAAGATCAAGTCAACATGGATAATTTTATTATAGTTGTAATTTTTTGAACGTGTACCAACTTCAAATTATATAAATGATGATACATTTGTAATATTTAGTTTAATTCAATATAATTCTTAAATTTATGTCCTCAATTTTGAAGATTACTCAAATAAACTAATTTCATAATTATTAATAATATCAAATGTCTCATTCAAGAAACTTCACACTAGTTTTTAAAAATAACATTTACTAATTTTTTGAGAGAGAAGAACTGAAGAAGTATGTAACACTAATAACATTTTTGTCCTCCTTTTTGAAGAAATATGAATTTTAAAAATAACATGTACTAAAAACTTCCTTTTTATCCTCAATTTTGAAGCTTACACAAATAAAAATAATTTCATAATTAACAATATCAAATATCTCATTTAATAAACTTCACTACTTCTATAAAGATAGTAAGATACTATTAACTTATTAAGTATTAAGTAGTAACACTAATTCTATAATTTAGTTATTTCATGTAAATATGTAATACTAATCTAATGGATATATATATTAATATATATATATATATATATATATACACACACACACACATTAATTCTTAAATTTATGTTTGGTTCTAAAGTTTTAATATTAAATTTAATTCTTGAAATTTTAAATTTTATTATTTAATAACAATCTTGTTTACAAATGAAACTAATACGTTAAACTATTAAAGATTTTTTTTTAACTCCTCAATTTTGATTTTGTAGATTACACAAATAAAAATAATTTTATAATTAATAATATCAAATATCTCATTCAACAAGGTTGAACAATCTAGTCTATGTCCAATTTAATGCAAGGCTTAACAACAAAAAGCAACGAGAGAGAGAGAGAGAGGAAAATAGATGTGCTACTAGCAAGTGATGCTTCAAAAGCACAAGGATGGATTGTTGAAGGTGGTGATGATGAAGTCGAGGGTTGTCCGGGCCTTACGTGGGAGGCGGTTGGTGAAGCATTCGGAGCGGATAGCGTGCTAGAGCCTAGGAGAAGTAGTAGAAATATTGGAGTAAGAGAACTCCATGAAGAAGATTTTTTGTCTGATGATGACACGGAGGAAGAGGGAGATGAGGAGTATGAGTGTGAGTCCGATGGAGACATTATCTTGGAGGGATATGGAGAAGAAGAGCTAGAGATATAAAGGGTTATGGAGCAATACAAGTATGTGTTTGAACTTTAACCAATGTCTTTATTATCTTTATTATAGATTGTTTTACTTTATATTATTGTTTTGTTTGGAAAGATGTAAGATACTAAGATAAAATATTAAAATTGACTTAAAATAAAAAATCCCGCCTAGGCCCCGCCTAGGCCCCCTAGGCGCTAGGCCCCCCATGGCCGCCCGCCTCCCGCCTAGCACCTTTTAGAACATTGTTCCTGACTAGTCACAAAGTTATTGATTAACTATACATTCATTATAATGTCCTTTATACAACATCATCATCCTTCTACTTTACTATAACAAGTAAATTACATAATCGCATCTTAACTACCACAATGGAAATCCTCCATTTCTAATTTAAGATTTACATAACCTAGTTCACATATATACCGTCATCACGACTAAATAATTACAATGAGAAAATAATTAACAATCCTTTCCTTTTCCAGGCGCTTCTATTTTTTTACCCACAAGTGCATCAAGAGAATTTCGTCGCATTTAGAATCTGCAATAGTTTTATTTTTGCAAGTATGAGCACGACGGCTCAACAAGAACTAACAGTTTTCACCTTTCATGCTTCACGTAACACATAAGTTTGCATTTTATTCATGCATCATGATTTTCATACTATGCATCTTACTCATGCATTATAAATCTTATGCAATGCATCTATATATATGCATCATACATCTCATGGCATACCTCATGCATATCATATTGTAATTCAAGTTCCACATAGAACAATATACTCACATAGTTGCACATTGTGCACACTTTAATCGTGCTCGCACATAATTCACATAACAATGAGAGATTTAATAATCAAGTCATGTACATCAATACATTTAAACAAGTCAACAAGTTACTGAAAGAACTTGCCTTAAGCGTTCCCTGCTAAATTATGATGACTCGTCCTTCAAATATCCTACACAATTTATTTAACAACAAAACACCAATTAGCCACTAAAAAGACTTCATATATTGGTTCACACTATAATAATTCTTATCTTATATTGTTCGCGCATTATAGACAATTAATGCGATTAACTCTAAAACATTTCTCGGCGTCGCGTCATTTAAAAACGTTATGACCCTCATCATCATCAGTCCTTATTAGTTTATATAAACCCCACTCTAGATGTTATAATGTTTGTTTCATTTGAATCAAAACACTATTTAAGTGTATTAATACTTTACGCGGCGTTTCGACGTTTATACATCACACGCCTAATTCGTCTCTTTTGCATGTGCTTAGCATGCTCATATGTTGGGTTACAACACTCTAAAATGTTTCATTTTTATTAGAAACATAATATTAAATAAGGTTATACACACTTGTTACGGCGTCATGACGTTTGCACGTCCGTACGCCAAACTTGCCTATTCGAACGCCCAAGTGACACACGTTTGCGCACGCTTACCACGCCCATTTGAATTGTCTAATACTCAATGGTTAATGTTAAGCATAATTATAAATCATAATAATCATGTTTTGAAACTTAAAACATCATTTTACCTTATCAGGAGCATTACGCGTGCTTACGCGCATGCCCGACACCCTCCGATTGCCTCTAATTACACATCAGTCCTATAAATGGCCAATCTAAGCATTTCTACAGATCTCAAATTGAAAAACTTAAAGAACAAAAGTTATAGGTCTATTCTTTCTCGTTCCGAATCACCTTGAATCACCTCAATCCGAGTTCGTATGAGAAAGTTATGCCCATTTTACTACAGGAAGTCAAAATAGTCCACTCGGACACTTCTGTGCCTGACACGTGTCCAGCGCCGCAGAGCTAATTTTGGCCTTATGAGTGGTGCCGCAGTGCCATTCATACAGCCCAGAATCTGCTGGGTTTTTCCCAGCTCGCGATTTCGACCCTCTCCGACTCTGATCTTCATAACTTCTTCTATACACGTTCAAATTGGACCATTTCAGATTCTATGGACTCCTAATTCATGGGGCTACAACATATCAAAAATTAAGAGCTATCCATTGATATTAACAAGTCCAAATCTTAGGCCAAAGTTCAAAGTCTCTGTTCTTGGTGTTCTAAGTGTTCTTCACTAAAATCATCAGCAAATCTTTGTTTTTACATCTTTTTACTCCATTCCAACTGGGTTAACTTCGTAACCCATGTTACTACAACATCATTACATCAAACAAATTAAACACACAAGGAATCATCGTTCCAAAATACTCTAAAATCGTCCGAATGTCCATATTTGTCCAACAGTCCATTGTTCTTGCTCCATTAACCAAGGTAAGGATTTCTTGCATATTTGTTCAACTTTAATGATATTAATAGCTTATATAGTCTCTTAACAACATATATAAACAACCACAAACAACAACAGCCAGAAATCGCTCAAAAATCATCCGCGAACTCAAGAGCTCTAAAACGATAAAAGCTTGAAAACCTTAACCAAAATCAAATGGAACTGGATTAAGTTAGTGATTTACCTCTGTAAATCCCTTCTAGATGATAAGAAGACTAGCTAAGTTTGGTTGGCTTGAGTTTTTCTTGGCTTTGGCTTCTCCTTTCTTCTTCTCTTCTCCACCCGTGACTCTCCTTCCTTCACCTTCTTCCTTCTTGTTTCTTTCCTTTCTCCTCCTTCTTCCTTCAAGCTCTCGACAACTCTCTCTCTCTAAACTCTAGCAACTGTACCAACTTTGAATGGAAGAGCAGGAATGGCTGAGCAAATGGTTTTGGGAGAATGAAATGGTTGCTTCGGGAGAATGAAGGGGTGGAACACTTGGTTGCTCAATGCATTTGCTTTGGCAAATGCCTAACATTTCCCACAACCTCTTCCTCTCTCCTTCTTTGATTAGTCAATTTCAAATTAATGGCTACTATTCGGGTGACATACAAATATGTGTACCCGAATACTCCCCTCTTATATCCGAAAACTCCCACTTTTGTACTAAATTTGCTCAATAACTATACCCAAAAAATAAAGTGGGTATTACCATAAAATATTAGGACGCGTAAAAATAATTATTATGGGATTTGTCCATTTATTCGGAACACCCATATAACACATCTCGGATACGAAATAAATCTCGTTCGGGCTCAAATAAAATTTTCAACGCTTGTAAAAATTATTTCTTCGCGTACACGTCTTAACAAAATTTATAAAAATCGAAATAGGCGTAAAAATATTTGGCGCGAATAGTGCCGTGAAAAGTATCTTGGGAAACGTGCCCCTGAATAGTGATTTAGTGATTTTTCATGAAATCAATTTATTCGCTTATGCGAAGCCACGACACATAAAATCCATGTGTTAACATAATCTAGGTGATAAAATAACCTTAAAATACATCTAAGAAAAATAATATTTAATCCATTTAATAATATTAATAAACCCAAATTACAAGGGTATTCACGACTCGCGATCGCTACTCTTCTCGATTAACTTCCCATAATCCTATACATCAACGTACATACATCCCAGCTATATTTGGTTAATACCTTTACACCAAATAGTTTATTCAATAACAATTTCATCACTATTTATTTAATCCAATAAATAGCATTTTTGGGCGTACATAGCGCCCACACGAAATAACGATTCAACGATATTTCTCCAAAATTACCGTATTCACTTATACGAACTTCCGTACTTACTAACCACTGCATAAGCACAGTCTAGGTTATAACATAAACTTTAAACGCTTAATAAATAATATTAATACTAAAACTCTATTTTATTCAATAATACCTGTAAGCTCAATTACCAAGCTAACCATTATAACTCTTAATAAAAATTTTGTTTATTAAATTCTTATTATAAAAATTTTGGAACTCCGGGTCGTCACATTCTTCCCCTCTTATAAGGATTCCATCATCGGAATCACAAATGCCACACCTCTCTTACTCGGTTTCGTCTTATTTCTTTCGAAATTTTATCGTTGAATAATTTCAACGTATTACTATATCATAAGTTTTATATCACCTATTTAATCCATTTTTCTCAACAAACTCTTGTAGGTTTTATTCTATAACCTTTACCAAACTCAATTATATTCTAGGTATTATCCTTTATTTAACCCATCAATTTCCTTTTCTAAGGATTATTGCATGCCACAATCATCATAATAATTTAATATCATGATTTACTAACATATAAACATCGGGGATATCTCAAGTTGAGCACACTCAAAATTTCGAAATAGAATGAGAGTTATGGTCGTTCAAATTTCAGTTTATATTTTAAGGTTTTGACATTTTTTCCGACTTTCATGTTTACTAAATGAACTTTCATGATCCCTTGGTTTTCATGCATAATAACACAAAATAATCACATAACTCCATCATAACCATCCTTATACCTTCGGATCCACCATGATCCTCATCACAAACAATCCTCCCATAACAATCATACAAGAACATAAATTAAAGTAGTGATTTAAAGCTTGGGTTTAGAAAACTTTTAAACCTTCTTGGCTAGTTTTCCTTTTCTTGCTAGATGATTGATCCTCCTTCTTCCTTCACTCCTTGCTAGCTCTTCCTTACCTTCTTTCTCTCTCAAAACCTTGGCTCTCCCTCTCTCTTTTCCTCCCAAGCTCACTTGCTTTCTTGGTCTTACTCTCTCAAACTTTCTAACTCTCTAACTTGGTTTTGCTGAAAATGAAACAAAGGTATCATGGCCCCACTTAATCACTCCTTAATCCACTAATACTTTGGCTAATCAAACTTAAAGGCTTAAATTAAGTGGAAAACAAGGTTCCACCTTTTAGGTGATTTGATGGGGAGTTGTTAGGAGTTATTTTTTGAAACTTGAGTGAAGCAAGCTTATTGAGTGAAAGTGAAGCAACATTTTTGCTACACTTTTTCCCCAAATGGGGCCCCCATAGCCGGATCTTCCCCCCTTCCTTTTCCTTTTATTTTTGATTTATATCTCTTCCATTATTACCTTATTATCTAAGTTCATGCTTAGGTCACTTCATCCAATACTTGGACTACCCATTGGACTTTAAGTTGGGCTAATTTTTGGGCTTCTTGCAAGTATTATTAGGGCTTGTTATTTGCATGAGTTTTAATTTAGGTTGGGCCTCCTAACTCTTCTCTTGGGCTCTCTCAATTGGCTTTGCACTTGAGCTTGCAAACTAGGTTTAATTACTTACTTGTTTTGCACCATTGATTACACCACACAAGGCTTAACATCAAAGCTTTGTTAATTAGTAACTTAAGCTTTAATCAACTTGATTAAATTATTCCTCTTGACTTTCCTTTTTGTTCCACCAATTACTTAATTCAAGTAGCCCTAATTAGCTATGTGATGCCCCCAAATTTTGGGTCCAAACCGCGCGTGCCAGAAACCTGGGTCATTAAAACACAACCTACAAACGTATAAGCTTTGATACCAACTATGATGCCCCCAAATCCGAGTTTAAACCAAGCTGCCCGAACATAGGTCGTCAAAAAATACACCACTACAAACACAAATTCTCTTTATTACAACGATATTATTCACACTCATATGCCGTATATAATATGACGCACATTTTAAGTATAGTCAATAATTCGGACCATTATAGTTACTAATGCGAACCATCACACCATTTCCATGTTCTCCCCGCTAGATCCAGCTATACTCTTATTACCTGAAAGGAATTGTGAAAGAAAAGGGTGAGCTCAACTAGCCCAGTAAAGAGTATCATGACTAAGATAATGAAGAATAAATTATCTTTAGTCTTCAACAATGATAATTTAGATAGAATATCATAGACAACAAGTTTTAGATCAACAACTTCAATGGAACAAGCAATCCATTAGAAGAGTCAAGTAGACTATAATGTTTACTATCTTCTCCAATTTAAAAGTTCACCATCAATTTTTTTATCCCTGTAACACCAATCAACAGTTCCTATTTATAACCATGCAAATCAACAGTTTTTCTTTACATTCAAGCCAAATAGAACTTTCACCACGTGTCCTTCGCAAATAGACCAAAGACATTCAACTGTAATACCAATGGTCATGGTCATACCTCACTACAGCTTTTGGTCATAATCATACATGTCAACAGTTTCTTGCCACAAAGGCTAAACAGAATTTTCACCACTTGCCACAAAGGCTAAATAGAACCTTTACCACTTGTCACAAAGGCTAAACAAAACTTTCACCACTTGTCACAAAGGCTAAACAGAACTTTCACCACTTATTCAACTGTAACACCAATGGTCATGGTCATACCTTACTATAGATTTTGGTCATAATCACATCAGTCAACAGTTTCTTGCCACAAAGGCTAAATAGAACCTTCACCATTTGTCATAAAGGCTAAACAGAACTTTCACCACTTGTCACAAAGGCTAACACATCCTCAACAACTTAGTCTTGATGATTATTACAATAACCATGATATGGAGAATGGACAGAATAATTAAAATAATAAAATAAAGAATAAATATTAGAGATTTGCAATTAAAGTTTTACCCAGAATCCAATAATGTCCAAATTGTCAACATGATGACCAACTTGTGGAGTTAAAATCAAGAATGATATTCAAGGTTTATAATTCAAAGATAACGATTAATATTTAATAAAGAATGTTCAGATAAATAGAATTTCAATTGAAATGATACTAGATGAAGCGTAAACCTCAAAGAAATTTCTAATCATTTTTGGAATTATAGAGGCAATACTTATCATAGTAAGTTTAGATTTAGAAGTATGAGAGAAAATGATATCCCTTAAAAATATGAATGAAATGATACCCCTCACCTCGATATTGTGAAACACAAAATTAATAGCCGAATAATTCTCTCTTTGTTCGTCTTTACAGTAGTAAAGAATCTGACTTTCGGATCTTCTAAAGTTTTCAAAATCTCTTTATGCTTTCACAAAAGTTGTAGCTCTCGAAAAGATACCCGAAATAGACTCAAGAAACACTATATTAGGAGTTAACATAACTGAGTCAGGAATTTTCTCAATTAGGACTGAAACTAGTGACGAAAATCAGGACATGTTACGGTTTATAGCATTTTAAGGCATGAAGATGGCATTAGATGACGTTTCTTCCTTCTACAAAGTTGTAGAGGACGAAAAATTGAAGAAAATAGGCTTTTAACTCACTCAATTCTGACAAAGAATGAATTTACTACGATTTTTCTAAAGTGCTGCTGCACATTCCACTCGAAAATTCAAAGAAGAATGCAACAAAAGATTTCAAAACTAGA
The DNA here is from genome assembly GCA_034770075.1 of Aralia elata. Taxonomy (NCBI): domain Eukaryota; kingdom Viridiplantae; phylum Streptophyta; class Magnoliopsida; order Apiales; family Araliaceae; genus Aralia; species Aralia elata. The sequence goes on along the minus strand of CM068380.1, from coordinate 28,380,940 downwards.
AATGACTTGGAATATAAATGTAACTCTCTATTGATATTTACTAACACTTAAGGTAGCTTAGCATACTTAGAGAGAAACTTACACTAAAAATTTTTAGAGAGCGGAAGAAAATGCAAGTAAGGAAGTTATGAATTTCCTTATGCTAAGCCTTCCTATTATAGTCAAAATCCACCACATTTAATAAACATATTATTCCTCCATTATCAATATCTTTAAATTTATTATTAATAATGATTACCCATTATCATCCATTATCAATACTTAATCAAAAAGATTAATCCATTATCATTATTAATAAAAAAAGATTAATCCATTATCATTAAAAAAATTAATCCATTATGATTATTAAAAAAAAGATTAATCCATTTGTCGACGCCGGGAGGAATCGCTTCCGTGGTAATTGTTACCCTTCCAATTTTAGCCTTTTTATTAGATGATTTTTTGGAAAAGGTCGGCATAAATGTCGACGGGGTTTTGAAAGATCATTTTTTATGATGAGCCAATTGACCAGAGTCGCCAGTTGGTATATTTGAAACGGATGTACCAACTCATCCGAGTTTCGTTTTCGTAAATCGCTGGCTCATATGTGACTCCGAATTAATTGGTCTGCAAACCGAGATTCATAGAGTTCGGGGGCTTGCTTAAGCGAGGGGAAGGTGTTAGGCACTCCCCGACTTCCGTGAAACATGGTTACCGCAATCTTGATGCTTTCCCTATCCTTTTAATTCTTAAAATGTGTATGTGTGCGCGTGTGTGCCTATGTGAATGTTGTGGTGATTTTGCATGAGAAACCATTTGGTTGTTTATGGAAAGTCGTGCTTTAGTTTGAGAATGCTTTAGAATGTCCTTCGGCTTATACGGGAAAGCTTTGAGAAAGGTTTGATTTTAATTGTCAAAAGCCGTGGTATTTTTCATTAGGTGTCGTTTTGGCAAAACAAGAGGTTTTTAAACCTTCGTCAAAATAGGAATCGGGACATATACGTTGCTTTCGTAAATAAAACGACGGGCAACTTCTAGGATCTCTTTAGCCTTATGCACAAAGATTTAATAAAACGTTATTTATTTTATAAAACCATTTTTTGCGATGTTTGAAAACGATTTTTTCTTTAACCTTCTCGTTAAAATAGGAATCGATATTCATTAGCATTTCCAATTTTAAGCCTCGTGATGCTAATAACCTAATTTGATTGATTTTATGAAAATCTCATCGTTTAGCTTTGAAATCAATTTTTTGTGTCATAAATCAAATCAAGCATTAAAATGCGTTGGGGCTACTCATGGGCATGTAAGCCATCAAAATAACCCCAAACGCCCACAATCGCATATTTCACTATCACGGGGCCTTAAACCCGACTTTCAATTTGATAATCGTTTTAAGGCCCGACAATTACATATTTACAATCAAGGGTACATCGCCCCTAATACATACATCCAAAAATGTCCATCATCGGATTTGGACCACGGGGTCGCGTTCTTAGGCTCACATCCACAATTTATACACACCCACAAAATGGATACTACAAAAATTAAACAAGCTAAAAATCACCAAATGGATATCATCGGGCCATTAGGAAGAATTTTGTTCCGTTGGAACCCTCACTAATAATCCCTAATCCATGTATTCTCAATAATATTCAAGAAAAAAACTACGTTTGATATAATCCAAATGACAAAACTTAACAAAATGATATAACAAAACTGCTATAAAAAAAAGGTTCTTCACCTTGCAAAAATGACACCACGATTCGTATAAACTCGTATATTGAATGGAGTAGAAAGTGTATGTGATACAATCTAACAAGAGGGGTATAATTCCTCACTTTTTTTCTCTCTTTTCTCTCTTTTCTCGCTGCTGCTGCTTCTTCGCCTTTTCTTTTTCTTCCACTGCTCAACCTTCTGTATGCCAAATGAAGAAATGTGCTGATAAAGGCTGGCCAAGGGCAGCCGCAGATTGATCAGCGGCTGGCCGCAGATTGATCTGCAGCTGGCCTCGGTTCCTCCTCGCCCGCCGCGCACTTCAGCCGCCCGCCGCACACTTCAATTATTTTAATCGTTGGCCGCAGATCAATCCGTGACTGGGTGGGATGATTTTCTCGATTTTCGAGCCGCACCTTGATTCTCGTGTCGTACCGTTGGTTTTTTTTTTCTGAAGGACTTATATTTTGCAGTCCGGGAACTGCTGGGAAACGTGCCGTATCATTCCGCTTCGATCGTTGTCGTGTTGGCTTTGATCGCATGTCGTTGCGGTGGCTCTGAGTGTTCGTACTTATGTCCACCTTTGGTTCTCGTAGGCTGGGTTAATTGACGATTGTGCCCTCCTGTCAGGGTTAGTATGCGAAGTGCAAAAATTGGGTGTCTACACCATTATCATTATTAATAAAAACATTAATCCACTATCATTATTAATAAAAAGATTAATCCATTATCATTATTAATAATTTCTACCATTCAAAAAAATTATCTTTAATCTACTACATATTAATTATCTCACATATTCATATTTTTCACATTTTAAGATTACATTTAATCTACCACACATCAATTATCCACTTTGATTACCTTTAATCTACAACATAGTAATTATTCACATTTTTCTTTACTATTTACAATTATAGTGACAATAGTATGACTTGTTGTGACAATTATTGTGACAACCCCAAATCTATGTATTGCTACAGTGGACTGGTGTTCACTATCCAACACTAAACCTTTCTCAATATATATACTATAGACTCACAATACCGATAACCAGATCGTTCCCAAGAAAGAGGGGGCCTTCCGTATAAATGACGCACAATTAAATAACTCATTTTCTCGACAGAACTTCTAGACATTGCCAATAATGCTAATATCATATCAAATAATATGAGTTACAGTGCCATGCCAATTATTGATGAATTACTGTGCAGATGCTACTGTAACAATTATTGAGTTAAAATATTATGCAATTGCTACTGTAATAATTATTGAATCGATAATTATGAAATACTGTGCAATACCGCGTGCTACTGTGGAATACCGCGTGTTATTGTAAAGTACCGCGCGCGTGCTATTTTACTTTTATCTCTGGGTATTTAAACAGTTATTTATGTCATTTTCGGTATCTGAACATTTCGTCATTGTGGGGACCACCAATGATTGGTTGTTTCGGCGCCATCGTACTTACCGAATATAATATTCCCCCACAAAACGAATATTACCCGGCAGAAGAAATATTACCCGACAGAACGAATATTCCTCGACATACTTTTTAATACAATTTGCGCATCTCACCCGTAACTTTATCATTTTATCAATTTAACATTTTACTATTTAGAATAATAATTATAAGAAAATTAAATTCTGTTTATAACAAAAATTCGGGGTCTTACAATCTCCCCTCCTTATGAAATTTTGTCCCCGAAATTTACGTACGTACTTGGCATTCCGAAGAGATATATAAGGATACCTAGCTTTCATTTCAGATTCTAGCTCCCAAGTCATTTCCTTTATAATATGATTTCTCTATTGCTCATTTCCTGATTTTCAGATGTCATTCTTAAACGTAACCGCAAAACAAAGTTTAGTCAAAGAAATTCACATCATGTCCCTATATCCAGATTGACTAATTAACTAATGAAGTTTTAACTTTTGTAGGACATGTTAGCGAAGGATTCTACTCATCTCTCCCCTACTAGTTCTAATCTCCGATCTCTGCCAGAGATTATATCTCTAAGCTCTGATACCAAATGTGACGCCCCCAAATTTTGGGTCTTCTAAACCAAGCCGCCCGAACCTGGGACGTCAGAAAACATACCACTATAAAGACAAATTCTCTTTATTACAACGACAATATTCACACATATATATACCATATATAATACGACACACATATTTTAAGTACAGTCAATAATTCGGACCACTATAGTTACTAACTTGGACCATCACACCATTCTCATGTTCTCCCTGCTAGACCCAGCTATACTCTTATTACCTAAAAGGAATTGTGAAACAAAAAGGTAAGCTCAACTAGCCCAATAAAGAGTATCATGACTAAGATAATGAAGAATAAATTATCTTTAGTTTTCAACAGTGATAATTTAGATAAAATATCATAGACAACAAGTTTTAGATCAACAACTTTAACGGAACAAGCAATCCATTAAAAGAGTCAAGTAGACTATAATGATTACTATCTTCTCCAATTTAAAAGTTTACCATCAATTTTTTTATCCTTGTAACACTAATCAACAGTTCCTGTTCATAATCATGCAAATTAACAGTTCTTCTTTGCATTCAGGCCAAAGAGAACTTTCACCACGTGTCCTTGCCAGACAGACCAAAAACATTCAACTGTAACACCAATGGTCATGATCATACCTCACTACAAATTTTGGTCATAATCATACTCATCAACAGTTTCTTGCCACAAAGGCTAAACAAAACTTTCACCACTTGCCACAAAGGCTAAATAGAACCTTCACCACTTCTCACAAAGGTTAAACAAAACTTTCACCACTTGCCACAAAGGCTAAACAGAACTTTCACCACTTATTCAACTGTAACACCAATGGTCATGATCATACTTCACTATAGCTTTTGGTCATAATCATACCCGTAAATAGTTTCTTGCCACAAAGGCTAAATAGAACCTTCACCATTTGTCACAAAGGCTAAACAAAACTTTCACCACTTGCCACAAAGACTAACACATCGTCAGCAACTTATTCTTGATGATTATTACAATAACAATGATATGAAGAACAGACATAATTATTAGAATAATAAGATAAAAAATAAACATTAGAGTTTTGCAATTAAAGTTTTACCCAGAATCCAATAATGTCTTAACTGTCAACATGATGACCAACTTGTGGATTCAAATTCAAGAATGATATTTAAGGTTTATATTTCAAAAATAACGATTAATATTAAATAAATAAGGTTCAAATAAATTGAATTTCAATTGAAATGATACTAGATGAAGTGTAAATCTCAAAGGAATTTCTAATCATTTCAGGAATTATAGAGGCAATACTTACCATAATAAGTTTAGATTTAGAAGTATGAGAGAAAATGATATCACTTACAAATATGAATGAAATGATACTCCTTACCTCGATATTGTGAAACACAAAATTAATAGCCGAACAATTCCCCCCTTGTTTGTCTTTGCAGTAGTAAAAAATTTGACTTTCAGATCTTTTAGAGTTTTCAAAAGTTATAGCTCTTGAACAGATTCCCGAAATAGACTCAAGAATCACTCCATTTGGAGTTAATATGACTGAGTTATGAATTTTCTCAATTAGGACTGAAACTAGTGACGAAAATTAGGACAGGTTACGGTTTTTAGCCTTTTAAAGCATGAAGATGGCATCAGATGACGTTTCTTCCTTCTACAAAGTTGTAGAGGACGAAAAACTGAAGAAAATAGGCTTTTGATTCACTCAATTATAATAAAGAATGAATTTACTATGATTTTTCTAAAGTACTGCTGAACATAAGAAAATTCCGCTCGGGAATTCAAAGAAGAATGCAACAAAAGATTTCAAAACTAGAAATGGCTTGGAATATAAATGTAGTACTCTTCTGATATGTACTAACACTTAAGGTAGCTTATCATACTTAGAGAGAAACTTACATTAAGAAATTTTTAGAGAGTGGAAGAAAATACAAATAAGGAAGTTATGAATTTCCTTATGCTAAGCCTTCCTATTTATAGTCAAAATCCACCACATTAATAAATATATTATTCCTCCATTATCAATATCTTAAAATTTATTAGTAATAATGATTACCCATTATCATCCATTATCAGTACTTAATCAAAAAGATTAATCCATTATCGTTATTAAAAAAAAGATTAATCCATTATCACATTATCATTATTAATAAAAAGATTAATCCATTATCATTATTAATAATTTCTACCATTCATAAAAATTATCTTTAATCTACCACATATTAATTACCTCACATATTCACATTTTTCACATTTCAAGATTACTTTTAATCTACCACACATCAATTATCCACATTGATTACTTTTAATCTACAACATAGTAATTATTCACATTTTTCTTTACTATTCACAATTATAGTGACAATAGTATGACTTGTTGTGACAATTATTGTGACAACCCCAAATCTATGTATTTGCTACAGTGGACTGGTGTTCACTATCCAACACTAAACCTCTCTCAATATATATACTATAAACTCACAATACCGATAACCAGATCGTTCCCAAGAAAGAGAGGGCCTTTCGTATAAATGACGCACAATTAAATAACTCTTTTCTCGACAGAACTTCTAGACATTGTCAATAATGCTAATATCATATAAAATAATATGAGTTACTGTGCCGTGACAATTATTGATGAATTATTGTGTCGATACTATTGTAACAATTATTGAGTTAAAATATTATGCAATTGTTACTGTAACAATTATTGAATCGATAATTATGAAATATTGTGCAATACCGTGTGCTACTGTGGAATACCGCGTGATACTGTGTAACATCGCGTGCTACTGTAAAGTACCGCGCACGTGCTACTGTACTTTTATCTCCGGGTATTTAAACAGTAAAAAGTGATAGTACCGTTGACAATTGTTATTATACAGTTATTTATGTCGTTTTCGGTATCCGACAATTTTGTCATTGTGGGGACCTCCAATGATTGGTTGTTTCGGCGCCGCCGTACTTTACTGAATATAATATTCCCCGATTGAACGAAAATTACTCGGCAGAAGGAATATTTCCTGACATACCTTTTAATACAATTTGCACATCTCACCTGTAACTTTATCATTTTATCAATTTAACACCTTACTGTTTAGAATAATAATTATAAGAAAATTAAATTCTCTTTATACAAAAAATTCGGGGTCTTACAAGCTACTAAACTCTTATCGCTCGATTGACAAATAAATACATATATATCACACATATATTTATTCATTCCTAACACTTACACAAAATTATATTCAAATAAACTTCATTTCATTAATAATTATACATAACCCTATTTACAATGCTACATGATCTTCTTGGTTATTACATTATTCCCCCTTATAAGGATTCCGTCCCCAGAATCACTATTACAATTAATAAAAAAGATGGGGATAATTTTTTTCATCTTTTTCTCAAGTTCCCACGTAGCTTCTTCAGCATTGTGGTTCCTTTATATAACCTTTACATAAGATATTGCCTTATTTCTTAAAATTGTTCTTTTCTGTCAATTATTTAAACACGAATTTCTTCGTGTGTTAATTCTTTTCCAATCTGAATTGGCTCATATTCTATCATATGTTTATAATCCTGCTTATAGGGTCGTAAAACTGACACATGGAACACATTATGAATATGCTCCAGCTCAGGAGGTAAGACTACCTCATATGCCACTTATCCTATTCTTTTCAATACCTCAAAAGGTCCTATAATTCTTGGACTTAATTTTCCCTTCTTCCTAAATCTTATTTTCCCTTTCCAGGGAGATACCTTCAAAAATACATAACTTCTGACATTAAAGTCCCTTTTCTGCCTATGCTGATCTGCATATTTTTTCTGTCAGTTTTGGGTTGATATTAGTCTCGCTCTTATCACTTTGATGATCTCCGCAATCTGTTGAACCAATTCTAGCCCAAGCAGTCGACATTCCCCTATCTCATCCCAGCATAGTGGAGTTCTGCACTTTCTCCCATATAACGTTTCGTAAGGCGGCATGCCTATACTCGCATGATAACTGTTATTATATGCAAACTCTACTAACGGTAGGTGGTCGTCCCAATTTTCTTTGAAATCCATAACGCATGCTCTTAACATATCTTCTAATGTTTGAATTGTTTTTTCGCTCTACCCGTCTGTTTGCAGATGATATGTTGTGCTTAACCTCAGTTGTGTCCCTATATGCTCCTAAAGACTCTTCCAAAAATTTAACGTGAAATATGGATCACGATCTAACACAATTGATACTGACACTCCATATCTCGAAACGATTTCCTTGACATAGAGCGTAACCAACTGGTTTAAGTTGAACCTTATCTTGATTGGCAAGAAATGCGCTGATTTGGTCAACCGATCTACGATAACCTATATCGCGTCGTATCCTTTCTGTGTAGTTGGAAGTCATACTACAAAATCCATCGTAATATGCTCCCACTTCCTTTCTGGAATCTCCAGGGGTTATAGTAAGTTACTTGGTCTTTGATGTTCTGCCTTGACTCTCTGACAAGTCAGGCACCTACTAACGCACTCGACAACTTGTTTCTTTATATTTGGCCACCAAAAATGCTGACGAAGATCTTGATACATCTTCGCACTTCCCGGATGAATTGAATATCTTGAGCTATGCGCTTCTTGTAAAATTTCTTCTCTTAACTCTGGTACTAATGGTACCCAAATTCTTCCTTTAAATCTTACTAACCCTTCATTATCTATTTTAAATTTAATCTATTTCCCTTCTGAGATTCTCTTTCTTATCCTTTCACATTCTTTGTCTTTTCCTTGCGCTTTTTTTACTCTATCCAATAAGGATGGACGAGCCTCCATTGTGAATAACTTCTCCTCCGACTCCATCGGATATCTTACTTCAATTTCCATCCTAGCCATCTCTTTTATCAGCTCTTCTTGAGCCATTAACAGCGTCAGCTTCTCCCTACCCTTCCTACTTAAAGCATCGGCAACTACGTTAGCTTTTCCCGGGTGATATAAGTTCTCACAATCATAGTCCTTTATCAGCTCCATCCATCTCCTCTGCCTCATGTTTAACTCCTTCTATGTAAAGATATACTTTAGACTTTTGTGGTCCGTATATATCTCACATTTCTCACCGTATAGATAATGCCTCCATATCTTTAGGGCAAAAACTACCGTTGCCAATTCTAGGTTATGGGTAGGATATCCGCTCTCATAATCTTTTAACTGTTATGACGCGTACGCAATAACTTTACCGTGCTGCATTAGCACACATCCAAGTCCTTTATGTGATGCATTACTATATACTACGAATCCACCTGTATTATCTGGTAAAGATAACACAGGCACTCAACCTCTTATTCAACTCTTGAAAGCTCTCCTCATACTTCTCTGACCATACGAATTTTACCGTCTTCCTTGTCAGATTAGTGAGAGATCCTAATATTTTTGAGAAGTCTTGAATGAACCTCCTATAGTAACTAGCCAATCCTAGGAAACTCCACACCTCCGTTAGTATTTTCGGCTGTTCCCGATTGATCACTGCCTCCACCTTTGCCAGGTCTATAGAGATTCTATCCTTTCCGATCACGTGACCTAAAAAGTGAACACTTTTTAGTCAAAATTCGCACTTCAAGAATTTTGCGTATAATTTCTCCTTCCTTAGTGTCTCCAACACTACTCTCAAATGGTCAGCATGATCTTCCTGTGTCTTGGAGTAAACCAATATATCATCTATGAACACCATTACAAACTTATCTAAATACTGTTTGAACACCCTCTTCATCATGTCCATAAATGCTGCCGGAGCATTTGTTAATTCGAATGATATTACCAGGAACTTGTAATGACCATACTGAGTCTTGAAAGCCGTCTTAGGTACATCCTCCTTCCTTATTTTCAGCTAGTGATATCCAGTCCTCAAATCTATTTTCGAAAAATATTTGGCCCCTTTCAATTGATCAAAAAATATGGTCAATCCTGGGCAATGGGTACTTATTCTTGATCGTTACTTTGTTCAACTCTCGATGGTCGATACAAAGTCTCAACAATCCGTCCTTTTTCTTAATGAATAACACTGGTGCTCACCATAGAGACACACTCGATTGGATATACTTCTTATCCAATAACTCCTGTAGTTGAACCATCAACTCCTTCATTTCCACCGGTGTCATTCTATACGGAGCCCTTAAAACCGGCGTCGTCCCTAGTACGACATCTATAACGAATTCGATCTCCCTATATGGTGGAAGACCTGATAATTCCTCTGAAAATACATCCGTAAACTCTCTCACTACCGGTATATGTCCCATCTCTGCTCCCGTCATCTGGGTATCAACCATGTGGGCCAGATAACCTACACACCCCTTTCTTAACAACTTCTTCGCTTGTATCATCGTCAGACAACATGAGTGCCTAGGCAATTTATTCCCGTAAAACACTACCTTAGACTGATTCAGAGTCTGAAGGTTTACACTCTTCTTTTGGCAATCTATCATTGCCCTATGACTGTACAACCAATCCATTCCCAAAATTATATTGAACTTTCCTAGTTTAATCGGTATTAAATCTACAGGCACCCTTATGTCCACGCAACAATTTCTATGAATATCCTTAATGGGAATTACCTCCTTCTTATCAATTTCTATGTTTAGAGGGAAATCTAATTGTTCGCAGGGTAGGTTTAAACGTTGCACGAATTCATATGATACAAAAGAACAGGTAGCACCGGAATCAAATAATACATATGTATTTATATCATTGATCGGGAGGATACCTAAAACCATGTCTCTAGATGCCACCGCATCTTGGACTATCATGTTAAAGGTTCTGGCTATGGGTCTACTGGGTGTAACTGGACCCGTTATCATTAGCTTGCTACCGTTATTCCCCTTGCTTCCATTTCCCCCGTCTGCCCCTTCTTTGGACAATTCCGGGCTTGATGATCTACCTCTCCACATGTGTAGCACCCATTCTTCTTTGGGGTAGGGCAATTAGGAGAGATGTATCCCTCCTGCCCATATTTATAGCATACATTTTTTCCTTCAAGCATACCCCCCGTATGGTTTTTTCCCACAATTCTTACATGCCTCTACCCTCTTCTTAGGGTCTCCTTCCTTGGTTCCAAAATTATTATTGTTGTTGTTGTTCCACTTTCTCTTGTTACTTCCTCCACTTCCTTCTCCCTTACTTCCTCCCTCATTATTTTTCTTCGTTTCTTTATGGTATTGGCTCAAGGCCTCACTCCTCCCTCTGCTATAATGGCTTTCTCCAGTATAGTGCCAAATGCGTCAATTTATAAGACTAATAACCTACTGTAGAGCTAGGGCTTCAATCCCTGCTCAAACCTACAAGCCTTCCTTTCTTCTATGTCCACCTGATGTGGCGCGAATCGTGTCAACTCATTGAATTTGGCAGCATATTATGGTACTAACATATCCTCTTGCTTCAACTCTAAGAACCGCATTTCCATACGACTCTGCATATAATGCGGAAAATAGTTTTTGAAAAGTAACTCCTTAAATCTTTCCCAAGGTATTACCCCTTCTCCGACTCTATTCTGATTGGCTTCCCACCAAAAATTTGCTCCGCCCTTCATCATATAGGTAGAAAAAACGGTTTTCTACTCCTTTCCTACCATGACAATCACAAATGTTTTTTTTTGATTTCTTTAACCCACACTTAAGCCTCTATAGGCTCCGTGGTCCCTTTAAACTCAAGGGGTCCTACTGATTTAAAATCTTTAAAGCTCACGACTTGCGCTGCCGGAGGGTTTACATTTATTACATTAGGGGTTCTATTCTGTAAGGCACCTACTAATAGGTCCACAAATTGTTGCATGAGGTTTGCTTGTTCTCCATCTTCATTATTTGACTCTTCATGCATTCTTTGTATTCGAGTTCTTCGTGGAGGCATATTGCTGTTGATAAAATATATATTATTATCTCATCATTTATTTTAAGCACTCAAAAACAATGCTAAAATATATATTCAAAAGACACATTTAATAAACATCTTTATATTCATATGCTTCTCTTAGTACATAGTATATTAATCTTATAGCGTTCTGCTATTTACATAATATCCCTCTATTGCTTACAAAAGTGGGGATTCAAAAATATATCCCACAACTTATACAAAAGTTGGGATTTACATACCTTCCTTCTTACTACATATACTTGTATATATATATATAATTTTTTTAACACACATAATTACACATATATATTCTTAAACATAAGCTTGCAGACCACTATTCATAGCATCTGCATGCTCCTCGGCTGTAATAGAAATCACTCTACCCTACTGATGGTTTGTCGAGTTAATCCTTCCTCCACATGGTAATAATATACCCTATCCTGAATTCGCCCATAGGAATTGACATAGGCGTAGCTCATTCTGTCAATTTTCCTCTTTTTACCCCCACCTCTTCTTTTAGAATATGTACCTGCTCTTCAACTCTTAACCTATCAACAATTTCTTCCTCCCAGTAGTTCTTTATCTCTTATTTTTTTTGTCTGGAGATTCTGCACCTTATTCTCTATCTCATGTAACCGGTCTCTTAATTCGATGTTCCAGGCTACAAGGGGAGGCACTGCTACCTCTAGCTCATAAACCTTATCGGTTAACTCGAAATTTCTGCTTAATACCAAATCAAATAAGGCCTCTAACTCTGATAGTGTATCAGCCCCCACTGGGTCTGCTATAATCTCCTCAGCCTGTACTTCCTTTTTAGTAGGATCCTCTTCAAGATCCTCCTCCGGGTTTGCATCTTTAGATGGATCCTCTTTAGAATTCGGTTCTGGGTTAGTCTCTACTATAGGTGCGACTATTACGGGTGTAGGGCAGCTACCAACTCCTCACTAACCACATGTATATCCCTTAATTCTTCCTCTCCTAACATCCTACAAGTAAGTTTAAATAACTTAATTAATATTCCACAACAAAATAAAATTATTAATACTTAGTAACAATGTATTTTACTTCATTATTATTTTTTTCGAAGAATTTCCTCAATTCATCTCTTAAAACTCTATATGAGTTTATCTTTTCACTATCTACTTCATTTTCTCTAAGGTTATATCCTAAGGTACACCCACTTAGAGTTTATAACCTACAACTCTGATAGTAACCTGTGACGCCCCCACATCCGTTTACCTTTAAACACTAGATATAGTGCTCACGGTACTAACCATACATAACATCTATCTAGGCATTTCTTAAATACATATAGATAATTACAATTATCCTTAGTCTAGTCCCAAGTTCTTTAACCTTACATATACAAAACATAATACTACTAAATATTACATCATTCTATAATATAATAAATACATCATTTAATTCTAGTCTTATACTTTTCCCTTGCATTTATCCTTACTTGTCCCACTAGAACCCTCAATCTTACCTAAAAACATGAAAATATAGCAAGAGTGAGTAACTAATGCTCAACAAGTAATAAAACAGTTTAATTTAATAACATATCATGATTAGAATAATCCTCAACCAAAATCTTCAATAATTAGACAATAATTATGAAGCAATTTGAATAAACAGGAATAAAAGAGATTTCTTTCATTTAATATTTTTGAAACGACATACTGAGCAGTCATAAAGACCTTGAATTTGTAAACAAAGTTTAACAATTATTTCATTGTAAACTAAGAGAATATTTAACAATCACAAAGACTGAAAACATTCTCTGCAAGTACTCTAGAGGATCAACCTATCGTACCCTATATTGTGCACAACATATAAATCTAGACACATCAAAATCTGTTGTTTTCCAGAGGCACAAAAGAGATCGAGAAGGGGGAGGGGGTTGAATAGATCTTTTAAAAAATTTTCGATTACTTAAAGATTAATTACCAAATAACTAATTAGTTCAATTAATTTAGCATATCAGAATATTAGTTTAAAAAACCCCTTAAGGACTTAATGAAATCTTAGTTCTAACTTTAGCACTTGTGGATATTAGTCACTCACAGATATAATAGTTAATAACAGAATATAAAGACTGAAAATAAATGACACAAGATGTTTTAAGTGGCTCGAAGTACAAACAATTCCTAGTCCACTCTTCTACTTCAACAAGTAGGAAATTCACTAAGGATAGGGTCACACAGACCAGATCACTAAGATCTCTTACAGCTGAACCACTATGGTTCCTTCGAGTCACTCAGTCTCGGTAAGGTCACTCAGATTAGGACAATTAGTCCAGTTCACTTAGAACTCTTACAACTGAACCACTAAGGTTCTTTCGAGTCACTCAGTCTCGTCAAGGTCATTCAGACCAGGACACTTAGTCTAGTTTACTTAGAACTCTTACAACTGAATCACTAAGGTTCCTTCGAGTCACTCAGTCTCGACAAGGTCACTTGGACCAGGACACTTACTCCAGTTCACTTAGAACTCTTCAAGTCACTTAGACTTGGTATAATGGTCACTAAGACCAAGTGAATCATAAATGAATGTTGATTGGTTGAGGTGCTGCTAAGCTTGCAATAGGCTTGACTTCTTTGGTACTTAGCAGCTTGAACAAGTAGTTCTGAATTATAGCGTAGAGTTTTATGTGCTTGAGCAGAGTTGCAGCTTGTTGCTCGGTGATTCATACTTGGATTTGAATCCTCGTATGCTTTTATAGGCTTCCAAAAGATAATACCGTTCGAGAGTTCCCGTTAGTGTATTTACTGCTTTGTACTAAAGCATTCTTTGATGTTGACGTTCACGATAGATAAATAATCTTTCTTTTGGCTCTAATGTAACGTCCCCAAAATCAGGACAAATTTCACTCCCGACTTTGGTCGTTAGTAATTAATCATATTCTGACCTTATTGTTAGGTTTGTATATAACGCAAGCATGCAATCAAATTACAAAAATAGGGCGGAAGCGTGATAAAACGGATTTTAAAATTTTAATACAAACCATCACCATGATCAATCTATGTGCTCAATTAACGATATAAACGAAAGAGAAAGAGAATAAGAATTATACCCTCGTAGAATAAAGCTTCCTTGGGTACAAGTTCAACTCCTAGTCCTTCGTGTTCTCCTCGAAATCCACCGATTAAATTCCTTTACTTGATCAACGTTAGCCACCTAAGTGTTTGGCCTCTAGAGGTGATCCAACAAGGAAGAATAGGTATTTAAGAAATTGGGTGTTGGCAAAACCCTAGTTTCTATCTCTATAGAAATTGTAAGTACTCTTCACAATCTAATACAAGAGTGTGTAACCCTAATCTATGATAAGACTCCTCTTATTTATAGATGTAGGAATAACCCTTCCCTAAACTATTTAGGATTAGGGTTTCTATTATAATTAAACTCCTTTAATTAATTCTGCTCCTAATCCAATTAGGAATTCGTGAGAGAGTACTTCTATTAATTAATTCCCAATCCCTATTAGGAATTAAATAATAGTAATAGTAATAATAATAATAATAAGACTCCTCTTATTAATTTATATTTAATATTTACAAAATATTAAATAATAAATATTAAGCTATTTAATCTATTCTATCTCCATAGACTAAATTAAATACACTTAACTTATTATTATAATTATGCCATTTACTTCTTAAATAAATATTTTTTTTTGCGGTGTGACCCTTTAGGTTCTCCATATTAAACCGGTTGTGAATAAATCAATTAGAACAATTCTAATCTTATTTAAATAAATAAATTAAACTATTTAATTCATTTAAATAAATAATATTTATTCTACAATAAGGGTAAGTCCCCTTAGCGATTAACGACTTTCCAGATAATATAGATTTCAACATTAATCACAAAAGAACCTTTCAGTGCATAGTTACTGTACAATTCAATCCTTCTACCATACAATGTCCCAATTAAATATAAGACATGGAATTACTGTCAAGTCTTATTTTATTTAATTATATGTATTTCGATTCCCAAATGCACAACTCTCAATAATGCAAATTAGAAACTCCTTTCTAATTTCATTTTGCCTTAGCCAAGGACTATTGAGTTGTCATTTATTGAATCACATAGGACGTGGTAGATTCTTTGTTGATCATTCATCTATCTCCATGTATAACTTATTATACCCAATCATACCCTTTGATATACCCTAAAGGTCTTAAGGGACATGTCAAAGTATAAGTCATCATACACAAGATACTATGATGATCTCAAGTCCAAGGATCACTTGTACTACTATCACTAGAGGAATTTATATTGACAGGCGAGTAAAACTCCATTAGGTATTTCTTAGCGAGCCACGTTCAGTGAACTTATTCTTCAATAAGCACCTACATACTTGCTTTAGTGTCTCCACATAAATGATTATGAGATCAATCATTCTCTTCCTAAGAGTAAGCAATGTATGTACTAATCTATCCGAATTCACTAATCCCATTTTTAGTAATCCAACGATTAGGAATGATTTTAGTTTGTGAGCTATCTAGAATTTAGATCTCATTAGCATGATCATCATCGTGATTCTAAAAGCATTGCTCAAAACTATGGGTTTATCACATTTAATATAACAGCACCATGTAGATAATATAAAATGTCTTTTAAGAAAAACAATTCTTTTATTAATAAATGAATAAGATTACAAAGTATATGCTACATCATATTAAATATGATTGGCTTGTGTGCATACTACTTTCAATCTTCCACTTGCACTAAAGTCAATCGCCATGGTATCTAATACCCATCTTCTCTAAGTGACGATCAAACTATTGTTATGTTAAAGCTTTAGTAAATGGATCAGCAATGTTGTCTTGAGAGTCCACGCGCTCCAGGGTGACATCTCTTCTTTCAATGATCTCTCTAATCAAATGAAACCACCACAACATGTGTTTGGATTTCTGATGAGACCTGGGTTCCTTAGCCTGCGCAACAGCTCCGTTGTTGTCACAGAATAAAGGTACAACTCCTCTAATGCTAGAAACCACTCCAAGTTTAGTTATGAACTTCTTCATCCAAACAGCTTCCTTTGCAGCTTCACTTGCAGCTATGTACTCTGCCTCTGTCACTGAATCAGCAACTGTTTGCTGCTTGGAACTTTTCCAACTCACTGCGCCACTGTTTAAGGTAAACACGTACCCTGAAACGGATTTACTGTCATCTTGGTCCGTTTGAAAACTTGAGTCTGTATAGCCCTCTAGTTTCAATTCAGACCCACTGTAGACTTGAAATACATCCTTAGTTCTTCTCAAGTACTTTAGGATGTTTTTCACTGCCTTCCAGTACTCTTCTCCTGGATTCGACTAATATAGGATCTTTTTAGATCTATCTCTATAGATCTTTATCCCTAAAATATAGGATGCCTCACCCAAGTCCTTCATGGAGAAGTGTTTAGATAACCAAATTTTGATCGACTGTAGCATAGGAACATCATTCCCTATCAATAATATATCATCAACATATAATACAAGGAATGAAACAGCGCTCCCACTAACCTTCTTGTACACACAAGGTTCATCCTCATTTTTGATAAAAGCAAACCCTTTGATTATCTCATCAAAACGGATGTTCCATCTTCGAGAAGCTTGCGTCAATCCATAAATGGATCGTTGCAGCTTATAGACTTGGTTTGTTCCAACCGTTGAAACAAAACCCTCTGGCTGTATCATATATATATTCTCCTCAAGCTCTCCATTGAGGAAGCCGTTTTCACGTCCATTTGCCAGATCTCGTAGTCATAATAAGCTGCAATTGCAAGCAAAATTCGAATGGACTTGAGCATATCTACTGGTGAGAAAGTTTCATCATAGTCAACTCTTTGTCTTTGTTTGAAACCTTTTGTAACCAGTCGGGCCTTATAGGTCTCTACCTTGCCATCTGCTTCAGTCTTTTTCTTAAAGACCCATTTACACCCAATAGGCTTAATGCCCTTAGGTGGTGAAACCAAAGTCCATACTTGGTTTTCATACATGGAGTTCATCTCGGATTTCATGGCTTCTAGCCATTTTTTTGAGTCTTCACTACTCATAGCCTCTTTGTAAGTCAATGGATCATCATCATCTATGATGCGTACCTCATCATCATCCTCTATGATGAATCCATACCTTTAAGGTATCTTCGGTACTCTTTCAGATTTACGAATAAGTTGTGGTACAGTAGGTTCTTCTACATGGTCAGGTACCTGACTTTGATCCGGAGTATTTTGTGGTTCTTAAACTTCTTCAAGATATATCTTACTCCCACTGACCCCTTAAAGGATAAACTCCTTTTCCAAGAAGGCAACGTGTTTCGCTACAAACACCTTTTGATCAGTAGGATGATAGAAATAATATCCTAAACTTTCTTTAGGATATCCCACAAATCTACACTTGTCGGATCTAGTCTTCAGCTTATCATGCTCAAACCTTTTGACATGAGCTGGACAACCCCAAGTCTTAACATGATTAAGACTAGGTTTCTTCCCTGTCCATATCTCATATGGGGTCTTTGGGACGAATTTGGTAGGTACCTTGTTAAGTAGGTATGCAGCCGATTCTAGGGCATAACCCCAGAAGGATACTAGAAGGTTGGTAAAACTCATCATGGAACGAACCATGTCCAACAATGTTCGATTTCTCCTTTCAGATACACCATTCAACTGTGGCGTCCCTGGTGGAGTCCATTGTGAGATTATACCATTTTCTTTGAGACAATTGAGAAACTCATTGGTCAGGTATTCTCCTCCTCGATCCGATCGAAGAATTTTAATACTTTTACCAAGTTTGTTTCTCTACTTCACTTCTGAATTATTTGAACTTTTCAAACGATTTAGATTTGTATTTCATTAAATACACATATCCAAATCTAGAATGATCATCAGTGAAAGTAATAAAATAAGAATACCCTCCTCGTGTATTCGTTGTCATAGGTCCACATACGTCTGTGTGTACCAACGCTAACAACTCTGTAACTCTTTCTCCTTTTCCACTAAAAGGAGATTTAGTCATCTTACCCATGAGACAAGATTCACAAGTTGGATATGATTCGTAATCAGATAGCTCTAAAAGCCCATCTTTATGCAACTTGGATAATCTTGTTTCATTGATATGACCGAGTCTACAGTTCCACATAAAGGTATAATTAACATCATCTCTTTTTCTTTTCTTAGTTTGTTCAATTTGAAGTATATTTTCATGCAAGTCAAGTATGTAAAGTCCATTCAGTAGGTTCCCAACACCATATAAAACATTTTTATTATAAATAGAACAATTGTTGTTCTTTATTATAATATTAAAACCATCTATATCCAATACAGAAATTGAAATAATGTTTTTAATGAGTGTTGGAACATAATAACAATTATTTAAACTAATGAACTTGCCCGAAGGCAGTGCTAAACAATAAGTCCCTATAGCTAATGCAACAACCTTTGCTCCATTTTTCACTCGTAGGATGACTTCATCCTTGTTCAGCTTTCTACTTCTGCTTAGTCCCTGCATATTATTACATATGTGAGAACTACAGCTGATATCCAATACCCAAGTAGAATTTTGACTATCAGAAAAATTAATTTCAATCATGAACAAACCTAGATCGGAAGTCAAAGTTTCTCCAAGCTTCTTTTGGTCCGCAAGATACTCCTTGCAGTTCCTCTTCCAGTGTCCTGGCTTATTGCAATGGTAGCAAATTCCTTTGCTATCTGGATCAAGTTTCTTTTTATCCTTTCTCTTCGCCTTGCCCTTAGCCTTCTTATTTTTTTTCTTCTCAGAAGATACCTTGGGCCTCTTCCTTTTCTTGGAAGAATCATCCACTAGTAAGACTTGGTTCTTGTTGGATGAGAAGTGACCTTCAGCAGTTTTCAACATGTTAAATAACTCAGGTAAGCTGACGTCCAACTTATTCATGTGAAAATTCACAATAAATTGTGAGAAGGTGTCCGAGAGTGACTGCAAGATCAAATCTTAGCTTAACTCCCCATCCATCACGAACCCAAGCTGTCCAAGTTGTTCAATCAGATTGATCATCTTAAGGACATGAGTCTCAACAGCAGTGCCCTCGGTCATACGAGATCAGAAGAGCTCCTTATATATCTGATATCTAGCAGTCCTACTTTCCTCACCATACAACTCTTTGAGATGCAGCAATATAGTAGGAGCATCCATAGTTTCATGCTGACGCTGAAGCTCATTACTCATGGATGCGAGCATGATGCATTGAGCCAAGATTGCATCATCTTGCCACTTTCTAAAAGTAGCAATCTCTTCCTCAGAGGCTGTTTCTGCAACATTTGCAGGGACTGACAAATTTAGGACATAAGAAATCTTTTCAGTAGTGAGAACAATTCTCAGATTCCTTAACCAGTCCGTGTAATTCGGTCCAGTCAGTTTGTTAGCATCCAGTATGCTACGCAGTGATAGTGAGTTTGACATTTTTAAATTCTGCATGTGAAATAGACAATATTTTAGCATACATTCATTTTATTAATCATCAAAATAAATTAGGTCTTTATTTAAATTGGTATCTCTCAGTTTTTCATCAAACTATATTACCCTCATTATATAGTTCGACAATTCTAATTAAAGATTTGCTAGTGAGATTAAGGATCCCATTTCAAATGTATATAGCCTTGTGTGACACAATAAACTATATATAAATAAATAAGTAGACAACTATTGTCAATTAAATCACTATGTAACTCCTTGTATTTTGCCTCTTAGATTATTTTGATCAAGTGTGACACATCCGAATCAAAATTATCCAAGTTTAGTCCAACCTAGCACTTCCATATATTCGAAAGAAAAACATTGTCCTTGTGTGACACAACAAAACAACATCGTTCAGTCTATTTATAAGCATCAAATGTGATAAAGCAACATCTTAAATATTTAATACTTGCCTTGTGTGACACAACAAACTCATATTAAATATTTAATACTCTATCGCTTTACCATGCTAGAAAGCGACATTCGATATTCCAAATATCTTTGAACGCTTAGGACTTAATATGATTTCTTTGAGGGGTTTGTAATTATTATTTGTCTCATCTTGTTTAGCGCACATGCACATATATATATAAAATACATGTCATATTATTTAACATGCGAAGCATGTTGGATAATATATAATATATACATAGTTAGCATGCACATATAGAATACTATATTCTACCCGGATTGATTATGGACTTTTATTCTAGTTTGGTTCACTAGAGCCACCAAGTGAATCAAAAGGTTAAACCTAGGGTGCAAGAATTAAATTTAAATATAACTATTACATTTAAACCCGAGCTCTAATACAAACGGGTTTTCAAGCGCTCCTTGCTCCTTTGTCCCTAATTCTTCAAAATTAATTCTAACTAGTCCTATTACATAAACTATTTACAATAAATAGAAACCTTGATCAGCAGTCAAGGGGAAGTACATAGGAGGGAGATAGAATTTACATTAAGAAAAATTAGAGAAGACGAGGTATGCAGACCCCATTTATAAAAACTCATACATTCAAGCATCCTCTAAAATAATTCCAATCACATATTGGTCAATAGTCCATAATCAATCCCTATTTATTATCATACATATCTCTATATGTATCAATAAATAACATTCATCTCATGAATAATAAAACCATTCCATATATGCATTGATATCAATTAATGGGCAAAAGTTTTGCTAATATTTAGTTTTGAAACAAAATAAACTCTTTTATTTTAATCAAAAACCAAATCTAAATTAAACTCCTTTAATTTTAGCAAACTGAAATCCTATTCCAGATAAAATAAACATCTTTATTTTAAACTTATATCAATTAAATAAACCATTTATTTTAATTAAAGAAAAATTATTTTTTCGGATTCTGCTGTCCGGCGCAGCTGCGCCCAGAATGAACTGGGAAACGGCGCAGTTGCGCTGAACCCCAGAAACGACTTTCTGGGTTTGGGCGCAGCTGCGCTCCAGAATGAACTGGAGCCGGCGCAGTTGCGCCGCGTAGTAGATTCTGCCCAAAAATTTCGATCCAATCACATACCATACACACATGGAATCATCAAAATCGATAATTAGCACAAGATTAGGCTTTGATACCACTGTTAGGTTTGTATATAACACAAGCATGCAATCAAATTACAAAAATAGGGCGGAAATGTGATAAAACGGATTTTAAAATTTTAATACAAACCATCACCATGATCAATCTATGTGCTCAATTAACGATATAAATGAAAGAGAAAGAGAATAAGAATTATACTCCTGTAGAACAAAGTTTCCTCGGGTACAAGTTCAACTCCTAGTCTTTCGTGTTCTCCTCGAATTCCACCGATTAAATTCCTTTGCTTGATCAACGTTAGCCACCCAAGTGTTTGGCCTCTAGAGGTGATCCACCAAGGAAGAATAGGTATTCAAGAAATTGGGTGTTGGCAAAACCCTAGTTTCTATCTCTATAGAAATTGTAAGTACTCTCCACAATCTAATATAAGAGTGTGTAACCTTAATCTATGATAAGACTTCTCTTATTTATAGATGTAGGAATAACCCTTCCCTAAACTATTTAGGATTAGGGTTTCTATTATAATTAAACTCCTTTAATTAATTCTGCTCCTAATCCAATTAGGAATTCGTGAGAGAGTACTTCTATTAATTAATTCCCAATCCCTATTAGGAATTAAATAATAGAAATAGTAATAATAACAATAAGACTCCTCTTATTAATTTATATTTAATATTTCCAAAATATTAAATAATAAATATTAAGCTATTTAATTTATTCTATCTCCATAGACTAAATTAAATACACTTAACTTATTATTACAATTATGCCATTTACTTCTTAAATAAATATTTTTCTTTTGCGGTGTGACCCTTTAGGTTCTCTATATTAAACCGGTTGTGAATAAATCAATTAGAACAATTTTAATCTTATTTAAATAAATAAATTAAACTATTTAATTCATTTAAATAAATAGTATTTATTCTACAATAAGGGTAAGCCCCCTTAGCGATCAACGACTTTCCAGATAATATAGATTTCAACATTAATCACAAAAGAACCTTTTAGTGCATAGTTACCGTACAATTCAATCTTTCTACCATACAATGTCCCAATTAAATATAAGACATGGAATTACTGTCAAGTCTTATTTTATTTAATTATATGTATTTCGATTCCCAAATGCACAACTCTAAATAATACAAATTAGAAACTCCTTTCTAATTTCATTCTACCTTGGCCAAGGACTACTGAGTTGTCATTTATCGAATCACATAGGACATTCACATCTTTTACTAGACGTGGTAGATTCTTTGTTGATCATTCACCTATCTCCATGTACAACTTATTATACACAATCATACCCTTTGATATACCCTAAAGGTCTTAAGGGACATGTCAAAGTATAACTCATCATACACAAGATACTATGATGATCTCAAGTCCAAGGATCACTTGTACTACTATCACTAGAGGAATTCCTATTGACAGGCGAGTAAAACTCCATTAGGTATTCCTTAGCGAGCCACGTTCAGTGAACTTATTCTCCAATAAGTACCTACATACTTGCTTTAGTGTCGCCACACAAATGATTATGAGATCAATCATCCTCTTCCTAAGAGCAAGCAACGTATGTACTAATCTATCCGGATTCACTAATCCCCTTTTTAGTAATCCAATGATTAGGAACGATTTTAGTTTGTGAGCTATCTAGAATTTAGATCTCATTAGCATGATCATCATCATGATTCTAAAAGCATTGCTCAAAACTATGAGTTTATCACATTTAATATAACAGCACCATGTAGATAATATAAAATGCCTGTTAAGAAAAACAATTCTTTTATTAATAAATGAATAAGATTACAAAGTATACGCTACATCATATCACATATGATTGGCTTGTGTGCATACTACTTTCACTTACATCATTATTCGATGATATAAATAATAAATGCGGATAAATTTAAACTTTTTATAACATACTTTCATACACCTGGGATCTGTAACACGATCCAACCTTATCTTTACTGTACTTAACAGTAACATCATTATAGCCGTTAAAACTTAGCTATGTTAATCCTTTTTCTCAAATCCAGAGATCACAACCTTTATCATCTTATATTTATATTCACTATACACATTTACCATTACATTTATCTACTTTACAAGATCATTGTAAGGTTACATCTCATATTCAATTGAACAGTTTTGTTCAACGTCTATTTATCAAGTATATTAAAATTTATATAACTCAATTAAATCACATATCAACAAATGGCACCAGCTTGATACAAACTAAATTTATTAAAGCAACACGCCTTATATAATCACATTGCATTTCGAATCTTCAATGCTATAATGTATGTTAATTCAATGTTCAGCTGCAAAATTATTTGCAAGGTTGAGCATGACGGCCCAGCAAGTCCAATAGTTTACACATTTCATGCTTCATATAACACACACTTGCATTTTATTCATGCATCATAAATCTTAGTCAATGCGTCTACATATGCTTCATACATCTCATGATATGCATCATATTCATCATGTAGTGCATTACAAATTCCATGCAGCATAACTAACACATGCTTCTCATATTTTTATACTCTACATTTAATCACATAACATTCATATATCCAATTTGTTCACACAAAACTACAAATCTCATTAACTACCATACAAGCATGGTTCAATACACATTAGCACATAGGAGTAAGTTATTGAAGAACTTGCCTTTAAGCGTTCCTTGCACAATTAGGATAACTCGTCCTTCAAATGACCTACACGATTAAGTGTACATACGTACCATAATTAGCCATATAATGATACTTAGTAATCATTTATGTTAACTCTACTTTATATTTCATCATTCTTCCTTTTTAACTTCGATACACAATGTTCAATCATGTGTTTAAGGCTTACTAGAACACTTTATTGTCCATTCGGTTTATTTACGTTAAACTTCCTTTCACGTCTTATCACGTTTCCTTTTGAATTCCTTTGCTCAAACTAGGATTAATTTGTCCAATATTTTTCTGGCCAGGCTAAACACCATCTCAGGTTTATAAATCACACCATATAAAATTATAAATACCAAGACGTTGAAATAGTACTCAAGTCAGGCTTAAAAGCTTCCTTTTCAAAAATCTTTTAATTTTTATTTAAATTCTTATTTAATTCATTCTTTGCTAATTCAATCCATTCATGGATAGTCTGAACACCAAATATGGCCCATATTACGTTATATCTGTAACGCTCCCGAATTTGGATGATCGCCGCCCGAATAAGGGTTTTATGTTAACTCGACATCTTTCGTAACTTAACCAATGATCCCATAATCATATTGGTTGAATTAGTCTATTACAGACTATAAAAATATAAATTTCCTTAACTTCATCCCTAGATCTTAACTTGATCTCGATCTCATTCTTTCTACAAGTATCAACTTGTAGTTCATTCGTATATATGGATAATACCATGTATGTATATATATATATATATATATATATATATATATATATATATATATATATATATATATATATATATATATCGGTCACATTTTAAACTTAGGATTCAGACATTCTATAATTTTACATATCCAAGTTTCACAGTATTAATAACAAAGATTGTTTTTGGCAACAGAGGAGCGCATTTCGATAATTTTGGCATCTTACCGGCGCTCATTAGTGTAACCTCAGTGCTTATAGGACTCCCAATATCATTCAATACCATCACTTAGACATATATCCTTATAGATTTATCTCTTCATATTGATATTTCCTATTTATCTGAATTTCACAATATTAATAACACACTTGTACTTGGAATAGAGGAACCTTGCAATGAATTTGGTTTCTTCATCGGTCTAGATCCCTGGTCTTACAATACTCCAAATGTTATTCAATATCCTTATTTAGATTTATAGTTCTTTATCAACATTGTATTAATGTTTTACTATCTATCTGAAGTTTAGAGTATCGACATAACTTGATCAGTCCATATTACCAATACCCTCACTCAGATTTATAGTTTTTTAACAATTCTAAGTTATATCAAAGTAAAGACATAACAACATTCTGATAATAATAACATGATATTATTAATATAATCTTCGATTACAAGGTTTTCTTGTTCGTATTACAACAATTGTTATGACTAAATACAAATACAAGTAATTAAAATATGAAACCTAGTCTACGCTTCTTCTTTACGTTCATGATCTTCTTATCATTCTCTCTTAACTGCAATTAAAGGTTTATTTTCAAGAATGGGAACTACGGCTCAGCAAGTCTATCTAATAACACATAAATATT
Source organism: Aralia elata (assembly GCA_034770075.1). NCBI lineage: Eukaryota > Viridiplantae > Streptophyta > Magnoliopsida > Apiales > Araliaceae > Aralia > Aralia elata. The sequence continues at coordinate 28,355,047 of CM068380.1, read as the reverse complement.
TTATGCTTTCATATAAACTTTAACATGCTTGACTTGACATAACTTTCAGTTAACGACCATGTTAACTCATTCTTAATGATAGAGACATAATCATATATGGCATAACACATCATTAAACACTTAACATTTAATCATCATATCCTACTTAACATCATATAAGGCTTTCATACATATACTTTCACATATCAACTATCATATATGAACAAGCTTAGAAATAGTTGCACATAGATTTAAGATAGAAGACTTGCCTCGAATCGAAACTAAGGTTTCCCGATAAACGTTTAAAACTCTCTTGAAGTTGTAAGCTTTAACTATTTCTTTGCAACTTTCAATACTTGAATAAAGGTTTATTCGCGAGAATGAGTACTACGACTCAACAAGTCTATCTAATAATGTGACACCCCCAAATTCAGGTACCAATATCTCGAATCTGGTGCTCACGATAAAGTATATCCATACACCTCTAAACAACATAAATCAACTAATGCGGAATAAATAAACATATGTTGTTCATTACAAAAGGTTTACTATGATCCCAAGGTCTATAACCTTAAATAGAATACATCGCATAATACATTAATTATACAAAACTACTCCATGATTACATAACAGAATAGTACAAATAACTATTCCTTAAGCTTTTCTTTGCCTTTGTTCGCTTTGGAACTCTCCGGCTTAACTACAATAGGTTCATGATATAGAAAGGGTGAGCAACTACTTTATCCAACAAGTTTAAAATGAATGAAAAGATATATCATAAAGGAATGAGAATAATAATTGCATAATTCGACAATTTAAGAACATTGAAGAAATAGCTAACAATATAATCAAAGTTCAAATGAAGAAATGAATATTGATTATTTACTGCTGAGTGGTCCAATAGACAATGAACTTTTTGGCCAAAGGATCAGTCATTCAACTAACCCTTTTAAACGTCTGGCCCGTCAGTAGTACTTGAGGGGATCAGCCTCTAGTACCCTATGTATATGCATAACATTTAACTCTAACTGCATCGAATAACCGACACATTAAAATCTCCTAAATAAGGGTTACTCTCTTAGTCTAAGAATCCATACCAACAACCGGTTTGGATAGCTTTTAAAATAATAACATGTATATGTCTAGCCGAAACAAATAGCGTAGACTATTTCTTTAAACAATTCATGAATGAAGATCTTACGTTTCACACTCCAACAATAGATAATGAATTCAAATGCACAAGGTGCGAATATCAATAATTATCTTGGATGTGGAGTAATTTACAATAATTAATCCACTAATATCATTTGAAAGTAATAACTCGTTTAGAGTCATTAAACTTGCAACAATATACAACATTTATATAAAATAGGAAACTTGCCCAAATGTAAAGGTTGAGTAAGTTTAAGAAACTTGCATTTAATATATAGAAAGAATAAAGTTAGGAAACTTGCCCCAACATAAGGGTTAGACAAGCTTTAGGAAACTTGCAATCCATAAGAATAAACTCGCACAATAATAAAATTTGTACGGGTTAGGAAACTTGCATAATATTCAACATGTATATAGGATAGGAAACCTGCTCAATATAATTCGAGTAAAGTCAGGGAAACTTGCCTGAAGCGCTGCTACAATATTAAAACACACGCTCCTTAATATCCTACACAATTAAGTACATATTCACATAATAATTAGTCACATACTGGATACCAAATAATGGTTTACACTACTCTATAATGTCCCATTCATATTAAAAATAAAATATTAAACATGGTTATACACACTAGTTGTGGCGGTATAACGCTTGCACGTCTGTATGCCAAACTTGCCTATTCGAATGCCCAAACGACACGCAATTGCGTACGCCTAGCATGCCCATTTGATTTATCTAATACCCATTGGTTAATGCTAAGTATCATTAAAATCCATAAAATTCATGTTTTAGAACTTAGAACATCATAACTTAGCATCAAAAACATTGCACGTTGCACACGCGCATGTTTGACGCCCTCCGATTGTCTCCAACCGCACAATAGTCCTAACGATGGCCAATTTGGGAATTGATCTCGACCTCAAATGTTACAACTTATTAAAATAAAGTTGTAGGTCTACTCTTGCTCTTTCTGAATCATCTTGAATCACCTAAATCCGAGTTCGTATGAGAAAGTTATGCCTATGTTACTAAAGGACGTCAAAGCTGATTCTGGCCTAACATTGGCCCGGCGTATATACGCCCAAAATGTGCCTGTGACCGTCGTATATATGCCCAAGATAGTAGCATCGGCGTAAAGGCAGCGTATATATGCCCGAAAGTAGCTTTGTTCTTTCTTGGATGCTCTGTTTTGACACACTTACTACAAACTTTCATAACTTCTTTTATACACGTTCAAATTAGTCAATTTCGGACTCTGTGGACTCCTAATTCATCGGGCTACAACATATCAAAAATTCATAGACACCCATTAACATTAACATGTCCAAATCTTAAGCCAGAGTACTAAGTTCATACTCTGTTTTTGAGTGTTCTAAGTCTTCTTCACTAAAATCATCACCAAATCTTTGTTTTTACACCTTTTTACTCGATTCCAGTTAGGTTAACTTTGTAACCCATGGAACTACAATACCATAACAACAAATAAATTATACAAACACAAAATCATAGCTACAAAGTCCTCTAAATCGTCCAATAGTCTATGTTCATGTCCAAAGTCCATTGTTCTTCATGTTCTTCATCCTTTAAGCATAGGTACGGATTATTCTTGTGTTTTTGGTTCCCCTTTAATGTTATTAATGACTTATAAGGTCCCTTAACAACATTTACAAACAATCATAACAAACAAAAACAACAAGAATCGCCATAAATCTGACACACAAGCTTAAGAGCTCAAAACTAAGAAAACTTGAAAAACTTAACAAGAAATCGAATGGATGGATTTGATTAATTGTTTACCTCTGTAAATCCTTACTAGATGATTAAAAAGATTGGCTAGGGCTTTCTTGAGTTCTTGTTCTTTGCTTTGGCTTCCTTCTCTTCTTCACTCGTGCACCACCTCTCTCTCTAGAACTTCTTCTTCTTCCTTCTTTGTGTTCTGCAGATTGCTTCCTTCCTCTCTTAGCAAATGGACTGAGCTTGATTCAAAAGAAGGAAACGGATTGAATGGCTTGGAAAGATGAAATGTACATAAGTCTTTCTCTTCCTTCTTCTCTTCTCCCTTGTAGCTTTTCTTCTCCACCCGCTCCTTGAATCTTCAGCACTCTCTCTCACTCTCACTCTCACTCTCTCTCTCTATTTGCACCAACAAGGAAAGGATGATGGATGGAAGAAGTTTGAAATCTGCAGATGGAATGGGAGAGAATGAATGATTTGGTAGAAGTGGAGGGAGTGATTTAGGGAGAAATGGGTTGGCGGCTCAATGTTGTCCGACCCTCCCCTCTACTCTCTCATTTGATTGGTCTAAAATGGTAGGTTGGTTCCCTCTTGGAGTAACATGCAAAAATAATTACACAAATACACAAAAATATATCTGAATACTCTCACTTTTGTACCTAATTGGGTAAATAACTCTACCCAAAATTAAAATGGATACTCCCATAAATTATTGGGACACATAAAAATAATTATTATGAGATTTGTCCAAATATTCGGAATACCCATATAATACATTTCGGATACGGATAAAATCACGTATCAGCTCAAATAAAATTTCCGACGCTTGGAAAAATTATTCATTCGCATACATGCATTAACTAAATTATTCAACATCGAAAAAGACGTAAAAAAATATTTGGCATGAACAATGTCATGAATAGTGCCTAGGGAAACGTGTCCCGTGAATAGTGATTTAGCGACGCTACGCGAAATCAATTATTCACTTAAACAAAACTATAACACGTAAAATTTCATACATTCACATAATCCAGGTTGTCACACAACCTTTAAACACGTAACACAAAATAATATTAATAAAATATAATATATTCATTAATATTCAAAATTAAAATTACAAGGCAATTTTAGAATTTCTGGTCGTTACAAATAACACAGAAATAGTTTATGCTTTCATATAAACTTTAACATGCTTGACTTGACATAACTTTCAGTTAACGATCATGTTAACTCATGCTGAATGATAGAACATAATCATATATGGCATAACATATCATTAAACACTTAACATTTAATCATCATATCCTACTTAACATCACATAAGGCTTTCATACATATACTTTAATATATCAACTATCACATATGAACAAACTTAGAACTAGTTGCACATAGGTTTAGGATAGATGACTTGCCTCGAATCGAAACTAAGGTTTCCCGGTAAACGTTTAAAACCTTCTTGAAGTTGCAATCTTTAACTATTTCTTTGCAACTTTTAATATTTGAAATATATCTAAAGAGTAATTTTGCTCTTGAAATACTTGTGAATTGGTGAGTTATAAGTGAAGGAGGAAGGACCTATTTATAGGATTTCCTAAGTTAGGGTATAATGGTCTTTAAGCCACAAAATATCTTCTCAACACTTAGACCCTAAGTAAACTTAGCCCTGAAGTTTACTTAGCCTCAAAGTTTAATAAGCCCCGAAGTTTACTTAGCTTTGAAGTTTACTTAGCCTCGAAGTTTACTTAGCCTCGAAGTTTACTTAGCCCCGAAGTTTACTTAGCCCCAACGTTTTTTTAGCCTTAAAGTATTTCCATTAGTTTAACTTTTACTGTTCGTACTTGATTTTTCGGTACTTTTGTTCCGAATAAACACTATTTTGTAAAACGAAAAGTTGATACGAAGTGGCACGTTTTTCGGTGAATACTGTTTTTGACGATTATTTTTCAAAATATGGTTAAACGATCAAAAAGTCAAATAAAATATTTCTTTTCGTCTTTTTCCCTATTTCTTTTTATTCTCGTGAATAGTATTTTACACGTTTTTCGAGAAAAACTTTTATTTGATAATACATATATGTGTTCCATACAAACACTAAATCTTCAAACGAAACGTTCAAAAATGAAAAGCGTTTCTGTATAAATAGCAATTCCCGCGTTTTCTGCGAAAAAACTTTTATTGGTTCCCTATGATCTATGACTCATATAAACACTATTTTGTGAAATGTGAAAAGTCCCACAACAATGCATGACAAATTTCACGAGCATAACTGGTTTCTAGGTTTTAACCCTTAAGGTTTAGGTTTTAACCTTTTTTCCTAATTTAGGTTTTAGCCTTAAATTAACTTCTTCATCTTAATAGTGTTAAGGTTACCTACTTAAACCAAAACATAAAATCCTACGTATAGAAAAAATCATATAACACATTTGAAGCTAAATTGAATCTTATTTATTCATACAACACCTAGCTTAGGTTATAGCTCTAACCTCTAATCGTATATAATCGTATCTACGAGTCGTTTTTAGTTTTTCAAATAGCTCAACGTATATTTGAGCAATCATTCTTAGGTTTTAAATATTGACAACCTTTATTAGATCTTGTCAGATCACATTTGAAATATTTGGGATATTACATTCAACCCAACTTATAAGAATTTCGTCCTCGAAATTAACTTTACATATAACTTTAGTCATTCAATATCATATTTATATGTTCTATAAATATTCAGGACATTACATTCTCTCCTCCTTATAAGAATTTCATCCTCGAAATTATAGTATATTCATCTCTATTCTTTTCTCCACTTAATATGAATTTTAATTCATATAACTTAACTCATTATAAGTTTATCTCATTCTATGAATTTTCTTATTTCATCATAAACTTATATTAAATTCATAATACTTAAATTAGGTCAACAATGTTTATTTATGTATACATATTTCCTTTCATAACTCTAGGGTTTAAACCTTCAATCATATTATATCTTTTCTTCTTTTAGAGGATCACTCTAATTGGTATTAAGGGTCTATAAGACCTTAAACCGTTTTCATATTCTATGGGTACTATATGACCCACAAATGTTTGACAGTCACAAGGACTAAAAAACTCTTAACTCTTGTTCATAACATTTCTATCATAATAATAACTTAGTTGTTATTTAAACCAAAACTTTTCTTTCAATACCCGTCAAAATCATATTATTCGACATCAAGCCAACCCATCAGAATCATAGTGTTCGATCTCATGCTTAACTTTGACACCCATCGGAATCATATGTCCGATTTTTGGGCTCAAATTTTTGGACACATAGCGTTCAATACTTATGTCAGAATCATGTGCCTGACCTGAGGTATTCCCCTTTTTCAGGGTTGTTCATTTCAGTTACTATTATGATCAAACTTAACCTCGTTCATCCTTAGTCTATATTAATTTCTAACTACATACCTATTTAGGTCATTACCTTTTTGGTCTGACATTATCATTAGCAATTCAATATATATATGAGCAAAGAATCACCTTCTCAAGATATATATAAAGAATATTTTGACACCAGATTTCAATCAATTATCAATATAGTAAACTGAGTGTTTCCTCCACCCAAGAACTAATGAATCAGTTTCCCGTCTCATTAACATTGCCACAATTGCATCAACAGTGCCTACCGGCTTTACGGTACCTCAACACTGTACAACTGTGTCTTCAGTGAGTTAGATCGGTTCCCTAACGAATATTAAACTCCTACCCATACAAGAGAGTCGTTCAATTATTCCCTCTGCCTATACAAGAGTTTTTCATCTCAGACACTAGCATGAGTTTTTAATTGAAATCCCTACTCATTTCTTAACTATCTTATGAATTTCTTTAATCCATATTACTAGCATTTTTCTATGAGTTTACTCCTCTACTTACTCAGGTTTTATGCAAAATAATATAATTTAAACATAATTCCGAACACATAACTTTAATCAGATAATATTTGATTTATTTCAACGTTACTCTTTAATCAGTATATTTCTTTCACATAATGTTTTTATGTATTAAGATTTAATAAGATTTATTCATATCTTTACTTATCTACGAACTCTTCACAAGTCCATTAACTCTTAATCCATCAGATTATACTCCAAAGTACTCGTTACCAACTATAATGCCCCTGACTTCGGACGATCGCTGCCCGAATAATGGTTCTATGTTAACTCAACATCTTTTGTAACTTAACCAATGATCCCATAATCATATTGGTTGAATAAGTCTATTACAGACTATAAAAATATAAATTTCCTTAACTTCATTTATGGATCTTAACTTGATCTCAATCTCATTCTTTCTACAAGTATCAACTCGTAGTTCATTCGTATATATGGATAACACCATATATATATCGGTCACATTTTAACCTTAAGATTCAGGAATTCTATAATTTTACATATCCAAGTTTCACAGTATTAATAACAAAGATTGTTCTTGGCAACAGAAGGGCACATTCCGATAATTTTGACATCTTACCGGCGCTCATTATTGTAACCTCAGTGCTTACAGAACTCCCAGTATCATTCAATACCCTCACTTAAACATATATCCTTATAGATATATCTCTTCATATCGATATTTCCTATTTATCTGAATTTTACAATATTAATAACGCACTTGTACTTGGAACATAGGAACCTTGCGATGAATTTGGTTTCTTCATCGGTGCTAGATCCCTGGTCGTACAGTACTCAAAATGTTATTCAATATCCACATTCATATTTATAGTTCTTTATCAATATTGTATTAATGTTTTACTATCTATCTGAAGTTCAGAGTATCGGCACAACTTGATCAGTACATATTACCCTCACAAGATTTATAGTTTTTTAACAATTCTAAGTTATATCAAAGTAAAGACATAACAACATTCTGATAATAATAACATGATATTATTAATATAATCTTCGATTACAAGGTTTTCTTGTTCGTATTACAACAATTGTTATGACTAAATACAAATACAAGTAATTAAAATATGAAACCTAGTTTATGCTTCTTCTTTACGTTCATGATCTTCTTATCATTCTCTCTTAACTGCAATTAAAGGTTTATTTGCAAGAATGAGAACTACGGCTCAACAAGTCTATCTAATAACACATAAATATTTTATGCTTTCATATAAACTTTAACATGCTTGACTTGACATAACTTTCAGTTAACGACCATGTTAACTCATGCCTAATGATAGAACATAATCATAGATGGCATAACATATCATTAAACACTTAACATTTAATCATCATATCCTACTTAACATCATATAAGGCTTTCATACATATACTTTCGCATATCAACTATCATATATGAACAAGCTTAGAAATAGTTGTACATAGATTTAAGATAGAAGACTTACCTCGAATCGCAACTAAGGTTTCCCGATATACGTTTAAAACTCTCTTGAAGTTGTAAGCTTTAACTATTTCTTTGCAACTTTCAATACTTAAAATATATCTAGAGAGTAATTTTGCTCTTGAAATACTTGTGAATTGGTGAGTTATAAGTGAAGGAGGAAGGGCCTATATATAGGATTTCCTAAGTTAGGATATAATGGTCTTTAAGCCACAAAATATCTTCTCAAGACTTAGCCCCTAAGTAAACTTAGCCCTGAAGTTTACTTAGCCTCAAAGTTTACTTAGCCCCGAAGTTTACTTAGCCCCGAAGTTTACTTAGCTCCAAAGTTTACTTAGCCTAGAAGTTTACTTAGCCCCGAAGTTTACTTAGCCTCGAAGTATTTCTATTAGTTTAACTTTTACTGTTCGTACTTGACATTTCGATACTTTTGTTCCGTATAAACACTATTTTGGAAAACAAAAAGTTGTTCTGGAGTGGTACGTTTTTCGGTGAATAGTGTTTTTGACGATTATTTCTCAAAATATGGTTAAACGATCAAAAAGTCCAATAAAATATTTCTTTTCGTCTTTTTTCCTATTTCGTTTTATTCTCGTGAATAGTAATTTGCACGTTCTTTGAGAAAAACTTTTATCTGACAATACATATCTGTGTTCCATACAAACACTAAATCTTCAAACGAAACGTTCAAAAATGAAAAGCATTTCTGTATGAATAGCAATTCCCGTGTTTTCTGCGAAAAAACTTTTATTGGCTCCCTATAATCTATGACTTATATAAACACTATTTCGTGAACTGTGAAAAGTCTCACAAGAATGCAAGACAGATTTCACGGGCATAACTGATTTTTAGGTTTTAACCCTTAGGGTTTAAGTTTTAACCTTTTTTCCTACTTTAGGTTTTAACCTTAAATTAACTTTTTGATCTTAATAAGTGTTAAGGTTACCTACTTAAACCAAAACACAAAATCATACGGATAACAAAAATCATATAGCACCTTTGAAGCTCAATTCAAGCTTATTTATTTATGTAACACATAGCTTAGGTTATAACTCTAACCTCTAATCATATACGATCATATACGATCTTATCTACGAGTCGTATTTAGTTTTTCAAATAGCTCAATGTATACTTGAGCAATTGTTCTTAGGCTTTAAATATTGACAACTTTTATTAGATCTTGTCAGATCACATTTGAAATATTTGGGATAATTCCGTCGATTTTAAACCTTTTTCTTGTAGTGTATGATACATAACCTACAGCTCTGATTGCATAAAACTTATCTTGAACCAACTGCACCAGCGCGGCCGCGCTGGTATTATGCCTTGGAAGTGGCGTGACCGTACCACTTCGGGTTCAGATGCAGACATGCTCTGTTTTAGCAGAACTTGAAACTTAATTCTCAAATCTTTCGAACATGCCTCTTAGATGTTAACTTATTATACCAGATAACTAAAACCAATCTTCTCTTTGATTTTACAATATCAATTACTATATACATCAGTCAAATTCCTTTCATTACCAAGTTTTTAGAAATCAATTCTCATTCAAATATTCTATCAAATAGGATGTGGATATAACCTTAGAAACTTATATTCATAGCTCTGCTAACTATTTACTACCCAGATTTCCATAGAAAGCTTCTGAGCATATCTTAAACCATTCTAATTGACCCATATAACCAATACAAAGAATTTTTGGCAATCCCACTACCTAATCAATTCTTTCAAGTTATTTCTTAGAAATTTCCTAAACTAACATTTCCCAAACTAACAAAATATATAAGGAATTGTAAATTACCTCCTAGTTGCTTTAATTCTCCTTCTGGAATGCTTAATTTCTCCATCCAAATCAATAGCTATGCGATGTTTTATGGATTAAACTAGTATGGAACTATGGAATGATTTCACTAACACCAGAAAATTAAGAAGAGAAGTACCAAGCTTTATTTTTATAGAGACTCTATGATTGCTCAATTCGTTATAGGGGAGCTGGAGTTTATATCCGACCATTTCACATTGCATAATCTGTAATAACCCAAGATTTTCGATATATTAAAATAAGAAATTTTACGTATGAATTTTTTTTATATAATAAAATTATTTTTATTATATATTAAAGCAAGTATGGGAATGTGTGTAAGGAAATAATATGAATATGTAATATGTACATATATATTTATTTCATATATGGTTTCAAATAAATTTCTTATTAAAGAAATAGTTGATAATAATAAATTATATTCTGTTAATAAGTTAATTCTTATATTAAAGATTATTTATAAAAATATGATTATTATATTATTTAAATGATAAAAATATATTTTAAGGAATGATTATTAATATTATTATTATTACTATGATTATTTCTTTATGATATGAATTTGTAAGATTAGTCAATTTATTTTAAATTGACTAAGTATGGTAATGTGGTAAAGTGACACTACGGATCAAAACCTAATTTGATCTATGATTATGAATTTTAATGATTAATACAATTATTGTTATAATTGTATTTAAAATGGATTTATGTGTATTATGAATAATAAGAATTTATTTTCTTAAGGAAATTTGAATACTAAATATAAGTATTGATTATACTTGAATTGTAGTGCCCGTGAATTTTAAACGTCATTATTAATTAAATATATAAATTAAATTTTTAATGAGTTAGTTTGTGTGCCTATTTGAACCTTTTGTGTGCATTGGTAGCCTACATGACTAGGTGATGAATTGTTTTAAGTTGAGTAAAGGGGGTCACTAATAGTATAGTTAAATTAGTGAACAAGCCTTAAGGTTTAATATCAATTAAATTGATAAAGTAGTTACTAATTAATCATGCAAGTAAATTGAATATACTTAGTATATTGAATTGAGTAAATTAATTAATAAAAGTATTAATTAATGAGAATATTGTCACATTGAATAATAAAATTTAATAGTTCAATTAGTAATCAATTTCTAATTGATTAGCTTATTTAATTAAGGAACTAAGACCAATTATTTATTTGATCATGGGTGTAGTAATTAATAGTGTGGCAAATTAATTAATCAATCATTGGGTTAAATTAAATGACCCAATATTGCATTAAATAGATTTAGATTTTATTAGCCTAATTAGGTTACAAGTTAAAGAGATATGTGTAAGTAATTAAATTCCATAAGATTGGAAATAGAAACCCTAAATAAACAATTAGGGTAATACATATTAAAATTATTAAACTATGTTTATTACCTATTAAGCCCTATTAAGCCTTTTAAGGCATGAAATTATGTCAATCAACTTGCTTTATTTGGTAACTCTTACACAAAGGACAAGGTTGTCAAGCTCCCATTGGTGGAAAATCTAATTAGCACACTTAAAGATAAGATTAAGGCTAAATGGAAGGGATAAGGTGAACTCTTATATCCAATGGGTAAGAAAGATGTGGGGGATAATAGCATGAATTCTAATTTAGCATTATACTTGCAAGTATTCTATCCTTTCATTTCATTTCAAGTTCATTTCTTCTTTTCATCTCCTTCTTTCATTTCTCCCAAGCAAGAACACAAAGTGAGAGCTTAGAGAGAAAAAGAGAGTGAGATTAGCATAGTTCATGCATCCCAAGTTCATCACATACTTTGGTAGATCAAGGAGAGTAGCTACAAGATCAAGGTGAAACCCTAAATCATTTTCTTCTTTCTTACTTTGTTTTATTTTTATAGTTTTTGAGAGATTTTGTTCTAAGACTCAAGAATCATTAGATATTCATTCTTTATGTATAGATCTAATCCTCTTGAGTGTTAGAATGGAGATTCAAAGGAAGAAAAGGAACTTATGTTCTTAAAGGGTAAAAACCTTAGCTTTTCTTCACTTGGATCACCCATAACTTGAGATCTACAACTTGGATTTGTGATCCGTCGAAGGAGGGTGCTAGATACATGAGTTAGCTAGTAAACCCAAGTGGTAGAACACAAATCCAATAATTTTTGAAGCCTTGGGGGCTATTTTCCCAAAACAGTCCAGCTATAAAACTTAAAACTTTAAAACCCTAAAAGCTTGCTGTCCTCGTTTTTCCAAAGGTTATTTCGGCCAGTTATAAACCTTTTAAAAATCTGGAAAAAATTACAGAGATACCTTAAGAAGTTATCTACAAGTAGGAAAAAGAACGAACACGTTTCGATGTGTAGTTTTTGTGTAATGGCTTTTACCGTGAAGGACTCCTAAATATTTATATCCGGATTTCTCACTGTGTATACCTTGAAAACATATGAAAGTTTTACCGTATGTTTATGTATAGTATGAGAGTGTACCCTGAAAATTTCATAATTTTCTGAGCAAAACTCCATTTATGAAAAATGTAACAAGATTTAGAGGTTTTGGGTACTTTAAATATAGTAAATCACTTTCTAAAATTCCAGGAAAATTGGTGGATCATTGTTGGATCATATACTATCCAGATCCAGAGGATAATAATTTTCAGAGCCTATTTGCTATTTTTCATAATAATGTTATAGTTATGGTTAAAAGAAAATAAATGGTTAAATGATGTCATAAATAAGGAAAATGTGATTTTTAAGCTTGGATACTCCTAATATTATATATTCTAACTATTGAGGGGTATTTTGGTAATATTTAATGAGAAATAATATTTATGACCTTTTATGGGTAGTAAATGAGTTGTTTAATAAAGGGTAAAACAATTAGAATAAATTGTTTATTCGCCTAATAACTTATTAAAATATTACTATGATATTTGTAATATAAGAATTCGATATTTTTTAGTAAACAAAAAAATATTAAGGTTAAAACTTCATGGAAATATTATTGAATGGGTAATAATATTTGTTTTAAGCATTAATAAATGATTAAGATGTTATTAAAATGGCTAATAATATTAGATTAAAATATTATTAATGATATGAGAATTAAAATATTATTAAGAGATTAATAATATTAGATTAAAGTATTATTGGATGATTAAAATATTATTAAGATGTTAATAACATTAGTAAACGAATAAAAGTGTTATTAGTGGACTAATAATACCAAGAGGTGAATTAAATATTATCAGGATTGATAATATTAAGTGTCTTATAGGATTTACGATAGTTTATTAACTTATGTGTGCTATGTGATTTGCTTAATTGTTAAATAAATAGCATAAGTAAGCGTATCGATATACAACTACGCAGTACTAATTGGTAGATCGACGTTATCAATGTTAGGTTCTTCAAGGCCAATTAGTTAAAGCTAGAATTACTTGTAGCTGAGCAGACAGGCAAGTTCCCTAACTTCATTCTTTCAGTATATTGAATGCAAGTTCTATCTTACTCAACTTTTATATTGAGCAAATTTCTAAACCTTATGCATTATTTTTAATTCGTGCAAAAAGGTATATATTGTTGCAAGTTATTCTTTAAGCTTGAATCTTATCTCCAAGCATGCTTTAAGTGGTTTAATTACTTTTAAAATTATTCCACCTCTATGTATTTATTGACATTCGCACTCGTGCATTTGAATTTGTACATTTATTTAAGTTCCGAGATTTAGGAACTATTCATAATTAAGTCTGAACCTTTGTTCGGTCAGACAAAGTATGTGAAATTTATAAAAGCTATCCGAACCAATCAATGGTGAGGATTCTTAGACTGTATGAACACCCCTTTATTTATAAGGGAGTACCCCACGTACCGTATATAAGGTACAAATAGCAGAATTAAATGTTATGCATATACATAGGGTACGCGAGGCTGATCCCCTCAAGTACGTTATTCTGTAGCCAGTAACCAGAGGGTCAACCAGCTATTGACTCCTTTGGAAGTTATCGTTCAAAGTCTATTTGACTATCAATTGTTTTAAAAGCAATTATTTTCTTGCTTCTGATTTTTCAAATGTTGAAATTCCTTAATATCCCTTCATCATGATATATCCTTATTGTCATACTTTAAACTTGCTGGGCAAACTCGTTGCTCATTCTTGCTATATCATGACTTCATTGCAGCTAAACCCGAGACGTCAGGGAAGAACAAAGGGAAAGAAAAGATGAAATGATAGACTTCTCGTAGCAGATTTTAGATGCATGTGTTAGTTAATTACTGTTAATGTAATTTAAACCCTGATAGCTATTTAGGGTATGGATTGTGTAAATGTTTAAGGTTAATCGTATTCTGGGACTAGTAACACCTTGTAATGAACAACGTATGTTTATTTTATTCCGCATTTTAGATACCATATGTTGTTATAGGTGGATGTTTATGTTGGATCGTGATGACCGGATCCGGGTATTTGGAGACCCGAATTTGGGGGCGTCACATGAATGCATGTATGTATAATATGTGATTCAATGAGTATGATAATTATTTATCAATGATGATAAATATGTTATGACTTATGTGGATAATGTATGTGACTAATTGTTAGTTAAAATAGAGCCCACTAATAATTATGTAAATTAGTAGATTAACCTAAGAATATTAATATTAAACAATTGGTAAGATAGTAAGTTAATTCAATAATATAGTAAGTGAATAAATTTTGTACATTAATTAATATGGGTATTAATTAATAAAAATTATGTGTTATATGTATAACTTATTTTAATAGTCCAATTAGAAAAGAATTCTAGTGGACTAGCCTAATTAATTTACTAATCAAGCCACTAAATTATTTAATCATGGACTTGGATAATTAATGCGTGGACTAATTAAATTAGCCCAACACATATTAAATTAATAATCAAGCATGGATTAATAACTTTAAAAAAACTAGTGGCATAAACTAGTTAAAAATGAGCCCAAAAGTGATTTAAAACCAAACATAATTGCTAGCCCACTTGGAAGATATTTTAGCAACTTGATTAAATTATTAAAACAATAAAAGAAGACTAAGAAAATGGGACAAATGAAGGAGAGGCCAGCCGTCCATTATGATGCCACATGGGGGGTGAGGTGTTGGTTTGTAAAGGCTAGCTTGTAATGGATGAAAAGAAAGTACCAATTAGTAATGATAGCCATCACCAAGTTGTCAAATGGGTGTACTAGTTAATCATGGCAAAATACATAGATATACTTTATGTATCTATAGATATTGCAAGTATTGGTTTTAATAAAGCAAAAGTCTCTTTTTCATCTTCATTTTTCCTAATTTGAAGAGAGAGAAAATTAAAAAACTACTCCTTTCTCTTTCATCTAATCTTCTCTCCAAAAATAATATCTAAAGAGAGAGAGAGAATGTAATGTCCAGGAATTTTTAAACATTGTATCGAATTTATTTTAATAAATAAAATTCATTTTATATATATATTTACGAATTTAATTGGATCCATATAGGTATTTTTATTTAATTATATAAATAAGTGGTCCAATAATTTTCTTTGCCTTAAGGGGGCTCACTAATAGTTTGAGTAAATTAATGAGTTAACCCTAACATTTGATTGACAAGAAAATTAGGGAAATTAATAAATAATTTTACTATTATCGGATTTAAATAATTCGCACGAGGAATTATTGTTGAAATAAATATTATAAATGAGTAATTAATCGAATTATTTATTCAATTTAAATATTAGGAGCATAGTGTTAATAATGTTAATAAACAAGTTGGGCTACCTTATCTTATTCCAATTAACCCAAATTTAATAGGGCTGAGCCCAATTTCTTTTTAGTTCTCTAATTGGGCCATTTTCCTAATCAATTCAGCCGGCCCAACCCTATTGGGTTGAGGCCAAATTCCTTCCAGCCCAATTCGAGCCCATTCCTTATTTCTTTTCAGCCGGGTTAGATCCTGTTGGGCGACCGGTGGGATTAAAGGGATACCGGCAAGTCAATTGGGAGGGGTTTCAAATCAGCCAAAATCGATTTTGGGGGAGATCAGTCAAGAAGAAAAAGGGAAATCCTATCAGCCTAGGCTCTCAATTAGCCGAACCTAGCAACCCCAAACCCTCAATCAAACTGACAGGCGAGCGAGTGACAGGGAAGAGGGACGCCAAGCGTGCACCGGCGGCAGCACGAAGCAACCAGCGGTCGAAGTGGGGAAAGGAATCGACGACCGAGCGACATTGATCGGACCAAGGGACATAGATCGACTGGCGACGTGACCAACGGGACTGCACGACTCGGAAGTTGGGCGACAGCTGGGTTTAGAAGGGTTGGAGTAGACACCGGTCACTGCCTCCTTCCTACCAATGGTCCTTGAATGGTCAAATAAGGTAATAACCAGTTTAATTGGGTAAACAAACCTCTATAAATTGGACACCCAAACCCTAAACCGAGCTGCTACCATTCTTGGCTATTCAAATAGAGAAAGAAATCGCGATAGAGGGGGAACAGGAGCACGCTGTAAATGCCCAGCTTAGTCACATATTTCGGTAGAAGGAGGAAGATTGCAACGCGATCAAACCCAAGGTATAACCATGGGTTTATTAAGCTACTGTAATAGTTTTATGGTCTTGTACAAATTTCCTTCTTTTGTACTTGGATTGGTGTTGCCGATTGTGTTAGGTTGGTTATATTACACATTGTATTGCATTGTGTTGGTTCATTTGATTAAGAAACTGGTATTGAATTGAAAACTTCCTCTGTATTGGGGTATTTCATTTCTCTGTATTAGATTAAAATAGTTCGTTGGAATTGTTGGGTTGTGCTGTTCCCTCTTCATTTTGGGTTGTGTTTTCTGGCAGCTCAATTAGGAGCGGTGGTTAAGCTTGAGTCGAGTCTCTGTATGCCTACCTTCTGTTTGGTGTAATGACTAAATGAGCCAAATTGGGCTATGATTTCGGTTCAACAACTTGGCATAAAGCTTTTAAATTGCTTGGTGATTATTGTGGTAGTGTGTGTTGCTCGCAAACCTAGGACCAGTAGGTACTCTGTGTTGAAACTAAGCATAAGGTTAGCATGGGTTTATGTAGCTAGGGGATTGGGGCTGGATGCAGGGTGTAAGCGGCAGCCACGCCTTAGGCGGTCGGCGCGGTAGGGGGGCTAGGTAAGGGCCAGTTGCTGGGTGAAGGCTAAATGCTCCCTTCCATATTAATCAATACTATTGCTTTGCAATAGGTAATAGATCCTAGTTGCATAATAGGATACCTTAAGAAGGTGAATAATATTGGCTCACTTAATTTATTTATTTTTTTTTTTATAATAGTTGGACCTTAACATACTGTTAGCAGAATTTGATAGGAGTAAGAGGCAAAGGGAAGTATTGTTATAATACCTAATGACCACTTGGAATATTGTGAGTGTTATTCAACGGAATGAATAACAAATACATTTTTGTAGCTAATGATATACTCTATGTAATTATTTATTATTTAAATGGCATTTAAATAATAAATAAAGATATTGATTGATTATTATTTAATTAAGTATTACATAATAAAGGTAATAATAACCAATAAAGGTACCGATTAATTGATTTTATGGTAAAAATAAAATAAGTGTAAGAACCACAGTCTAAATGACTATTTATTATCTAACGTTTAAATAATAAATAGAGATGGTAACTAATTGTTACTCGGTTGAAGGGAAGCAATTATTTATTATTTTATAAATAATAAATAAGGATTATAATCAATTAATTACTATTAAATAATAATAAACGAAGTTAATCAACTATTATTTAAAATGATAATTACTTATTATTTATCCATAAATAATAAGTAAAGGTAATAAATATTTAATTATTATCTAATCTTAAATAATAATTAAGTATAAGTAAAGATAATAAATATTTAATTATTACTTAATTAATATTAATTAATAATTAGGTATGAATAAAGTTAGTAAATAATTATTTATTATTTGTCAATAGATAATAAATAAAGATAATAAATACTTATTGATTATTTAATTAATAAATGGGTATGTGTAGAATTAATACATTAATTGTCTAATACTAATAGTTAGCACTTAAAATATTATTAAAAGAATTCAATAATATTATCGGGTGATTTAATTACCTAATAACCTTTAAAATATTTTTAGTATTACTCGTTGGGATGAATAACAAATTTGTTATTATAGCTAAGAATAAAGTTTACTTGATTACTTATAAATACAAGTAATGACTAATTTAATTATTACCTTCTTAATAATTAAAGGCATCTTGAGTGAAAGAATAAATTAAGTATTTCTTCGTGTTAAATACTGATTAAAGATTTATAATCTAATTACTTATTATTTAATTTTTGATTAAATAATAAGTAACCGTAACTAGTTATTATTTATATTAAATAATAACCCAAGATAATTACTTAATTGCTATTTAAGTAATATTAGATGATAATTAAATGGGTTTAAGTTAATTAAACTTATATATCGAACAAATGATAAATTGTTCACAGGTTCATCGTGTGCATAATACTTGGTATCAATAAATCATGAACTCAAGTTCAATGGTATCTTAATAAGGTCAATAATAGCGTCATGTTTGGTGTGGTTTACTTATGTGTTAGACGATTGCCTTAGTAAGCGTATCTTATAACTGTACTCAGTACTAATGGATAGGCCGACTTTATTAATGGTAGGTCTTCCCAATCAAGTTAATTAAAGCTAAGAGTAGTTGTAGCTGAGCAAACAGGCAAGTTCTATCTTACTCAACTTTTACATTGAGCAAGTTGTTTATATCGAAACTTTAATTGTAGCAAGTTTCTTTTCATTCGAGCAGGCTACTATCGTACTGTAGCTTGAAAGTTTATTCTAAGAATGCTTAAGTGGTTCAATTAATTTATAGTTATTCCACATCTATGATATTATTGACAATCGCATTCGATGCATTTGAATTCATACATTATTAAAGTTCCGAAATTCACGAACTATTCATGATTAAGTCTGAACCCTTGTTCGGTCAGGCAAGTATGTGAGAATTTATAAAAGCTATCCGAACCAATCAATGGTGAGGATTCTTAGACTGAATGAACACCCCTTTATTTATAGGGGAGTACCCCAGGTACCGTATATATGGTACAAATAGCAGAGTTAAATGTTATGCATATACATAGTGTACGCGAGGCTGATCCCCTCAAGTGCTTATTCTGTAGCCAGTAACCAGAAGGTCAACTAGCTATTGACTCCTTTGGAAGTTATTGTTCAAAGTCTACTTGACTATCAATTGTTCTAAAAGCATTTATTATTCTTGCTTCTGATAATTATATTGCTGAATTTTCCTTCTATGTTCCCTTCATCATGATATATCCTTTATTGTTATACTTTAAACTTGCTGAGCAAACTCGTTGCTCACCCTTGCTATATCATGACTCCATTGCAGCTAAACCCGAGACATCAGGGAAGAGCAAAGGGAAAGAAAAGATGAAGTAATAGAATTCACGTAGCTGATTTCATTTTATGTGTAGTTAATTACTATAAATGTAATTTAAACCCTGACAGTTATTTGGGGTATGGATTCGTGTTCAGTACTTAAGGTTATTGTATTCTGGGACTAGTAACACCTTTCTAATTAACAGCATATGTTTATTTCCGCATTTTAGTCAATGTATGTTGTTGAAGATGAATGATATATTGGATCGTGATGACCGGATCTGGGTATTTGGAGACCCGAATTTGGGGACGTCACAGAGAAGAGGCAGAGACTCACGCCAAGAGGGAGAGAGATTTTGCAAGCTTCAAGTCCCATAAACAAACCTTAGGAAGAAGGAGAAGGAAATTCAAGTAAAGGTATAAATTTTTCTAACCTTAATCTAGTTTATTTTATTTTGTTTTGGTTTGATTTTTGTGATATGAAGTTTGTGATCTTGGACCTTAGAACTATTTATCTACATGTTAGTAAGTGTTTTATGTTTAGATCTAATCCTTTTGAATGCCAAAAGTTGGATCAAAAGAAAGAAAAACAAAACTATTTTCTAAAGGGCTAGAAAACCCTAACTTTTGTTCACTTTACATGAGTACCATTTGAGATCTACAATCTCTTTTTACGATCCGTCAAAGAGTACGGCTAGATATATAAGTTAACTACAAAAGTCAAGTGGTAGAACTTAAAAATAGTTGTTACAAAATTCGTATGGACTGTTTTAGTCAAAACAGTCCGGGTAGTGAACAAAACTGGATTAAAGCCCGCTGACTGTTCACATCCAGGGGCAATTTCATCAAATTTTTATGATCTAAAAATTCTAGGAATATTTGGGGTGGTAATATGGGAATTATGTGAGTCCTATAAAAATTTGAAGATTTTTGACCATGTAAAATAAAAGTTATGGATTTTATCGTGAAGAACTATTTTCTAAAGTATTCTTGAATAACGCTTTGTGGTTAACTCCAACATTTATGAAATAATTACTAGAAGGATATATATATATAGCAGGAACATACCCTATAAATTTCAGAATTGTTGGATGCAATTTCGAGTTATGAAAAATATAACAAGATTTGGCTATTCTGGACTATTTAAATATAGTAAATGGATTTTAAAAATTCCAGGAAACATATATTTTCATAAGGGGACTATATATAGTCTATTTTCAGAAAAGAGATAATTTTGAAGACGATTTGCTGTTTTTCATGTAAATGATGAAGTTATGGATAAATGAATTTAATTAATTGTGTGAAGTTAAAAATTTGGAAAATGGATTTTTATGGCTTGAGAACCCTAAATATGGTTCATATAGATTTTTGATAAGGATTTTGGTCATTGGTGAGAAAGTATAATGTTTATGGCATTTTAGAACGATTAAATGAATTATTTAATAAAATTAAAAAACAGTTTGAATCCAACTTGCTGAATAGGGTGAATCCAGCTTGCTGAATTGAATAATGTGAATCTAGTTTGCTGTATTATAAGTTAGTTCGAATCCAGGTTACTGGATTGAAAAATAGTTTGCTGAAATAGTGAATCTAGTTTGTTGTATTATAAGTTAGTTCGAATCCAGGTTACTGGATTGGAAAATAATTTGCTGAAATAGTGAATCTAGTTTGTTGTATTGAAAGTTAGTGAATCCAGGTTGCTGGATTATAAGATAGTGTGAATCCAGGTTGTTAGATTGCAAGAATAGTTGGCTAAATTAAATAATTTGAATCCAGGTTACTGGATTGTAATCCAGGTTGGAATCCAGTTTGCTGGATTGGGTATCTAACCTACAAGACCATAAAGAAAAACTTATATAATGAAAGACTTAATGTTAATTCATAAAGTAGTGGTACAGTCGTACTCTTTAATAGTCGATGTATAGTATATGGGCTAAACAATTCATTTAGGGAGCGGAGGTATATACGAACTGGAAACCGATCTAACTCTTTGTGAAAACAGTGTAGACGAGACGGAAACTAGTTTGTTGGTTGTTTGTGGGAAACCACTCAACATACTATATTGAACACTATTAAAGACTCGATGTGTGCTAGCTTTAAGAATTGAATGCGTATGGTGTTAATGTGTTATCTAATATTTGATTATGTGGTTGAATGTTAGATAATTTACTTATAAAGAAGTAATATTATAAGGTATAATATAATTTGCTGATTGAAAGATCAATCTTATGACTAGTAGGTCTTACGAAAGAAGTTAACTTAAATTGCGTAGCAGTAGTCAACGACCAAGGTTAGTATCCGAACCTACGCATTTATTTTATGCAATAGGTGTATGTATGCAAGTATCCCATCCTTTTCATTTACTTTATAAATTGGATCTGTGTAAGAAAGTTCCTTAACTAAATCTTTTATTGTGCAAGTATCTGAACTCTTTCTTTACTGTACAAGTATCTAAACCTTATGCACTATTTTATTTCGTGCAAACAGGTATATATTGTGAAAATTCCTGATTATTGCTAAACTCCTTACATTTATTGCTAGTTCCTAACTCAACATGAGTTATCAATTTCAAAGTATGCTCGTGAATACTTATTGTTAATTATTCATATCCATAATGATCTTTGTTATTCGTTTGTGCAATTATCGTAACCCTTGCATTTATTTTATGCAATGGATCCATATATTATGCAAGTATTCTCAAACTTTATTCAAGCTATCTATTGATTTCAAATATCTCGATATTATTTCATGTGATGCATTTATAATCAAAATTGTTCTGTTCTTTGTGCAAGTGCCCTCACTTATACAAATTGTTATAATTATTATAAATTCGAATTTACTTCGATTCGTTCATTGTTAAAAGTATCTCATTACTATTCTGCTATGACTCATATTAAAAATTTGTATTCTAAGTTTGGTTATACAAGTGTCTCCACTTGTATGAACTATTGTACATTATTAATTACCCTTGAATTCGAAATTCGTTGATAAGTTCTGATACATACTATTAAATTTCAGTATGTATAGCTAGTTTAAAGATTGTCTAAGCTATTTGTCCCACCTAGACATGATTTGAAAAATATTTGTCGAATGTTATTGGTTATGATAAAGTCGTCCAACTTAATTGTTTTAGTTAGGACTCCAGGCTGAGTTTGAACAACCCTAAATAGGAAATTTTATGCGCTAAAAGCGGTGATGAAAATTTTATGCGCCAATGGCGGTGATGTATTATATAATGTTGATCAATACAGGGCACAACGGGACTGATCATCCTCCGTGTCCGTAAGACCAGACGGTTTACAGATGAATTTCTGTTTAAACCTTTTCAAACATGAAAAATAACAGTTCATGGTCTTTTGACCACTCAGTATTCAAAAGTCACTCAGTTGTTTCAAAAATCTTAAAATGATTTGATCTGTTATTAAGAATGGTTTCAAATGACTTCACCACTATTGATTCGTGGTAGAAGTACTCCTCAAAGAAAACATTTACATCTTTCAGCTAATATTTATTAATTATTATTATTTGCTGAGCAATTGAATGCTCATTCTTGCTTTGACTTAAATGTTTTCAGCTAAGTGTGATCGACCAGAAGGCTCTGGCAAAGACAAGGGCAAAGGAAAGCTCAAGGAATATGTTTTAAGGTGTTATCTGTAATAATTAGTCTTTTGTATTGTGATTATATATATTATGTAACATGTAAGAAATGTAATTAAAGGTTGTCATACCTGGGGAATAGACAACTCTGATATAAATATTAAGTTTGTACTTTATTAAACAGTTCAAAGAAATGGTATCGTGATGCACCAAGTACGGGTTTCAAGTACCCGAATTTGGGGGCGCCACAACTTGGTATCAGAGCTATAGGTTAGAAACCTTAGGTGGGGGATTATCTTAGGCTATAACCTTAAGCTAAATAGAAGCGTTAAAAAATAAATAACTCAGATAGAGTTTAAAGGAGATGAATTAAGGAAATTCATCGTAAAACGAAATAAAAACTAACTTATATAAACTATTGTTTGTTATGTGTATATATATTATGTACTAATCAAAACAACTTGTATATAGATGTCAGGTAAGAAAGGATTAAGAGACTCGCATGTCGTGAATAAGGAGCAAATCACTCCGCCTGAGCCAATATCCGAATCAATAGCTGAAATGGAGGTTCATACTGAAAGCAACCTAGATGAGGTAATCATCTTAGAAAACATAGAACCAGAACTAGAAACGGTGGTGCTGACAGATAGTGATTCGGACACTAAAGTTGGAGCTGACCAAGCATCAACAGAAGTGTAGAATCTATGGAATAGGGTGTTATTGTTAGGTTTGTATATAGCGCGAACATGCAATAAAATTACATAAATAGTGCGGAAGCGCGATAAAACGGATTTTAAAATTTTTCATACAAACCATCACCATGATCATCCATGTGCTCAATTATCAATTAAATGAAAGAGATAAAGTATAAGAATTATACCCTTGTAGAACCATGCTTCCACAGGTACGAGTTCACCTCCAAATCATTCGCGTTCTTCTCGAATTCCACCGATGAGATTCCTTCCTTTGATCAACGTTAGCCACCCAAGTATTTGGCCTCTAGAGGTGATCCACCAAGGAATAATAGTTATTTAAGAAGATGGGTGTTGGCAAAACCCTAATTTCTATCTCTATAGAAATTGCAAGTACTCTCTCTTTCCAATTCATATGGAAGAGTGTGTAATTGTCTAACAGTCTAACTGTCTAACCCTAAATCATAATAAGACTCCTCTTATTTATAGATACAGGAAACCCTCCTAAACTATTTAGGATTAGGGTTTTTATTTTAATTAAACTCCTTTAATTAATTATGCTCTTAATCCAATTAGGAATTCATGAGAGAGTACTTCTATTAATTAATTCTCAATCCCTATTAGGAATTAAATAATAGTATTTGTAATAATAATAATAAGACTCTTCTTATTAATTTATATTTAATATTTCTAAAATATTAAATAATAAATATTAAGCTATTTAATTTATTCTATCTCCATAGATTAAATTAAATACACTTAACTTATTATTACAATTATGCCATTTACTTCTTAAACAAATATTTTTCTTTTGCGGTGTGACCCTTTAGGTTCTCCATATTAAACCGGTTGTGAGTAAATCAATTAGAACAATTCTAATCTTATTTAAATAAATAAATTAAACTATTTAATTTATTTAAATAAATAATATTTATTCTACAATAAGGGTAAGCCCCGTTAGCAATCAACGACTTTCCAGATAATATAGATTTCAACATTAATCACAAAAGAACCTTTTAGTGAATAGTTACAGTACAATTCAATGTTAGGTTTGTATATTACGCAAACATGCAATCAAATTACATAAATAGAGCGGAAGCATGATAAAACGAATTTTAAAATTTTATACAAACCATCACCATGATCGATCAATGTGCTCAATTAACGATATAAACGAAAGAGAAAGAGAATAGGAATTATACCCTCGTAGAACAAAGCTTCCTCGGGTACAAGTTCAACTCCTAGTCCTTCGTGTTCTCCTCGAATGCTACGGTGTGATTCCTTCCTTTGATCAACGTTAGCCACCTAAGTGTTTGGCCTCTAGAGGTGATCCACCAAGGAAGAACAAGTATTCAAGAAGTTGGGTGTTTGACAAGAACCCTAGTTTCTATCTCTATAGAAATTGCAAGTACTCTCCACAATCTAATGCAAGAGTGTGTAACCCTAATCTATGATAAGACTCTTCTTATTTATAGATGTAGGAATAACCCTTCCCTAAACTATTTAGGATTAGGGTTTTTATTCTAATTAAACTCCTTTAATTAATTATGCTCCTAATCCAATTAGGAATTCGTGAGAGAGTACTTCTATTAATTAATTCTCAATCCCTATTAGGAAATAAATAATAGTCCTATTAATTAATTCTCAATCCCTATTAGGAATTAAATAATAGTAATAGTAATAATAATAATAAGACTCCTCTTATTAATTTATATTTAATATTTCCAAAATTTTAAATAATAAATATTAAGCTATTTAATTTATTCTATCTCCATAGACTAAATTAAATACACTTAACTTATTATTACAATTATGCCATTTACTTCTTAAATAAATATTTTTCTTTTGCGGTGTGACCCTTTAGGTTCTCCATATTAAACCGGTTGTGAATAAATCAATGAGAACAATTCTAATCTTATTTAAATAAATAAATTAAACTATTTAATTCATTTAAATAAATAATATTTATTCTACAATAAGGGTAAGCCCCCTTAGCGATCAACGACTTTCCAGATAATATAGATTTCAACATTAATCATAAAAGAACCTTTGAGTAAATAGTTACCGTACAATTCAATCCTTCTACCATACAATGTCCCAATTAAATATAAGATATGGATTTACTGTCAAGTCTTATTTTATTTAATTATATGTATTTCGATTCCCAAATGCACAACTCTAAATAATGCAAATTAGAAACTCCTTTCTAATTTCATTCTGCCTTGGCCAAGGACTACTGAGTTGTCATTTATCGAATCACATAGAACATTTACATCTTTTACTAGACGTGGTAGATTCTTTGTTGATCATTCATCTAACTCCATATACAACTTATTATACCCAATCATACCCTTTGATATACCCCAAAGGTCTTAAGGGACATGTCAAAGTATAACTCATCATACACAAGATACTATGATGATCTCAAGTCCAAGGATCACTTGTACTACTACCACTAGAGGAATTCCTATTGACAGGCGAGTAAAACTCCATTAGATATTCCTTAGCGAGTCACGTTCAGTGAACTTATTCTCTAATAAGCACCTACATACTTGCTTTAGTGTCTCCACACAAATGATTATGGGATCAATCATCCTCTTCCTAAGAGCAAGCAACGTATGTACTAATCTATCCGGATTCACTAATCCCCAATTTAGTAATCCAACGATTAGGAACAATTTTATTTTGTGAGCTATCTTGAATTTAGATCTCATTAGCATGATCACCATCATGATTCTAAAAGTATTGCTCAAAACTATGAGTTTATCACATTTAATATAACAGCACCATGTAGATAATATAAAATGCCTTTTAAGAAACTCAATTCTTTTATTAATAAATGAATAAGATTACAAAGTATATGCTACATCATATCAAATATGATTGGCTTGTGTGCATACTACTTTCAATCTCCTACTTGCACTAAAGCCAATCGCCATGGTATCTAATACCCATCTTCTCTAAGTGACGATCAAACTCCTGTTGTGTTAAAGCTTTAGTAAATGGATCTGCAATATTGTTCTTGAGAGTCCACTATCTCTATAGTGACTTTTCTTCTTTCAATGATTCCTCTAATCAAATGAAAGTGCTGCAACACATGTTTGAATCCAAGATGAGACTTAGGAACTATTCCTAGTTCCGTGATGAACTTTTCATCCAAACGATCAACTTGCAGCTTCACTTACAGCTATATACTTTGTCTTTGTCACTAAATCAGCAACTCTTTGCTATTTTTGGAACCTTTCTAATTCACTGCACCATCATTCAAGGTAACCACATACCCTGAAATGGATTTATAGTCATCTCGGTCCGTTTAAAAACTTGAGTCTGTATAGCCCTCTAGTTTCAATTCAGACCCACCGTAGACAAGAAATACATCCTTAGTTCTTCTCAAGTACTTTAGGATGTTTTTCACTGCTTTCCAGTGCTCTTCTCCTCGATTCGACTGATATCTGCTTGTTACACTAAGTGCATGAGCGACATCTAGTCTAGTACATATCATACCGTACATGATAGATCCTATTGCGGAAGCATAATGAATCTTACTCATACGGTCTCTTTCCTCAGGTGTCTTTGGGGCCTGTTTCTTGGAGAGATGTATTCCATGGCTCATCGGCATGAGACCTCTCTTGGAATCTTCCATACTAAACCTCTTTAGCATCGAGTCAATGTACTTTCCTTGGGTCAAGCCAAGCATCCTTTTAGATCTATCTCTATAGATCTTTATCCCCAAAATATAGGATGCCTCACCCAAGTCCTTCATAGAGAAGTGTTTAGATAACCAAATTTTGATCGACTGTAGCATAGGAACATCATTCCCTATCATTAATATATGATCAACATATAATACAAGGAATGAAACAGCGCTCCCACTAACCTTCTTGTACACACAAGGTTCATCCTCATTTTTGATAAAATCAAACCTTTTGATTATCTCATCAAAACGGATGTTCCATCTTCGAAAAGCTTGCTTCAATCCATAAATGGATCGTTGTAGCTTACAAACTTGGTTTGTTCCAACCGTTGAAACAAAACCCTCTAGCTGTATTATATATACATTCTCCTCAAGCTCTCTATTGAGGAAGGCCGTTTTCACGTCCATTTGCCAGATCTCGTAGTCATAATAAATCTGCAATTGCAAGCAAAATCTGAATGGACTTGAGCATAGCTACTGGCGAGAAGGTTTCATCATAGTCAACTCTTTGTCTTTGTTTGAAACCTTTTGCAACCAGTCGGGCCTTATAGGTCTCTACCTTGCCATCCGCTCCAGTATTTCTCTTAAAGACCCATTTACACCCAATAGGCTTAATGCCCTCAGGTGGTGAAACCAAAGTCCATACTTGGTTTTCATACATGGAGTCCATCTCGGATTTCATGGCTTCTAGCCATTTCTCTGAGTCTTCACTACTCATAGCCTCTTCGTAACTTAATGGATCATCATCATCTATGATGTGTACCTCATCATCATCCTCTATGATGAATCCATACCTTTCAGGTATCTTTGGTACTCTTCTAGATTTACGAATAGGTTATGGTACAGTAGGTTCTTCTACTTGGTTAGGTACCTAACTTTGATTCGGAGTATTTTATGGTTCTTGAACTTCTTCAAGATATATCTTACTCCCACTGACCCCTTCAAGGATAAACTCCTTTTCCAAAAAGGCAGCGTGTTTCACTACAAACACCTTTTAATCAGTAGGATGATAGAAATAATACCCTACAGTTTCTTTAGGGTAACCAACAAATCTACACTTATCGGATCTAGTCTTTAGCTTATTTTGCTCAAACCTTTTTGACATAAGCTGGACAACCCCAAGTCTTAACATACTTAAGATTTGGTTTCCTCCCTGTCTATATCTCATATAGAGTCTTTGGGACAGATTTGGTAGGTACCTTGTTAAGTAGATATGCAGCCGTTTCTAGGGCATAACCCCAGAAGGATACTGGAAGGTCGGTAAAACTCATCATGGAACGAACCATGTCCAACAATGTTCGATTTCTCCTTTTTGATACACCATTCAACTGTGGCGTTCCTGGTGGAGTCCAATGTGAGATTATACTATTTTCTTTGAGACAATTTAGAAACTCATTGGTCAAGTATTCCCCTCCTCGATCCGATCGAAGAATCTTTATACTCTTACCAGTTTGCTTCTCTACTTCACTTCTGAATTCTTTGAACCTTTTAAATGACTCAGATTTGTATTTCATTAAATACACATATCCAAATCTAGAATGATCATCAGTGAAAGTAATAAAGTAAGAATACCCTTCTCGTGCATTCGTTGTCATAGGTCCACATACGTCTGTGTGTACCAACGCTAACAACTCTGTAACTCTTTCTCCTTTTCCAGTAAAAGGAGATTTAGTCATTTTACCCATGAGACAAGATTCACAAGTTGGATATGATTCGTAATCAGATAGCTCTAAAAGCCCATCTTTATGCAACTTGGATAATCTTGTTTCATTGATATGACCAAGTCTACAATGCCACATAAAGGTATAATTAACATCATCTCTTTTTCTTTTCTTAGTTTGTTCAATTTGAAGTATATTTTCATGCAAGTCAAGTATGTACAGTCCATTCAATAAGTTCCCAACACCATATAAAACATTTTTATTATAAATAGAACAATTGTTGTTCTTTATTATAATATCAAAACCATCCATATCCAATACAGAAATTGAAATAATGTTTCTAATGAGTGTCAGAACATAATAACAATTATTTAAACTAATGAACTTGCCCGAAGGCAGTGCTAAACGATAAGTCCCTACAGCTAATGCAGCAACCTTTGCTCCATTTCCTACTCGTAGGACGACTTCATCCTTGTCCAGCTTTCTACTTCTGCTTAGTCCCTGCACATTATTACATATGTGAGAACTACAGCCGGTATCCAATACCCAAGTAGAATTTTGACTTTCAGAAAAATTAATTTCAATCATGAACAAACCTAGATCGGAAGTCGAAGCTTCTCCAAGCTTCTTTTGGTCCGCAAGATACTCCTTGCAGTTCCTCTTCCAATGTCCCGGCTTATTGCAATGGTAGCAAATTCCTTTGCTATCTGGATCAGGTTTCTTTTTATCCTTTCTCTTCGCCTTGCCCTTAGCCTTCTTGTTTTTCTTCTTTTTAAAAGATACCTTGGGCCTCTTCCTTTTCTTGGAAGAATCATCCACTAGTAAGACTTGGTTCTTGTTGGATGAGAAGTGACCTTCAGCAGTTTTCAGCATGTTAAGTAACTCAGGCAAGCTGACGTCCAACTTATTCATGTGAAAATTCACAACAAATTGTGAGAAGGTGTCCGGGAGTGACTGCAAGATCAAATCTTGGCTTAACTCCCCATCCATCACAAATCCAAGCTGTCCAAGTTGTTCAATCAGATTGATCATCTTAAGGACATGATTCTCAACAGCAGTGCCCTCGGTCATACGAGATCGGAAGAGCTCCTTAGATATCTGATATCTAGCAGTTCTACGTTGCTACCCATACAACTCTTTGAGGTGCAGCAATATAGTAGGAGCATCTATAGTTTCATGCTGACGCTGAAGCTTGTTACTCATGGATGCAAGCATGATGCATTGAGCCAAGATTGCATCATCTTGCCACTTTCTGAAAGTAGCAATCTCTTCCTCAGAGGCTGTTTCTGCAACATTTGCAGGGACTGGCGAATTTAGGACATAAGAAATCTTTTCAGCAGTGAGAACAATTCTCAGATTCCTTAACCAGTCCGTGTAATTCGGTCCAGTCAGTTTGTTAGCATCAAGTATGTTACGCAGTGATAGTGAGTTTGACATTTTTAAATTATGCATGTGAAATAGACAACATTTTAGCATACATTCATTTAATTAATTACCAAAATAAATTAGGTCTTTATTTTAAATTAGTATCTCCCACTATTTTCATCAAACTATATTACCCTCATTATATAGTTCGACAAATCTAATTAAAGATTTGCTAGTGAGAATAAGGATCCCATTTCAAATGTATATAGCCTTGTGTGACACAACAAACTATATATAAATAAATAGGTAGACAACTATTATCAATTACATCACTATGTAACTCCTTGTATTTTGCCTCTTAGATTATTTTGATCAAGTATGACACATCCGAATCAAAATTATTCAAGTTAAGTCCAACCTAGCACTTCCATATATTCGAAAGAAAAACACTGTCCTTGTGTGACACAACAAAACAACATCGTTCAGTCTATGTATAAGCATCAAATATGATAAAGCAACATCTTAAATATTTAATACTTGCCTTGTGTGACACAACAAACTCATATTAAATATTTAATACTCTATCGATTTACCATGCTAGAAGGCGACGTTCGATATTCCAAATATATTTGAACGCTTAGGACTTAATATATTACTTTGAGGGGTTTGTTATTATTAGTCTCATCTTGTTTAGCGCGCATGCACATATATATATAAAATACGCGTCATATTATTTTACATGCGAAGCATGTTGGATAATATATAATATATATATAGTAAGCATGCACATATAGAATACTATATTCTACCCGGATTGATTATGGACTTTTATTCTAGTTTGGTTCACTAGAGCCACCAAGTGAACCAAAAGGTCAAACCTAGGGTACAAGAATTAAATTTAAATATAACTATTACATTTAAACCCGGGCTCCAATACAAACGGGTCTTCAAGCGCTCCTTGCTCCTTTGTCTCCAATTCTTCAAAATTAATTCTAACTAGTCCTACTACAGAAACTATTTTACAATAAATAGAAACCTTGATCAGCAGTCAAGGGGAAGTACATAGGAGAGAGATAGAATTTACATTAAGAAAAATTAGAGAAGACGAGGTACGCAGACCCCATTTATAAAAACCCATTCATTCAAGCATCTACTAAAATAAATCCAATCACACATTGGTCAATAGTCCATAATCAACACCTATTTATTATCATACATATCTCTATATGTATCAATAAATAACATTCATCCCATGAATAATAAATCCATTCCATATATGCATTGACATCAATTAATGGGCAAAAGTTTTGCTAATATTTAGTTTTGAAACAAAATAAACTCTTTTATTTTAATCAAAAACCAAATCCAAATTAAACTCCTTTAATTTTTAGCAATCTGAAATTCCATTCCAGATAAAATAAACTCTTTTATTTTAAACTTTTATCAATTAAATAAACCATTTATATTAATTGAGAAAACAAAAAAAAATTTTAAAGTCTGCACACCGGCGCGGCCGCGCTCTAATTTGAACTAGGAGCGGCGCGGCCGCGCTGCAACCCAGAAACGTTTTCTGGGTTAGGGCGCGGCCGCGCTCCAGAATGAACTGGAAGCGGCGCGGCCGCGCCGCGATGCAGATTCAGAAAAATTTTCCCCAATCCAAAATTTCGAACGTTTCGCATATCAGTTCATATATGGAATCATCAAGATCGATAATTAGCACATGATTAGGCTCTGATACCACTGTTAGGTTTGTATATTACGTAAACATGCAATCAAATTACATAAATAGAGCGGAAGTGTGATAAAACGGATTTTAAAATTTTATACAAACCATCACCATGATCGATCAATGTGCTCAATTAACGATATAAACGAAAGAGAAAGAGAATAAGAATTATACCCTCGTAGAACAAAGCTTCCTCGGGTACACGTTCAACTCCTAGTCCTTCGTGTTCTCCTCGAATGCTACGGTGTGATTCCTTCCTTTGATCAACGTTAGCCACCTAAGTGTTTGGCCTCTAGAGGTGATCCACCAAGGAAGAACAAGTATTCAAGAAGTTGGGTGTTTGACAAGAACCCTAGTTTCTATCTCTATAGAAATTGCAAGTACTCTCCACAATCTAATGCAAGAGTGTGTAACCCTAATCTATGATAAGACTCTTCTTATTTATAGATGTAGGAATAACCCTTTCCTAAACTATTTAGGATTAGGGTTTTTTTTCTAATTAAACTCCTTTAATTAATTATGCTCCTAATCCAATTAGGAATTCGTGAGAGAGTACTTCTATTAATTAATTCCCAATCCCTATTAGGAAATAAATAATAGTCCTATAAATTAATTCCCAATCCCTATTAGGAATTAAATAATAGTAATAGTAATAATAATAATAAGACTCCTCTTATTAATTTATATTTAATATTTCCAAAATATTAAATAATAAATATTAAGCTATTTAATTTATTCTATCTCCATAGACTAAATTAAATACACTTAACTTATTATTACAATTATGCCATTTACTTCTTAAATAAATATTTTCCTTTTGCGGTGTGACCCTTTAGGTTCTCCATATTAAACCGGTTGTGAATAAATCAATGAGAACAATTCTAATCTTATTTAAATAAATAAATTAAACTATTTAATTCATTTAAATAAATAATATTTATTCTACAATAAGGGTAAGCCCCCTTAGCGATCAACGACTTTCCAAATAATATAGATTTCAACATTAATCATAAAAGAACCTTTGAGTAAATAGTTACCGTACAATTCAATCCTTCTACCATACAATGTCCCAATTAAATATAAGACATGGATTTACTGTCAAGTCTTATTTTATTTAATTATATGTATTTCGATTCCCAAATGCACAACTGTAAATAATGCAAATTAGAAACTCCTTTCTAATTTCATTCTGCCTTGGCCAAGGACTACTGAGTTGTCATTTATCGAATCACATAGAACATTCACATCTTTTACCAGACGTGGTAGATTCTTTGTTGATCATTCATCTATCTCCATGTACAACTTATTATACCCAATCATACCCTTTGATATACCCCAAAGGTCTTAAGGGACATGTCAAATATAACTCATCATACATAAGATACTATGATGATCTCAAGTCCAAGGATCACTTGTACTACTATCACTAGAAGAATTCCTATTGACAGGCGAGTAAAACTCCATTAGACATTCCTTAACGAGTCACGTTCAGTGAACTTATTCTCTAATAAGCACCTACATACTTGCTTTAGTGTCTCCACACAAATGATTATGAGATCAATCATCCTCTTCCTAAGAGCAAGCAAAGTATGTACTAATCTATCCGAATTCACTAATTCCCAATTTAGTAATCCAACTATTAGGAACAATTTTAGTTTGTGAGCTATCTTGAATTTAGATCTCATTAACATGATCGCCATCATGATTATAAAAGCATTGCTCAAAACTATGGGTTTATCACATTTAATATAACAGCACCATGTAGATAATATAAAATGCCTTTTAAGAAACTCAATAGGTATAACTGTTGGGGTAATCACCGAAATTGCCACCATACTGCATCGACTTAAAATTGATGGCGCATTGATGACTCGGATGATTTTCAGCACAATAATCACAAATTACCGCCACACTTTGAATATGTTGTACTGCAAAAGCGTCAATCATCCTCGAAAATGTCTCAATCGGTGCTGACAATTCATCGAATTCATAAATTCCTGCCGCTCTTGGCTGAATCATTCTCGTATAAGGCCATTGATAGTCGTAGTCCGCCATGATGTACCTAAAAAGAGAGAAATATAGGAAAATAATTAAAATAAAAACAAAATGATTAAATTAAAACTAATTTGATTAAAGTTAATGATGGCAAAAATTATTAAACTAATTCCCCGGCAACGGCGCCAAAAACTTGTTTGTCGATTTAGCAATCAATAAATACGTGCAAGTGTACACGGTCAACAAGTAATAAAGTGAAAGTAGAGTGTCGAACCCACAGAGAATTATTTAATAATAATTACCAAATACTAACTCATAATCAAATTAACTTTATTTAAACAATTGATTAAGACTGTGAATTTTAGATAATAAAATACTAAACTAACTAATTACTAACTACCAAGAATCGAATTCAGATAAAAGGCTTAAGATTACAATTTCCCTTAATGTTTCACTTGAATTAATACACTTCCTGTTAAGTTATATTAATTATTTCGGATTGTTAATCAAGAACTCGTCAATATTTATAATCATCTCTCGATGTATCATAAACGAATCAACTTAAATCCACAAAAGATAGAATTAAGATGAACACCCTAGTTAACTAATTCACTATATCTCTATGTGAATTACAATTAAAAAGGATTTAAAGCACAGATTCTCTTTCATATTACATGCGGCGTAGGTATATCTCTATCCTAAACACAAATCATAAATTCCATCGACAACATCATACACAATCACATGCTATTATGATTAGGTCTAAAAATATAATCCATCTCTCGAGTTCATATAGATTACCACGGTAATTGTTGATAAGACATTTAAGCAATTAATCACAAATCATAATAGACAATCCGATAATAATCAACAATAACTAACAAGGAAGCATATCAATAAAAGCTACGCAATAAGTTCCATTGTAATCTTAAAAAGAAATTAGTTCATGATTGAATTAAAATCCTTAATACATAATTGATAAAGCATTCAAGAATACAAAATAAGAGATTAGGGAAGAGAATAGAATCTGTAATTACAATCCTTGAGTCTCTCCTTCAACTCCTTAATTGAATCCTTTGTGCGTGCTCAATTGCTTCAAGCCTCCCTCTCTTTCTCCCAAACTAGGGTTAGCAAAAAGTAACAAGATTTCCCCCATTCTATGCCTCACATCATGTATTTATAGGTTCTAGTTAAAGTCCTAAATCAATTAGAAGTTACAATCCTTGTTTCATTCAATTTAGGTCAAAAATAAGCTTTTTAAAAACCCGACCTAGCGCGGCCGCGCCCATATTTGGCCTACGAAGCAGCGCGGCCGCGCCCAAGTGCCAGAAATCATGTTTTCCACTCTGCAGACCAGCGCGGCCTCGCCCGACCAAATTCTGCTCGGACATCTGTTGGTAAAATGGTCATAACTTTTGATCCGGGAGGAGTTACGGGGCCTACCACCTATCAAATCGAAGCTCTCGACGAGATCTACAACTTTCCTTCTTTGAGCATTGAGAGATTCGGGCTGGAGAATGGCTGAAATTGAGCTTCATATGACTATTATGTAAATGACAACTCTAAACCTTGATCTCTGTTGATAAAAATGTCATAACTCTCGCATCCGAACTCCGATTGGGTTGATTCAAGATGTTCCGGAAAGCTAAGAAGTAAATCTACAATAAAATCTAAGTTTCAATCCAAGAACATGCATCCATTTTAATGTTAAAATCCCTGAAATCTTCCCTTTTCGCATTTGCTCGCATGTTGTACTCCAAAAGATGTTCGGATTGCGTTTCCTTGCTCATTCCTACAAAATAACATAAAAACACTATAAATATCTACTACTAACTTAAAATACTTAAGAACTCACAAATTATCAAGCCAAGCGTACTCAATTCGTAGATGTAAAACCCACTCATCAAATACCCCCAAACTTAAATCTTTGCTTGTCCTCAAGCAAACACTAAGAACAACAACTATAACAACTAATTCTAAATAACAACTCACACGACTCGAGCAATGAATCAATACAAATTTGCATAATAGCCTCACAGATTTCTTTTAATGTTAACTCAAGAAAAAATTCTAAAAACATGCAAAGTCTAAAATTTCAACCTAATCATCAGTTCCACAACTACTCATGATCTTTTAAGTGCGTATGTGTGCATCCAAATGTTCAACTAGCCATAACTCACACTAGATCATATAATCAAATACTCATAAAAGATTTTCAAATCAACTCTAAAAACCTGCTTTCACATCAATCTGCGCTAATAAAGGCAAAACACAAAATTTAGAGGATCAAAAGGATATTTCATACATTTAAGCACATTTAAACCCTTCCCAAGTATTTTAAAACGCAATTTTTCTTTCCTTTTTTTTAGTGAGTGCGTTTTACGCTCCATCTCACTTCTCATTGAATGAGTGCGTTTTACGCTCCATTCCGTTTTCTCTCGCACGAGTGCGTTTTACGCTCCTTCTCGTGCATGTGTTTATGGGTGAGTGTATTTTACACTCCATCTCAACCCACCACATGATTCATCATTTTAACTCAGGAAGGTTTCAGAATTTTTAAAATTTTCAATAACCCAAGATTTCTCCCAAACTTATGTTAATGCCTAAATTTCGCTTTGAATGATGCTCAAATAAGATTTTAAAGTTTCAATGATATCTGTCACAAGCATTTAACCAAAATTTTTTTCCTTAAGACACAACTAGATAAACAGATGGATATGTGCTTTGAAGTTCAAAAAGATCACAAATAGTGTAAACCCAACTCATAAGTCAAAATATAAACTAAGCATGCTTCTCAACTTCACAAGAGTTAAAAAAAATTAATCCATTTTTTTCTTTTTATCATTGGCCATAATCAAATTCAAATTAAATCAATGCTCACCTATCCTAAAAACTTACTAACTAACATACGACCTTAATAAACTAAAATAAATAACACAAAACAAGACCACACTCCCAAACTTAAACCATACATTGTCCTCAATGGCTAAAATAGGAAAAAGTAAAGCAAAGGACTTCCCTGAAAATATAGCAATCTTCCTCCTTGTCTGCTAAGTCTGAAGAATAGGCTAGGCACATTGGAATGAATAAGGCATTGCACTTGAATTGGACTCGAATAACCTGTAAACACATTAGAAGCAAATTTATTAACTACTATGAAACCTAATAAAATAAATAAAAACTAATACTAAAAATTAAACTTGGGTTGCCTCCCAAGAAGCGCTTGGTTTATAGTCGTCAGCCTGACTTCACCATTTACTATCCAATTCCCCTTCGAAAATTGAGGAACCCTCCATCCATTAGTAATAATGTAGCTTTCGAGGGATTTGCTGCAGAAGGGTCCATTGTTTCAAAGTCACCTAGTTTGCTTTTTGTAGATAGGTTCTTAATTACGACTGTCAAATAGCTAGGTGCTTCCTCCGTTGTGTTCGTGATTAGATTGGGGCATTGAATCTTGTCAAACACCACGGGCTCGTCTTCTATCTCCTCCCTCTCATCCCACCATGGTTGTAATGTAGTCCTAGTTCTAATGTTATTAAGAGCTTTACCAAGGACATGACTACCAAGTGGACACGGTTTTGCAAAACTACCCGGATCTTTGAGCTTTGGTGAAAAAGGTACATGGGGCATTAACAAAATCGGTACATCAGCGTCGAAACTCACGGCTTCGGCTGTATTTTCTTGATCCCCACTATTCTCCTCCATATCAGAATTATCATCAATTAGCACGTCCGGTTGTAGCTTTGGCGCGAGCAATCCATCAGTCTCGAGAACCACGTCATTAGGCCATGCACAATGATAACTATTCTTGAAGGCGCTGATAAGTTGTCCTATCTGATTCTCAAGATTTCGAATCGACACTGCTTGGTTTTTTATATTTAAATCCACTAAGTTCAATAGCTGATCTTGATCACTTATTCTTTTATCCGTAGCTGTAATAAACTTTGCCAAGGCCTCCTCCAAACTTAGTTTCCTTTCTTCTTCATGTAGATAG
The DNA here is from genome assembly GCA_034770075.1 of Aralia elata. Lineage (NCBI taxonomy): Eukaryota > Viridiplantae > Streptophyta > Magnoliopsida > Apiales > Araliaceae > Aralia > Aralia elata. Next base: position 28,316,843 of record CM068380.1, on the reverse strand, counting down.
GCTGAATCCTGAAATTCTAGAGTGTATGATTGGCTTGGAGCAAAGATTTGGACTTGATTATTATGGCTCCATGAAAAATCCGGATAATACCCCCAATCTTGATTATAGTTGTTGGGATAGGGATAACTGTTGGGGTAATCACCGAAATTGCCACCATACTGCATCGACTTAAAATTGATGGCGCATTGATGACTCGGATGATTTCCAGCACAATAATCACAAATTACCGCCACACTTTGAATATGTTGTACTGCAAAAGCGTCAATCATCCTCGAAAATGTCTCAATCGATGCTGACAATTTATCTAATTCATAAATCCCTGCCGCTCTTGGCTGAATCATTCTCGTATAAGGCCATTGATAGTCGTAGTCCGCCATGATGTACCTAAAAAGAGAGAAATATAGGAAAAGAATTAAAATAAAAAACAAAATGATTAAATTAAAACTAATTTGATTAAAGTTAATGATGGCAAAAATTATTAAACTAATTCCCCGGCAACGGCGCCAAAAACTTGTTTGTCGATTTAGCAATCAATAAATACGTGCAAGTGTACACGGTCAACAAGTAATAAAGTGAAAGTAGAGTGTCGAACCCATAGAGAATTATTTAATAATAATTACCAAATACTAACTCATAATCAAATTCACATTATTTAAACAATTGATTAAGACTGTGAATTTTAGATAATAAAATACTAAACTAACTAATTCCTAACTACCAAGAATCGAATTCAGATAAAAGGCTTAAGATTACAATTTCCCTTAATGTTTCACTTGAATTAATACACTTCCTGTTAAGTTATATTAATTATTCCGGATTGTTAATCAAGAACTTGTCAATATTTATAATCATCTCTCGATGTATCATAAACGAATCAATTTAAATCCACAAAAGATAGAATTAAGATGAACACCCTAGTTAACTAATTCACTATATCTCTATGTGAATTACAATTAAAAAGGATTTAAAGCACATATTCTCTTTCAGATTACATGCGGCGTATAGGTATATCTCTATCCTAAACACAAATCATGAATTCCATCGACAACAGAATACACAATCACATGCTATTATGATTAGGTCTAAATCTATAATCCATCTCTTGAGTTCATATAGATTACCACGGTAATTGTTGATCAAACATTTAAGCAATTAATCACAAATCATAATAGACAATCCGATAATAATCAACAATAACTAACAAGAAAGCATATCAATAAAAGCTACGCAATAAGTTCCATTGTAATCTTAAAAAGAAATTAGTTCATGATTGAATTAAAATCCTTAATCCACAATTGATAAAGCATTCAAGAATACAAAATAAGAGATTAGGGAAGAGAATAGAATCTGTAATTGCAATCCTTGAGTCTCTCCTTCAACTCCTTAATTGAATCCTTTGTGCGTGCTCAATTGCTTCAAGCCTCCCTCTCTTTCTCCCAAACTAGGGTTAGCAAAGAGTAGCAAGATCTCCCCCATTCTATGCCTCACATCATGTATTTATAGGTTCTAGTTAAAGTCCTAAACCAATTAGAAGTTACAATCCTTGTTTCATTCAATTTAGGTCAAAAATAAGCTTTTTAAAAACCCGACCTAGCGCGGCCGCGCCCATATTTGGCCTAGGAAGCAGCGCGGCCGCGCCCAAGTGCCAGAAATCATGTTTTCCACTCTGCAGACCAGCGCGACCGCGCCCAAAATACACTAGGAACCGGCGCGGCCGCGCCCGACCAAATTCTGCTCGGACATCTGTTGGTAAAATAGTCATAACTTTTGATCCGGGAGGAGTTACGGGGCCTTGCACCTATTAAATCGAAGCTCTCGACGAGATCTACAACTTTTCTTCTTTGAGCATTGAGAGATTCGGGCTGGAGAATGGCTGAAATTGAGCTTTATATGACTGTTATGTAAATGACAACTCCAAACCTTGATCTCTGTTGATAAAAATGTCATAACTCTCGCATCCGAACTCCGATTGGGGTGAGTCAAGATGTTCCGGAAAGCTAAGAAGTAAATCTACAATAAAATCTAAGTTTCAATCCAAGAACATGCATCCATTTTAATGTTAAAATCCCTGAAATCTTCCCTTTTCGCATTTGCTCGCATGTTGTACTCCAAAAGATGTTCGGATTGCGTTTCCTTGCTCATTCCTACAAAATAACATAAAAAAACTATAAATATCTACTACTAACTTAAAATACTTAAGAACTCACAAATTATCAAGCCAAACGTACTCAATTCGTAGATGTAAAATCCACTCATCAATCATTCACCTATCTCCATGTATAACTTATTATACCCAATCATACCCTTTGATATACCCAAAGGGTCTTAAGGGACATGTCAAAGTATAACTCATCATACACAATATACTATGATGATCTCAAGTCCAAGGATTACTTGTACTATTATCACTAGAGGAATTCCTATTGACAGGCGAGTAAAACTCCATTAGGTATTCCTTAGTGAGCCACGTTCAGTGAACTTATTCTCTAATAAGCACCTACATACTTGCTTTAGTGTCTCCACACAAATGATTATGAGATCAATCATCCTCTTCATAAGAGCAAGCAACGTATGTACTAATCTATCCGGATTCACTAATCCCCTTTTTAGTAATCTATCGATTAGGAACGATTTTAGTTTGTGAGCTATCTAGAATTTAGATCTCATTAGCATGATCCCTATCATGATTCTAAAAGCATTGCTCAAAACTATGGGTTTATCACATTTAATATAACAGCAGCATGTAGATAATGTAAAATGCCTTTAACAAACGAATAAGATTACAAAGTATATGCTACATCATATCAAATATGATTGGCTTGTGTGCATACTACTTTCAATCTCCCACTTGCACTAAAGCCAATCATCATGGTATCTAATACCCTTCTTCTCTAAGTGACGATCATCTTACTGTTTGGATAAAGCTTCAGTAGATGGATATGCAATGCTGTTCTCGAGAGTCCACTATCTCTATAGTGACTTTTCCTCTTTCAATGATTCCACTAATCAAATGAAAGTGCCGCAATACATGTTTGAATCCAAGATGAGACTTAGGAACTATTCCTTAGTTCTGTAATGAACTTTGCTTCCAAACAATCAACTTGCAGCTTCATTTACAGCTATATACTTTATCTTTGTCACTAAACCAGCAACTCTTTGCTGTTTGGAACCTTTCCAATTCACTGCACCACCTTTCAAGGTAACGATTTACCTTAAAGTGGATTTGTTATCATCTTGGTCAATCTGAAAAACTTGAGTCTGTTTAGCTCTCTAGTTTTAATTCAGACCTACTATGAATCATGATCACATCTTCAGTACCGGTTAAGTACCTAAAGATGTTTATCACTGTCTTACAGTGATCTTCTCCAGAATATGACTGATCAACATCAGGCCTAGTATATTCATTGCATACATGATAGTGACTCATGCGATCTCTCTTTCAATTGGGGACAATTTTAGAGAGATACACTCCATGGCTCATCATCATGAGACCCCTCTTAGAGTTTGCCATGCTAAACGCCTTTAGCATCGAATGAATATACGTTCATTGGGTCAAGCCGAACATCCTTTCAAATCTATCTATATAGATTTATATCCCAAATTTATAGGATGCTCCTCCCAAGTTATTCATGGAGGAATGTTTAGACAATTTTATCTTCTCTAATTGTAGCATTGATGTGTCATTCCTTATCAGTAATATATCAACATATAATACTAGGAATGTCACAGTGCTCCCACTGACCTTTTGTACACACTATGTTCATTCTCGTTTTTGATAAAATCAAACTCTTTTGATTATCTCATCAAAATGAATGTTCCATCTTTGAGAAGCTTACTTCAATCCATCAATGGATCATTGTAACTTAAAACACGATTTGCTTCAACCTTTGAAACAAATTCCTCTGGTTGTATCATACATACATTCTCCTCAAGTCTTCATTGAGGAATAGCATCTCCACATCCATTTTGCCATATTTCGTAATAAGCTACAATCACAAGCAAAATCCAAATGAACTTGAGCATTACCCGGTAATAAGGTTTTATCACAGTCAACTCCTTGACTTGAAAAACCTTTTAAACAGGTCTTGTCTTATAGGTCTCCACCTTGCCATTTGCCTCAGTCTTTCTCTTAAAGACCCATATTCACACTTTAGGCACTATGTCCTTTTGTGGAGTAACCAGAGTCAATACTTGGTTCTCATACATGGAGTCCATTTCGGATTTCATGGCCATCTGTCATTTCTCTGAATGTCTTCTACTCATAGCCTCATCGTATATAACTGGATCATCTTCCTCTATGATGGGTACCTCATCATCATCCTCTATGATGAATCCATACCTCCCAGGTATCTTCGGTACTCTTCCAGATTTACAATTTGGTTGTGGTACAATAGGCTTATCTACAGGTTCCTCGGTTCGACTTAAAGTGCTTTTTGGTTCTTGAACTCCTTCAAGATCTATTACCCTCCCACTAGCTCCTTCAATGATAAACACCTTTATCTAAGAAGGCAGCGTGTAGGATTATAGTAATAATACCCTAAACTTTCTTTAGGATATACCACAAGTCTGCACTTGTCAGATTTTGTCCCAAACTTATCTTTGAAACCTTTTCACATAAGATGGACGACCCTTATCTTAACATACTTAAGATTAGGAATCCTCCCTATCCATAACTTTTATGGAGTCTTGGGGCCGGATTTTGAAGTTACCTTATTTTGTAGATATGCAACCATTTCTAGGGCATAACCCAGATGGATACTAGAATGTCGGTAAAAATCATGTTTTCCACTCTGCAGACCAGCGCGACCGCGCCCAAAATACACTAGGAACCGGCGCGGCCGCGCCCGACCAAATTCTGCTCGGACATCTGTTGGTAAAATGGTCATAACTTTTGATTCGGGAGGAGTTACGAGGCCTTCCACCTATCAAATCGAAGCTCTCGACGAGATCTACAACTTTGCTTCTTTGAGCATTGAGAGATTCGGGCTGGAGAATGGCTGAAATTGAGATTTATATGACTGTTATGTAAATGACAACTCCAAACCTTGATCTATGTTGATAAAAATGTCATAACTCTCGCATCCGAACTCCGATTGGGGTGATTCAAGATGTTCTGGAAAGCTAAGACGTAAATCTACAATAAAATCTAAGTTCAATCCAAGAACATGCATCCATTTTAATGTTAAAATCCCTGAAATCTTCCCTTTTTTGCATTTGCTCGCATGTTGTACTCCAAAAGATGTTCGGATTGCGTTTCCTTGCTCATTCCTACAAAATAACATAAAAACACTATAAATATCTACTACTAACTTAAAATACTTAAAAACTCACAAATTATCAAGCCAAACGTACTCAATTCGTAGATGTAAAACCCACTCATTAATCATTCACATATCTCCATGTATAACTTATTATACCCAATCATACCCTTTGATATGCCCAAAGGGTCTTAAGGGACATGTCAAAGTATAACTCATCATACACAAGATACTATGATGATCTCAAGTCCAAGGATTACTTGTACTACTATCACTAGAGGAATTCCTATTGACAGGCGAGTAAAACTCCATTAGGTATTCCTTAGCGAGCCACATTCAGTGAACTTATTCTCTAATAAGCACCTACATACTTGCTTTAGTGTCTCCACACAAATGATTATGAGATCAATCATCCTCTTCATAAGAGCAAGCAACGTATGTACTAATCTATCTGGATTCACTAATCCCCTTTTTAGTAATCCATCAATTAGGAACAATTTTAGTTTGTGAGCTATCTAGAATTTAGATCTCATTAGCATGATCCCCATCATGATTCTAAAAGCATTACTCAAAACTATAGGTTTATCACATTTAATATAATAGCACCATATAGATAATGTAAAATGCCTTTAACAAACGAATAAGATTACAACGTATATGCTACATCATATCAAATATGATTGGCTTGTGTGCATACTACTTTCAGTTATGTCTGGAAAAGTTATTGAAAATGGAAAGGGTGTTAAATAGTCAAATACGAAAAGCGTTAATGGAAATATTGGAAGAACAAGATAAGCTGAAAAGCCAAATTGATGTAATGGGAGCTAAATGCAGCAAATCGTCTGCAACTCCAAGCAAGAAAGGAAAAAGAAAGATAAATGACTGTGACATCAGAAATTCTGACCAAGGAAACTTTAAGAAAGTATTAAGGTGTGCAAATTGCAATAGGAAACATGAAGGTGTAAGCATGAAAGGACAAAATGTGTGTTATAATTATGGACGAGAAGGACATGTCTCTTCTCATTGTCCCGAACCAAAGCAATGCGTATGTTTTATATGTGGAATAGTAGGTCACCAGACAAAGGTTTGCCCAGGATCTAAGAACGGTGTAGGGAATAAATAGGATAAGTGCTTTAGGATTACGTATGATATGATGTGTGTGTAATGTACTAATCCCGACCTTTGTTGTCATTAAGGGATAGTAAATGGTTATAGCAGCATGTTGTGTAATGAAAAGTACTTGGTACTGTTTAAAAGAATATGAATATGAATGAAATGGTATGGTTATATGTTTGTTTTGGTAAATAAACTTTAAGGATATTGCTAATATGTTGATCAACTAATAAATTGTAATTCAGCAAGCTGAATTTGGGAATCCAGCAAGCTGAATTCATGAATCCAGCAAGTTAAATTAGACAATGCAGCAAGCTGGATTGGGTAATTCGGCAAGCTGAATTGGTCTAAGTTTTGAATTTTGTTTTCAGAATGTTATGATATGGTACGGTATAAAGGAATATGAAGAATTAGATAATAATTTAAGGTTTTGTATAACCAGATAATAAAAATGTTTGTTATGTATGATTGGTGAGAAGTTTGTATTGGTATGTGTAAAGGATAGATAATGAAGACTATTAGTAAATAAAAAAAATGGGTTAAAATAACTCATTAATGAAAGGATTTTTGAAAGAAAAATAATGTGGGCATGTTATCGTACTAAGTCTCAAACGCAAGGAAACACTAAATGACATGGTGCAAACAGACTGTAAGCAATGGATCAAGACGCACAACAGTTCCGGACTCGTAATACGAAATCTCATAAGAAGGGCAGATAGGGAAAGTACGAACAAAGGAAAAAGCGGCAGAAAGCTGGCGATTACTTATCCAACTCCGACCAACAAACCAACCGCAAGGACCTTCAACATGATGTTTCAAGATACGGTAGCAGCCGGAGATGGAGTTCCAGGTATTATTCAAATGATAATTTATTCTTATACCGTGGGGTACGTTTACGTTTGAAAACATCAAAACTATAGGAAAATGACCTAGATTAATAAATAAATAATACATAATTTAATAATAAATCGTTTTACTAGCGTATTTTGAAGGAGGGATTTGAGTTTTAATGGAAATCAAATTCCGTATAGTCAGATAGACAAGTTTTATGCTAAATAGTTAAAGATCGATTCAATTGAATCAGATAATGATCTATTTGTGATATGAATGTGTCACGCCCCCAAATCCGTGTCCCTTGAACCTCGAACTTGGTGCGTCACGATACATCATCTTCGTATACATGTTCTATAACTAATGCGGAAAATATAAACATACATTGTTTATTTCAGAGTATTCTACAACATTTCCCAAGGTCTACAACCTTTATCTTGATACATTCCTTTAATAACTTACAAGGTTTATGTCGACGCCGGGAGGGATCGCTTCCGTTGTGATGTTTATCCTTTCCAATTTTAACCTTCTCATTAGATGATTTTTGGAAAAGGTCGGCATTAATGTCGACGGGGTTTTGAAATATCATTTTTTATGATGAGCCAATTAATCAGAGTCGCCAGTTGGTATATTTGAAATGGATGTACCAAGTCATCCGAGTTTCGTTCTTTCGTAAATCGCTGGCTCATATGTGACTCCGAATTAATTGGTCTGCGAACCAAGATTCATAGAGTTCGGAGGCTTGCTTAAGCGAGGGGAAGGTGTTAGGCACCCCCCGACTTCCGTGAAACACGGTTACCGCAATCTTGATGCTTTTCCTATCCTTTAATCCTTAAAACATGTATGTGTGCGCGCGTGTGTGCGTGCTTATATGAATGTTGTGGTGAGTTTATATGAAAGAATCATTTGGGGTTTTTTGTGGAAAATCGTGTTTTGAGAGTGCTTTAGAATGTCCTTCGGCTTCTATGAGAAAGCTTTATTCTTTATGAGAAAGGTTTGATTTTAATTGTCAAAAGCCATGGGATTAGGTGTCGTTTTGGCAAAATAAGAGTTTTTAAACCTTCGCCAAAATAGGAATCGAGACCTATACGTTGCTTTCGTAAGTAAAATGATGGGCAACTTCTAGGATCTCTTTAACCCTATGCACAATGATTTAAATAAACGTCATTTATATTCGTAAAACCCTTTTTTGTGATGTTTGAACACAATCTTTCTTTTGCCTTCTCGTTAAATAAAAATCGACATTCATTAGCACTTCCAATTTCTTATCCTCGTGATGCTAATAACCTAGTTTGATTGATTTTATGAAAATCTCCATCGTTTAGCCTTGACATCCTTTTTTTGGTGTTGCAATTCAAATCAAACATTATAATGCGTAGGAGGTTATTCACGGGCATGTAAGCCATCAAAATAACCCCGAACGCCCACAATCACATATTTTCACTATGACAGGGCCTTAAACACGATTCTCGCCTTGGCGTCATTTTAAGGCCCGACGATTACATACTTACAATGAAAACTATATCGCTCCTACTACCTACACCAAAAGACGTCCATCATCGGATTTGGACCCCGGGGTCGCGTTCCTAGGCTCACATCCAAAATGGTCAAACAAACACAATATCCTAAAATGGCAATCTAAACCAACTAGGCACAATAAATCATCACAACAAGCTAAATTAATTCGCTAAATGGACATCCTCGGGTCATTAGGAAGCATTTCGTTCCGTGGGAACCCTCACTAATGGTCCCTAATCCATGTATCCACAACAATATACAAGAAAAAACTACATTTCACATAACCCAATTGACAAAAAGATTAACAAAATGATATACAAAAATTGCTATAGAAATGGTCTTTTCACCTTGCAAATAATCCTCACAATGTGTATGAATTTGTATATTGAGTAGAGTAGAAAATATATGATATATAATCTTACACAAAAGATATAATTCCTCACTTTTTTCTCTCTTTTCTCTCTATTTTCTTGCAAATTTCTGCTGTTTTCTTCCTATTTTCCGAAGCTGCTTTCTCTCCCTTTTCTTCCGCTGCCAAATTCCCTGTATGCTGAATGAAGGAATGAACTGAAATAGGCTGCCAGGGCAGCCGCAGATGGATCTGCGGCTGGCTAGCCGCCCCCCATCCACTCAGCTGGTTTTCGGTTTCCGTGTTTCGAGTTCCGTGTTTTCAAAAGGCGCACTTATTGGCCGCAGATCAATCCGCGGCTGGCTAGTTTAACTTTTTCGATTTTCGTGCCATGCCTCGATTCTTGTGTCGTGACATCGGGTTTCGCCGACAGGCTTTTATTTTGCAGTCCGAGAATTACTGGGAGACGTGCCACACCTTTCGGGAATGCTCATTTCGGACGGCCTTGTTGTCATGTCGGTTTTGATTTGCAAATCATCGCGGTGGCGTCGAGTGTTCGTACTTGCGCCTATCCTTCGCTCTCGTAGGCCGGCTCAATGGACGAATTTGCACTCCTGTTAGGGTTAGTATACGAAGTGCAAAATTTGGGTGTCTACAGCTGCCCCTCTTTATCATGTTTATGAAATGTTAAATGAAATGAACAGGATAAAAAAATAGACACCCGATGCATGAATGACAGTGCACAAGAATGACAATACATACATGATGCAACACATGCAACGCAAGATGTAAGGCATGCAAAACATTTGTAAAGGCGTCAATGTATCAATCCCTGACCGCATTGTTAGTCGTCGGGTTTCGTCTTCCAATCGATCGTCTCGTTTGCGCCGAGTCTCGTATCCGGTCGCCAGTCTCGTGATCACCAGGTCTCGTATCCGGTTGATCGTCTCGTCTGCGCCGGGTCTCGTATCTGGTTGCTCGTCTCGTAATCACTGGGTCTCGTATCCAGTTGATTGTCTTGTGAGTGCCGGGTCTCGTATCCGGTCGCTCGTCTCGTAATCGTCGGGTCTCGTATCCGGTCGATTGTCCTGTGAGTGCCGGGTCTCGTATCCGGTCGCTCGTCTCGTAATAACCGGGTCTCGTATCCGGTTGATTGTCTTGTGAGTGTCGGGTCTCGTATCTAGTCGCTCGTCTCGTAATCGTCGGGTCTCGTATCCGGTCGATTGTCCTGTGAGTACCAGGTCTCGTATCCGGTCGCTCGTCTCGTAATCGCCGGGTCTCGTATCCGGTTGATTGTCCTGTGAGTGCCGGGTCTTGTATCCGGTCGCGCGTCTCGTAATCACCGGGTCTCGTATCCGGTCGCACGTCTCGTAATCACCGGGTCTCGTATCCGGTTGATTGTCTTGTGAGTGTCGGGTCTCGTATCCGGTCGCTCATCTCGTAATCACCGGGTCTCGTATCCGGTCGATTGTCCTGTGAGTGCCGGGTCTCGTATCCGGTCGCTCGTCTCGTAATCACCGGGTCTCGTATCCGGTTGATCGTCTCGTCTGCGCCGGGTCTCGTATCTGGTTGCTCGTCTCGTAATCACTGGGTCTCGTATCCAGTTGATTGTCTTGTGAGTGCTGGGTCTCGTATCCGGTCGCTCGTCTCGTAATCGTCGGGTCTCGTATCCGGTCGATTGTCCTGTGAGTGCCGGGTCTCGTATCCGGTCGCTCGTCTCGTAATAACCGGGTCTCGTATCCGGTTGATTGTCTTGTGAGTGCCGGGTCTCGTATCTGGTCGCTCGTCTCGTAATCGTCGGGTCTCGTATCCGGTCGATTGTCCTGTGAGTACCAGGTCTCGTATCCGGTCGCTCGTCTCGTAATCGCCGGGTCTCGTATCCGGTTGATTGTCCTGTGAGTGCCGGGTCTTGTATCCGGTCGCGCGTCTCGTAATCACCGGGTCTCGTATCCGGTCGCACGTCTCGTAATCACCGGGTCTCGTATCCGGTTGATTGTCTTGTGAGTGTCGGGTCTCGTATCCGGTCGCTCATCTCGTAATCACCGGGTCTCGTATCCGGTCGATTGTCCTGTGAGTGCCGGGTCTCGTATCCGGTCGCTCGTCTCGTAATCACCGGGTCTCGTATCCGGTCGATTGTCCTGTGAGTGCCGGGTCTCGTATCCGGTCGCTCGTCTCGTAATCACCGGGTCTCGTATCCGGTCGATTGTCCTGTGAGTGCCGGGTCTCGTATCCGGTCGCTCGTCTAGTAATCACCGGGTCTCATATCCGGTCGATTGTCTTGTGAATGCCGGATCTCGTATCCGGTCGCTCGTCTCGTAATCACCGGGTCTCGTATCCGGTCGATTGTCCTGTGAGTGCCGGGTCTCGTATCCGGTCGCTCGTCTCATAATCACCAGGTCTCGTATCCGGTCGATTGTCCTGTGAGTGCCGGGTCTCGTATCCAGTCGCTCGTCTCGTAATCACCGGGTCTCGTATCCGGTTGATTGTCCTGTGAGTGCCGGATCTCGTATCCGGTCGCTCGTCTCGTAATCACCGGGTCTCGTATCCGGTTGATTGTCCTGTGAGTGCCGGGTCTCGTATTCGGTCGCTCGTCGAATTGAGAAGCGTTTTCGACACCCGATTCATCAAAATCTCGTATTTTATCACCAAATTATGAGTTAAACGGGTTTTAGAATCGATTAAGCTTGCAATGGAGAAGGGGGGAGGCACTGGGCCCAGCCGCAGATGGATCTGCGGCCAGCCGCAGATGGATCTGCGGCCAGCCGCAGATGGATCTGCGGCCAGCCGCAGATGGATCTGCGGCCAGCCGCAGATGGATCTGCGGCCAGCCGCAGATTGATCTGCGACCAAGATCGGGGTCTTAAGCGGCCAGCCGCTTCCTAGATCTGTCACTTTCATTCGTACCCCACACGATTTTCGCATTTTTGCACGTCCTTTTTGCCGAATTTTCCAGTCTTCTTGCAAAAACTGCTCCGGTTAGATCGATCTTCGCGCTACAGGTAACACTTTGACCGATTGTTTTCTAATTTCGTCAATGTTTTGCTATACATTTGCTATTTTGCATGTTTAGAGATATAAATGTATGCTTGGAAATGCTATGCCATGTATTATTGCATGTATATGCTATGTATCAACTGCGCGAGTCATATTTTATGCTCATGATGCGGTCCCACATATCTGTTGTTTCTTTTTTAAAGAAAATCATGCATTATGGTCCTTTTCATGTTGCAATTATCCATATAAATGCAATTTTGACCTGTTGTGGCTTGGATTAATTGAAAACATGCTTGGCTATGCATGGGATGCCCATTTTATAGACGAAACTCTGCCGATTTTTTTTTTTTTGCTATATAGTAAACATGCATCATGCTGCATTATTTCTGTGATGAAGATAGGCAGATAAAATATTTCGTGACACAATTAGAAATATAATGTACCTCCCTCTTTGACTGTGTCGTTCCAGCTATGGATCCTGACGTTCCCAGCAGCTCCACTGCATCTCGTGCCTCGGGGGTTCGCCGCCGTAGGGTTGCACCCGTCCTTACTTTGCCTCGGACCCGCCAGGCTCGCCGACTGGCAGAGGCCGTCATCCGGCCCGATCACCCCGATGTTGAGGAGGCTGTTCTTCTAGACGTTGCGGTAGAGGGGCCATCCTCCAGCACACCAGTTCCATCTCCTCATCGCGCCCTATCTGGCGCCTCTGTTCAGATACCCGATCTATTGCGTCGGGATTTCAGTCGTCACCCCTCAGCATCTCTTGTTGCTAATGAGGTATATTCAATTCTACTCTGAATTTATTCTCAATTTCCGTTCGTATCTGGGCTGACCCATTAGTGATTGCGACAGGTGCCCGAGTTTACTCAGCCGAGGGGTAACTGGTTTAACATTTACTCCCTCTATACAGCTTTGCACAGTGATTATCGCGCGGTGGTGGATTCCTAGGGCTTTCGTCATTTCTTCACCATCATTCCCCGTCAGTGCCCTGGGGTTATATAAGGGCTCTGTCCGAGCGATGATTCCACCAGACCCAGTCTCTTCACCTTTTGGACTGTGAGGTCGTGCTGACTCCCTGGGAATGGAGGTATATCACTGGTATCTAGTTCACCGGATCCCGTGTCCCTCTGGATCTTGATATTATTCCAGCAGAGGTCCGAGCTTTATTGGGTTTCGCTGCCGATGAACGAGTCTTTAAGGCCCGCAGCATTCGGTCTGGAGCTTTGGCTATTGACGTTGTGGAGGCATATATGCAACGCCATTCCCAGCAGATCGAGCCACTCGTGATATTCTGCTCTGATGTCTGTTCCTGACCATTATGAGGGGTTGTTTCCTATGGAACAACTCCTCTACCATTCATTTCAGCGTCGTCGGAGCTGTTAGGGATGTAGACCGGATCGGCGACTATGATTGGGGGTCCTTCACCTTTGCTTATTTCCTCCACGGTCTTCGTCTACGCTCGGAGGGACAGACAGATGCTTGGCTCGGATTCTACCACTTCTTGCTAGTGAGCCTCTTCTTCCTCTTTTCTTACTGTACTTCCCATCATTTCATTTCTCTTTCCTGTATTTGTCGGTTACTCATGCCTTTCCTTGTTTCTGTTCACAGTTCTGGGCGTATGAGCGATCCCATGCCTGAGGCCTGTCACGACCCTCGGTCTGGATACCTATCCCAGGGGTCGTCGGTGGCATCACAGCACTTTGGAGGAGGTCCCGGTATCTGGCAGCTTTGCCCATTGCTGCATTCAGTTGGAGCTGATCACCGCTGCAGAGGTCGTCTGGACTCCTTATCTTTCTGAGCATCTAGCTGTGGGGTTCACAGATGGATATCCCTCCGGCCCGGAGTTCGCACTCTCCACCCGCCGCCTTACCTTGCAGAGTGTTGGGGGTTGGGTGATGTATCTGGGAGAGCGTGCATTCAGATGCGTTACTGGAGAGATCCGCATTCCGCACTCCCTCCCCTTCACCACATCCTGGCCATTGGACTCTCAGCCTTCAGAGATTATGCTCGCGGGGGAGGATGGCCGGACACTTTCTTCGGGCCCCAGCACGAGCGAGGCTTTTCGCATTTGGTGGGTGCCCCGCACTATCGGTCCTCAGACCCGGGCCACATTCTTTCTCGGAGATATGGTCCCCGGCTCGGTGATGATGACTGATTGGGCCGCCTGCGTTCGGAGTCCCAGTCATGCTGAGCAGATTGCCACTCTAACCCGCCAGGTGGAGCAGCTGTCGTTGTATCTTCGGGTGCTAGGTCGGACCCCAGAGGATGCCTATGCATATGATCCTGACAGTGCGGGTTTTGACACAGGCCCGAGCTCGTCTGATGCCCCAGCGCAGCCATATATCCCTGACATAAACTTTAGACCTCCGTCATCGACGACTCCAGGGGATCAGTTCGAGGACCCCGCCTTCTTAGATGACCTCACCTTTGACTAGATCAGGCTAGGATAGGGCCTTTTGTACCTGAACTTGTTAGATTTATTTTTTTATTTCATGCACTATGTATCGAACTCATCTGTTTATTTATGCACAGTTTTTATCATTATGACCGTTCAATTGCTTTATTGTTAACTGTATGATGCATGCTTTTTGTTTATGGATAGAGAATGACCCCTGCACAGTCTTTTGATACTATTTTTCACAGATGTCGTCATCAGATGCTGTGATACGTTTGGATCTCGGTCCTCCCACAGGGTTAGTTGGCAGACTTTTCCGCTGGTTGGACAGTTTGTCGCCGGGCAACAGGGCTATTGCAGATGGTCTTCTCGGACATTTCCGGTCCTTATTATCCTTTCAGGTGCCGGCAGGCTTTGTAGATGGTATTCTAGGTCACTGGGCCCCTGCCCGTCAGGTGTTCAGGTTAGGGACAGTGGAGATGACCCCTACTCTCGAGGAGTATGCCCGCTTTACTGGTTTACCTTTGGACGGTCCTTGCGCCAGGGTCACAGCTGGTCCCATGCGTCGTCAGTTCTTGACTTTTACTGGGTTGCGGAGGACAGCTCTGCTATCGGTGATCACATCAGACCATCTGGTTCCCCTTCATTTCTTGATTGACCGATTTGGCTCACCTGACAGTTTTCGTCTATTCTCTGGTGATTTTTCTGTATCTGAGGAGCGCTGGGGCGCTTTGAGAGTAGACGTTTTGATGGCCTGTGTCATCTCAGTTTTGTATCTGCCCGCCGGACCCGATCTGTTGGATATGCGAGTCATTGCGGCCATTAGAGCCCTTCAGGAGGATCACACCATCATTCCCATGATACTGGCTGACACCTATATGTCCGCCTCATACAGTCAGTCTTTCCAAGGCAGAGTATTCAGAGGGAGCTCGACCTTGTTGTATGTGTGGTTTATGAGTCATCTTAGTCCCATCGGCCACCTTCGTCGCCAAGGGTTTTGCTTCAGCCATGACATAGCCACGCAGTTTTCGTTTCGTCCCGTGAGCTGTACTAATGCGGCTTCCTGGGTAGAATTCTTGTCGGTTATTGAGGATCCTTTTCATCTCCTGATCTATTCGGGTTATTGCTCCTTTATAAGCTTCTTGACTCACGTGCCCAACCTGGATTTCATCCCTATTGCTGGCTTGAGAGGCGTGACGACTTATCATCCCTTAGCGGTTACAGGGCAGTTTGATCAGACAAAGGATTTTCACCCTTTCACGGGCGCAGCCGCCTACCGGTTCCTCATATCATCCCAGACAGAGAGAGATCTACTACGGATATATGATCTTTGGTTTCGCATGATCCTTGTCGAGTATAGTGACGGTTGCCCCATCCAGACATTCGCTTATGTGCAATGGTTGTGCGGAGACTCGGATATGGTTGGTTTCAGTCAGACTGGGGCTTTTGATGACTCTGGAGTGATTTTCCTAGATGATACCATAAATCATTCCATCTTAGCTGATTCTGCCCCTAGTCGGGTCACTGATGATACCCGACTCCGCCTGGCCTTGATTACTACTGAGGCTGAGAGGGATGCCGCTCTTGTTGAGAGAGATGATGCCATTCTGGCTAGAAATGTTGCCCTTGCTAAGAGAGATGCCATTGTACTTCAGACTAGGGCAGTTATAGATGCTCATTCTGAGACTGTCAGCTGAGCCACTGCTTTATTGGATCGTATCGACATGATGGGGCAGCAGATTGCAGGGGATGCTGATGCTTCAGATCTATCCACCACTTTATCCATCCTGCTTCAGCTAGTTTCAGATTTATAGATTATTTTATTTCCTGCATAGACTATGTCAGCTTCATCGGTTATCGAAAGAGAAATCTTGTAACAAAATGACTTATATATACAGACATGCATTTAAATTTAGTCATTTTCCCCTTTTATCGTATCGTTGCTTTTCATTCGATCCTCCTTTTATCTAGCTGACCATGATTTTGACATTTCGCTTTCTTTCTCTTCTCCAGTCTTGATGGAGATTTGACAGATATTGCCGCACACCCTATCGATTTCATCGGACTGGGTCTTAGATTTGGGCTAACTATTTGGTTGGATCAGGGTTATGTCATTTGAGATGAAGCTGATTAGTCAGCTGGTTTCGGGAAGGTTTCGAGGGTATAGGAAGGTTTATCTGGCTGTTGGGAGTTGGGAGTTGGTTTTGGTTAGAGAAAGTATTATTTTTTAAGGAATCGGACCGTGCCATGATGGCTGCCTACGTACCCCCACAAGTTGGGAGATCAGGTCCTACGTAGTTCGTTCTCAAAGAAAAAGGAGAAACTGATGATTCAAGCGTAGAACCGCTTCACCGAGTCGAAATTGATGGGCTGTGGAAATACCTCGCCATCCATCTCTTGCAATATGAGGGCTCCTCCAGACAGTACTTTCTTGATCACAAAAGGTCCTTCCCAGTTCGGGGTGAACTTCCCTTTAGCTTCGTCTTGACAAGGCATGACTCTCTTTAGCACTAGGTCATTTTCCTTGAACTTTCGAGGTCTTATCTTTTTGTCGTATGATCGAGAGATCCTTTACTGATATAACTGCCCGTGCAAAACAACAGCCACCCTCCTTTCATCAATTAGGGCCAATTGGTCGTATCGACTTTGCATCCAATCCTCCTCGCTTATCTGAGCATCGATCAATATTCTGAGGGACGCCATCTCAACCTCAACTGGCAGAACATCCTCCATTCCGTATACCAAAGCGTAAGGGGTCGCCCCTGTAGAAGTACGCACCGACGTTCTGTACGCCAGCAGGGTGAGAGGTAGCAGATCCGGCCATCCCCGATGATTGGCGGACATTCTCGCCATGATCTTCTTGATATTTTTATTTGCAGCCTCCACTGCCCCATTCATCTTAGGACGGTAAATGACAGAGTTGAGGTGTTTGATCTTAAACTGGTCACATAATTCCTTCATGAGGGCATTGTTCAAATTCTTGGCATTGTCGGAGACCAAGACCTCAGGTTGCCCGTATCGGCAAATGACATTATTCCTGAAGAAACCAACGATGATCTCCTGAGTTAGTTTAGGGAAAGAACCTGCCTCTACCCATTTAGTGAAGTAATCGATCATGACGAAGATAAATCGGTGTCCGTTGCTCGCTTTGGGCTCTATTGGTCCGATTACATCCATACCCCACATTGAGAATGGCCAAGGGGAGGTCATACAATGCAGTTCATTGGGGGGCGCATGAATTACGTTATCGTGCACCTGGCATTGATAACATCGTTTGACATGATTATCGCAATCGGCTTTTAGTGTTAACCAATAATGCCCCGTTCTCAAGATCTTTTTGGCCAGCATCGGTCCACTCATGTGTGGCCCACACACTCCACCATGTATTTTGTCCATAATCTTTTGGGCATGCGTCTCATCTACGCATTGCAACAGTCCCAAACCAGCATCCCTCTTGTAGAGTGAATCCCCACTCAGGTAAAACTTCATTGCCATCTTTTGAATTCTCATCCTCTCAGCTCGGTTTGCTTGGTCGGGAATGGATCTATCCCTCATATATTCCCTTATGTCATGATACCAAGGCTGCTTTAGCAGAACCACCTCGTCCGATAATACTGCAACATGTTCCTCGTATGCCGGGGCATTCTGTACTGCTATCTCAATCTGTGGAATGTCCCTGCTCTCGATTACGTGGATTAAGGAAGCCAGAGTTGCCAACGCATCGGCAAAATCATTCCGTCCCCGGGGGATATGTCGAAAAGCGATATCTTCGAACTCTCGCATCAATTGGATAACACAACGATGGTATGGAAGTAACCGGAGCTCTTTTGTGTTGTACACCTCGATCGCCTGTCTGATTACCAGTTCTGAATCCCCGAACACCGCTAGTCTTTTCACTCCCATATCGCGGGCAAAACGGAGTCCCAATATACATCCCTTGTACTCAGCTGTGTTGTTCGAATTACTGAACTGCAATTTAGTGGCAACAGGGTATTGCTCTCCGGTGATAGAGACCTAAAGGCTCCGGCCCCGACCCCCCCAGCATTCATGGCACCATCAAAATACAGCTTCCAGAACTGCCCCTCGTCATCACATTTCGTGTGTAATACCCAAAATACATCTTCGCCCGGCAAAGGAGTTTCTAAAGGCTCCATCCCCCCTGCTAGCGTTTCTGCCAACTGATCTGCAATTCCCTGCCCTTTCATGGCTTTCTGAGTTACGTATACCATGTCGAACTGCTGTAAGATTAACTGCCATCTTGATAGTCGACAGTTCAGCATGGGCCTCTCAAAGATATATTTCAGGGGATCCATTCTCGATATCAAGTACGTAGTATGCCCATGGAGATAGTGCTGTAATCTCCCCGCAGCCCATGCCAAAGCACAACAGGTCTTCTCGATGGGAGTGTAATTCTGTTCACATCGGCTAAATCTCTTGCTGAGGTAATAGATGGCCTGCTCTTTACCTGCTTCATTCTTCTGTCCCAGCATGCATCCCATCGCAATGGCATTGACCGATATATACATAAACAGAGGGATCCCGTCCTTCGGGGGTACCAACACTGGTGCCTCTGCCAGCTGCTTTTTAATGGTCTGAAAGGCTTTCTGACATTGCTCATTCCACTCTTGGGAAGCATCCTTCCTTAATAGTTTGAAAATCGGCTCGCATGTAGTCGTCAAGTGGGATATGAAGCGGCTGGTGAAGTTTATTCTTCCAAGGAATCCTCTTATCTCCCTCTCCGTGTGAGGTGCCGGCATATCCACAATGGCCTTAATCTTCGCTGGATCCAACTCAATGCCCCGATCACTAACCAGGAAACCCAAGAGCTTGCCCGACTGCACTCCGAAAGCACACTTTGCCGGATTGAGCTTCAAATTATATTTTCTAAGCCGATCGAATAGCTTTTTGAGATGGGTTATATGATCAGATTCTACCCTTGACTTCACGATAATGTCATCCACGTAGACCTCTATCTCCTTATGCATTATGTCATGGAACAGGGCCATCATGGCTCTCTGATAAGTAGCCCCCACATTTGTGAGACCGAAAGCCAATCGTCTATAGCAGAAGGTGCCCTAAGGGGTGATGAAAGCGATCTTTTCCCGATCTTCTTCCGCCACCATTATCTGATGATACCCTGCAAAGCAATCCAAAAAAGAGTACATCTCGTACTGGGCTGTGTTATCCACCAGGATGTGTATGAAAGGCACCGAGAAGTTATCCTTGAGACTGGCCTTGTTTAGATCTCTATAGTCGACACATACCCTCACCTTCCCTCCAGGCTTAGCCACTAGGACTACATTGGACAGCCATTCTGGGTAAGTGGACACCATAATGATTCCAGCCCTGAACTGTTTGATGATCTCTTCCTTCACCTTCAAGCTCCACTCCGGTTTTAACTTTCTTAGTTTCTGCTTGACAGGCCTGAAACCCTCCTTGATGGGCAACCGGTGTACCACAATGTCTGTGGACAAACCGATCATGTCCTCATGAGACCAGGCAAAGACATCCTCATACTAGCTTAGCAACTCAGTTATTTCTGCTTTCTGGCTAGGGGTAAGGTCTGTCCCTATCTTGAGCTCTTTGGGTTGGTCAGGGGTTCCAATATTTATGGTGGCGGTTTGGTCTAAGTTGGGTTTGGGTTTATCCTCGACCCATCCTTTGATCTCGTCAGGCGCGTCGTCGTAATTTGTCTCGTCTTGCTCAATGCCCATTAAATCGAAATCCAGCTCAATATCAAAATCGTAGTCATCATTCAAATTTGAAAGACCGTTTGTTAGGCAAGGAATACTCAAATTGGTACACCAGACATGAAACAAAATATTTGTCATATATAAGTCATTTTCCACAACGATCACATTTTTAGATAACATGAAGAAACGACATAATTATGCAAAATACAAAACAAAAATGATATTTCTTCATCCTCCCATCCTCTGGGGTCTACCATCCTGACGCCGTGTTTTACCCTTGTTTGGATATCACTGGTTCCATTGTCCAGTTGTCGGTGGTCAGATCAGACGAAATGCGCTGGATGAAAGGTGGCTTCACATCGGAAACTTCCCCGATGACTACGGCCACATTGCTTGAGTCCCTCTTCGTACCTTCTTCAGGAATAATTAGCCCTGCCCAATCGATGACAGGCACACTTTGTTGTGCTCCCGGTGGTGTGGCAACATCCTTCCCCTCTCCATTGCTTGTTAACTGTCCAGGGATATAACACCTGGTTTCGAACTTTTGCACGACCTCCTGTAGGAAACTTTCCCTCTTGGTCGACTCGTTACTTGTGGGGGTCAATTCTTCATCCCCTGTCCTAATCACAGGCTTGCTAGTCCCTCGTTCATTGTTGACCTTAGTCACCGGATTTCCAGCCAGTCGAGTCGGGGCTGCGCCTTGACGGTGTCTCCGTGCTACGCCCTCATGATATCCCAACCCTACTTTGCCTATCTGCTGTGGTAGTTGAATGGGCTCGGTGATTCCTTGACTGCTCTTTCCTAACCCTTGTCCGGGTTGAAATTTCATTCTCATCATTTCTTTTGCAACAAAGGTAAGTTCTGGAGAGACCTTAGGTTTCACGGCTGGAGCCCCCAGGCATCTGTAGTGGGGAGTGCTGATTTCCAGCGCCTGAAAGCTGGCAGGTGCCGCCGACTCGTCCACATTAATCACCAGCAGGCCATTCCTGGAAGGAGAAGTGTCATCACACTCTACCGAGATCGTTACTAGATTCTCGTCGATGATAAGTTTGATTTGCTGGTGTAGCGTGGAAGGAACTGCCCCGGCCATGTGTATCCACGGCCTCCCCAATAACAGGTTATAACTTGTCGCAATATCTAAGACTTGGAAAGAGATATCAAAAGTACAAGGTCCTATTTCCACAGGCAATTCTATCTCCCCAATTGTATCCCTCCGGGATCCGTCGAAGGCTCGTACCACTACATGACTGGCCCGTAGGCGCTTAGGATTGATGTTCATCTTCTTCAATGTACTGAGGGGACATATATTCAACGCCGATCCCCCATCAATCAGCACCCCATTCATGATATAACCTAAGGAGATTACCGCAATATGCAACGGTTTTTGATGCCCCCTTCCTTTTTTAGGGATATCATCATCTGTGAACGATATCACATTACTTTCCAATAGATGGTCCACCAGATGGCCGAAACCTTCTTTGCTAATCTCCTTGGGAATATATGCCTCCTCCAGGACTTTGGCCAAAATTTTACAGTGATCACTGGATGATAACACCAAATCCATGATCGACGTCAGGGTCGACTCCTCGCTTAATATCTGGATCCCCCTTGCTTCCGGGTGATCCATCCTCCTCAAGAATTCCATGGCTTTCTCCTCGGATATCTTTTCATTTTTCTTCGTTTTGCTTTCAAGGACTCGTCCAGGAAGATATAAGGGATTCCCCTTTGTTGTTACAGAAGCACAACTGGCCGCTTCCTCTGACACCCCCCCCATAATTCCATGGTACCGTTTTCAGACTTTGGACAGGGATTTGCGGTCTCGCTGTAAGGGTGAGGAGTTTCGGAGCCGATAACTTGACAGGCCCCTCTATGATATTTCTGCTTACACCCGCCAACCTAATTGGCACTCCACGTATACTCTCGTGATCACTTATCATGTTGATCATTTCATCAATTTTCTTTACATAATTCAGCCTTGACGGCCCCTCGGCTTCACTGGCTTACGCCACATTGACCCCCCCTCCATCATGCCTAGGCAGGGGATTGACTTTAACATTTGGGGAGTCTGGCTGTTCCACCACAATTTCCCCACTATCAATCAAGTTCTGAATTTTGTGCTTCAGCGTCCAACATTCCTGCGTATCATGACCAGGGGAACCTGAGTGGTATGCGCATTATTTGCTTGGGTCAAATCTTCTTCCCTTCGGGTCACTTGGGGGTGCCAAATCGACTATTTTCCTCTGGGCTATCAATACCGCCAGAATCCGTTCAAGAGGATCCCCGAGCGGGGTGACTACTCGATTTTTCGTGGTCTCGAATCTCCTTCGCCCGTGCGTCCTCTGATCAGTGAAGTTAGGCTGTCGGGATGGCCCCACTCTCTGTATCTGTGCTGGAGGATTGTTCTCCGCCTTTCTAGATGATCCCTGCAGGATGAGGGAAACATCTTCCTCCTTTTTCTTCTGGACCCTACGGGAAGTGCTGCCATAGTTTCCACTTTGGATTTGTTCCGCAGCTGTTTCCAAAGCCGTGAAATCCCGAATCTTACCAGACTTCAAACCCATATCCATCATTTCTCTGTGTTTTATCATCTCGGTAAAAGGTCTTCCAATCCCCGATATAACCCGCTCATAATAAGGTGCCTCTTGAATATCCACGAAGGTCATCACCATCTCCGACTCGCTCATTGGGGGATTCACCTGTGCAACCATACCCCTCCATCGCTGTGCATAATCCCTGAAAGATTCCTTTGGTTGCTTCTTAATTTTTGTCATTTGATATCTATCAGGGGCTATTTGTGCCTGGAAGCTATATTGTGTTAAGAAGGTGTGGGCCAACTCCTCCCAATTGTGGATCCGGGCATTATCAAGACGGGTATACCAGATTCTTGCTTCTCCCGTCAGGCTCTTTTGGAATAATTGCATCCTTAGACCTTCGTCTTCTGCATAAGATCCAAGCTCCCCAATGTATATTTTCAGATGTGTATAAGGATCCCCCTTCCCATTGTATTTCTTAAATTCGGGGATTTTAAACTTCTCCGGATATCTGGTTCCGGGGAAGACACACAGATCTGAATAATTAACCCTGCCTAGGGAACCTATGCCTTTTAGAGATTGGATGGTCTCTTCCATCTGCTTCATTTTCCTTCGAAGGTCATCAGTATCTCCCTCCTCCGGAATCGTGATTATTGTCCTGTCAGGTGCAGGAACGACCTTTGGGATGATTAGCTCGCCCTTAGGTTGGGGTGGATCCTCTTTAGGTGGATCATGTCTAGGTAGCAGTTGTTCCTTCAGCATCATGGCCATTTCCAACATCTATTTCTTAAAATCATCAAATTCCTCACGAGATATGGAACCAGGATTAGTAGGTGGAAGATCAACCATTTCAGATGTAGAGTCCTGGGCCCTTTTAGACTGCAAACGTGTTTGAGGAGCAATCCTGCAGAAACAACGGTTTGGAGTTTAATCTTTGGGAAATGAAAGACGTGGATGCATGCTAAAGCGGTAAATTTTTGTGCTTTTGGGTTGTTTAATCTTTCTCTGCAAAATAACATGTTAGCGATCCCTTATTGCAATAATAAATGCTAGACTCGACTTATTATGCTTCCCCAACTGTTCCCTGCAAAACATAGAGGTTAGTAATTTCTTTTGACAAGAGGGGAGGCATATATGAATATTGAATGGGACTATGACATTTATATGCGCGAATGTAAAAGGGCATGAAGAGACTTTTCCTGCGCTGGGTTAATCTGAGGCTGACCTATCCTAAGGTTACTCTCGCGGGCTTTTCGGCATGAAGGTCCCCAAATCTTCGCAATCTACTCGTCTGAATCCTTTCGATTGGAGCGAATTTGGGTGGTGCGTTTCCTGAGCCATCTGCAGGGAGCAGCCCCTTCGAGTCTAGTAATAAGCAACCGACAGGTTCGCCTCAAGAGGAGGTACACTCTCAACATACATTCACATTCATCGTCCTCACCGTATGCAAATGATTACTTTAAAGTAAAGCAATTCCATTCAATTATTCATTTTTTGGACAAAACACACATTCACACAACAAAAAGTAAAAAAAATCAAAATATCGCATTCACACACATATTCATGAATTTTTAAAGGATAGGATAGCATCAAGATTTGAACGCGGCTTAAGCCCTCTAATAGTCCCCAGCAGAGTCGCCAGCTGTCGACGCCGGGAGGGATCACTTCCGTTGCGATGTTTATCCTTTCCAATTTTAGCCTTCTCATTAGATGATTTTTGGAAAAGGTCGGCATTAATGTGTGTGTGTGTGTGCTTATATGAATGTTGTGGTGAGTTTATATGAAAGAATCATTTGGGGTTTTTTGTGGAAAATCGTGTTTTGAGAGTGCTTTAGAATGTCCTTCGGCTTCTACGAGAAAGCTTTATTCTTTATGAGAAAAGTTTGATTTTAATTGTCAAAAGCCATGGGATTAGGTGTCGTTTTGGCAAAATAAGAGTTTTTAAACCTTCGTCAAAATAGGAATCGAGACCTATACGTTGCTTTCGTAAGTAAAATGATGGGCAACTTCTAGGATCTCTTTAACCCTATGCACAATGATTTAAATAAACGTCATTTATATTCGTAAAACCCTTTTTTGTGATGTTTGAACACAATCTTTCTTTTGCCTTCTGGTTAAATAAAAATCGACATTCATTAGCACTTCCAATTTCTTATCCTCGTGATGCTAATAACCTAGTTTGATTGATTTTATGAAAATCTTCATCGTTTAGCCTTGACATCCTTTTTTTGGTGTTGCAATTCAAATCAAACATTATAATGCGTAGGAGGTTATTCATGGGCATGTAAGCCATCAAAATAACCCCGAACGCCCACAATCACATATTTTCACTATGACAGGGCCTTAAACACGATTCTCGCCTTGGCGTCATTTTAAGGCCCGACGATTACATACTTACAATGAAAACTATATCGCTCCTACTACCTACACCAAAAGACGTCCATCATCGGATTTGGACCCCGGGGTCGCGTTCCTAGGCTCACATCCAAAATGGCCAAACAAACACAATATCCTAAAATGGCAATCTAAACCAACTAGGCACAATAAATCATCACAACAAGCTAAATTAATTCGCTAAATGGATATCTTCGGGTCATTAGGAAGCATTTCGTTCCGTGGGAACCCTCACTAATGGTCCCTAATCCATGTATCCACAACAATATACAAGAAAAAACTACATTTTACATAACCCAATTGACAAAAAGATTAACAAAATGATATACAAAAATTGCTATTTTTCACCTTGCGAATAATCCTCACAATGTGTATGAATTTGTATATTGAGTAGAGTAAAAAATATATGATATATAATCTTACACAAAAGATATAATTCCTCACTTTTTTCTCTCTTTTCTCTCTATTTTCTTACAAATTTCTGTTGTTTTCTTCCTATTTTTCGAGCTGCTCTCTCTCCCTTTTCTTCCGCTGCCAAATTCCCTGTATGCTGAATGAAGGAATGAGCTGAAATAGGCTGCCAAAGGCAGCCGCAGATGGATCTGCGGTTGGCTGGCCGCCCCCCATCCACTCAGCTGGTTTTCGGTTTCCGTGTTTCGAGTTCCGTATTTTCAAAATACGCACTTATTGGCCGCAGATCAATCCGCGGCTGGCTGGTTTGACTTTCTCGATTTTCGTGCTATGCCTCGATTCTCGTGTCGTGAAGTCGGGTTTTGCCGACAGGCTTGTATTTTACAGTCCGGGAATTACTAGGAGACGTGCCACACCTTTCGGGAATGCTCATTTCAGACAGCCTTGTTGTCATGTCGGTTTTGATTTGCAAATCGTCGCGGTGGCGTCGAGTGTTCGTACTTGCGCCTATCCTTCGCTCTCGTAGGCCGGCTCAATGGACAAATTTTCCCTCCTGTCACGGGTTAGTATACGATGTGCAAAATTTGGGTGTCTACAGTTTACATAATCATTTTCATAAGATATCTTAATAGTTAACGCATATTAAGTTACTCTTGAACTTTTCCTCTTGTCTTTGTCCTTCCTGAAGCACTTGAGCTTAACTGAAATATTATCATGATATAGCAAGAGTGAGCAACTACTTTGCTCAGCAAGTTTAAATACAAGAAATATATATCATGATTGAAAAAGAATAGGCTTTCGAATTTTCAACAATATATAATAATTGTGAAAGAACGATAATCAAATTTCAATAAATGAATAACTGAATCAATAACGCTGAGTGGCCAACATTGACCATGAACAAATTTGGTAATCAAGGTGATCAGCCTTTCATACCAGGTAAACATATGCAACTTGCACTAAGTGCGATTAACAATAAATTTCATTGAGGTGGAATAATTGACAATAATTAAACCACTAACATGCTTGAAAATATTAACTCAAGTTTGAGTTAGGAAACTTGCAATAACGTAAGAAGTTTAGGATTAAGAACTTGCCTTGTCCGTCGATTACTGTTACGCAATCTAATTTAATCTCTTATGAAAGACCTATCATTTATAAGATTGATCTTTCAATCAGCATATCATATCATACCATATAATACTGCTACTTCTATAAATAAATCATCTAACATTTAGCCACATAATCAAATGTTAGATAACACCTTAAACCATCAATATTATTATCGTCCTTTGATAATATTTCAATCACTTAATCAACATCTTAAAACTCTCGTCTAATATTATTAATCATTTAATAATATTTTAATAATATCTTAGGCACTTAGAACTATTATTAATCATTTAATAATATTCTAACCACACTTTAATATTATTAATCATTAAATAATATTCAAAATTACTTCTTAATATTATTAATCGTTTAATAATATTTTATTCACTTTCTAATATTATTAATTATTCAATAATATTTTAATTCACTTTCAAATATTATTAACCCTTTAATAATATTTTGATCACTTAATATCAATTATTACTGTCTTAATCATTACAAATATTATTAATCATTTAATAATATTTTAATCATCTATAATAATTTAATCTAATATTATTAATTATTTAATAATATTTGAATCATTTATTAGACTCATGAACAATTTAATTTAATTGTTTATCCTTACTATTTAATTTAGATAACATACATATTTGGTCATACACATAATATTTAATTAAAAATGACCAAATTACCCATATAAAATCTTAATATATCATATTAAAGGTCATTAAGCAATAAAATCACATTAACACATTTTTTAACTTAACATAACTTAATTTTCTCATTTATTCTTAACTTGATTAAAGATATGAAAAATACCAAAATATCTTATTATTTTTATATCTTCTGGGGAATATCAGCATATGGTATTTTAGTTACAAAATAATTTGTTTACAATTTTTCAATTTCGTTTCCTATTTTTAAATAGGCTAAAACAGTCCAAAATGGCTACATTTATCATAAATTATCCGTTTGTTCAAAAATTATGAAATTTATATGGTAGACTCATGTTACCATATACTGATCCCAGTTAAATTTTCACAATTGTCTGGGTTGTATTCGCTGCGTTATAGTAGTTTACTTTTAAAATTGTATTTTCTTATAAAAGCCATAACTCCCTCTCAGGACATCAAAAAATTCTCATCTTTGGACAGCATCTAGTTAACTTGATATACTAACACACCACAAAAGACCAGAATTTTTAGAGTAACAAAAGTGGATGAAACAGCCCACGAAAGAAACTTGCCAGGAAACTTTTAAGGGTTTTCCAGATTTTTGCAGCAGGAACTGTTTTACTAAAAATTACACCACGGTTGATCCGTTTAATATTTTTTATTAATTCCACTTGAGTTCATCAGATAACTCATAGATCTAACACCACTCTTTGACGGATCACAAAAAGAAATTATAGATTTCAAATGGTAAAAGTCCAAAGTGGACTGAAATTTAGGACTTTTGAGCTTAAAAACTATTTTTGTTCTTCTTTCATTTCTTTTCTTTTCTTGAATTCTTTTGTTGGATTCTTGCTAATCCATTGCTAAACCATTACTAGTAAGTTTAATCATGATCTTACCCCATAAATCTTATAAAAACATAAATTTATACATAAACATCAAGGTATTAACTTAGGGTTTTGATATACCTCAACTACTAGCTTGTTTTCTCCTCTCCTTCCATGGCTTCCTTTATTATTCTCTTCTCTCTTTCTCTCTCTTTCTTTTCTGAAATTAAGGCTACGGGAGGGAGTATAATGAGAGAAGAGTGCTAAAAATTTGTGTTATTAGGCTCAATTACATAAGAAACATCAAGGGCAAAATGGTCATCAACCATTGATAGGGAAGGGCATAATGGTCTTTAAAACATCTCAAGGAAATTTTCTAAAAATTTTCTCTTAGGACACAATGGTCATAAGCAATTTTCTTCAAGGATAAAATTGTCATTCCTCCATTACTAGGAAACTTTCTAGCAATTTCCTCTTAGGACATAATGATCTTTAATAATTTTCTCTAAGGACAAAATAGTCTTTCCTACATTATTAGGAAATTTCCTAGAAATTTCCTTCAAGGATACCATGGTCATTAATACTTTTCTTTTGGGACAAAATAGTCATTCTCCAATTACTAGGAAACTTCCTAGCAATTTCCTTCTTAGGACACATGAGTCATTAATCACTTTCTCTTGGATAAAATAATCATTTCTCACAATTTTCTACATTTAACTCAAACATGGTTAGTTCCTAACCATAGTTACTAACACATGTCCCATTATTTTGGGCTACTAAATTAAATTCTCATTGGGCTTCTTCATTGGACTTGTCACAAGTTTTTAATTAAATAACTTGGGCCATCTTAATTCTTTAAAATTTGGGCTTGACACTATAATTCTTTGGACTTTTCTCATATAAAGTTAGACCAAAATTTGGGCCAACTAAATTCTCCACAACTATTTTATACATTGGGCTTGCAACCTAGATTAATTTCTTACTAGCAAATACATAACACACATACTAGCAAATAAATATATATCACATATATTTATTTACTCATCACACTTACACAAAATATTATCCATATAAACTTCATTTTATTAGAACAAAGTACATACATTAATTCACTAATTTTAACTAAGTGAATTAATTAACTCATACATGAAAATTTAGTTCATAATAATTCTATCATCGTCTAAGGCTCAATATTCAAATTATATTATTTCATAATATAATTTCAATTTAATCTCAATCAATAAATATTAATTAATTAATTAATTTTACCCAATATATGTATATATTTCACATCTATATATACACATTTAATCTATTACACAAAATCACATACTTCACATTATATGAAACACATATATATATGTCCAAATCTACTTCATCCCTTAATAAGAATTTTATTTATTAAATTCTTATGTTAAATTTTTGAAATATCTGAGATATTACATTCACACCTTCTTCTAAGAATTTCGTCCTCGAAATTATAGCATACTAATTTTTTTGCTGCTCACTCTATTGATCAAAACTAGGTTTTCAAATCAATCATCTTATTCACCAAACTAGGTTTTCAAATCAACCTTTATATTCTCACTTTAATAACAACTAAACTCTTTCCTTTAAAGATTTCTCTTTATTCGTCACATTCTATAGTCATTCTTCTCTAAGAAGTTCACATCTTCTAAACTTTCAACTTCCAAAATAGTGAAATATTTTTCAGGAGTCTTCAACAATTGTTCAATAATTGTGAAGCAGCTTGAACAAATAGAAAATAAAAGAAATTTCTTTAAAAACTTTTCAAATCATGCTGAGTGGTCATAAAGATCGTGAGCCCATCTCGAGATTTAACAGATATTTTCACTGTAAACCTCTAGAAATTTTAACAATCATAAATACTGCAAAATATTCTATACATCCGCGCGCATGGTCGGATT
This sequence comes from Aralia elata, assembly GCA_034770075.1. Lineage (NCBI taxonomy): Eukaryota > Viridiplantae > Streptophyta > Magnoliopsida > Apiales > Araliaceae > Aralia > Aralia elata. The sequence goes on along the minus strand of CM068380.1, from coordinate 28,286,811 downwards.
TTCCCGACAAAATTACCCCTTTTTATCAGGGGTTTTCATACTGGCTCAAAAACATTCGATAAATCATTCCAACATCCGTCTAGCCGAAACAATTGGCCTAGACTAGCATCAATAAACTGTTTGTCGACGCCGGGTTTTTCTCTTTCTCTGTCTTTTCCAATTTTAGCCTTTTGGTTTAGATGATTTTTGGAAAAGGTCGGCATTGAGGTCGACGGGGTTTTGAAAGATCGTTTTTATGATGAGCCAATTAACCAGAGTCGCCAGTTGGTATATTTGAAATGGATGTACCAACTCATCCGAGTTTTCGCTCTTTTGTAAATCGCTGGCTCATATGTGACTCCGAATTAATTTGGTCTGCGAATTGAGATTCATAGAGTTCGGGGGCTTGCTTAAGTGGAGGGGAAGGTGTTTAGGCACCCCTCGACTTCCGTGAAAACACTGTTACCGCAATCTTGATGCTTCTCCTATCCTTTAATTCATGAAATGTGTGTGTTGTGTGTGCGTGCGTGTGTGTGTATGTGTGCTTATGTGAATGTTGTGGTGAGTTTGTATGAAAGAATCATTTGGATTTTAGGGAAAATCGTGTTTTACTTTGAGAATGCTTCGGAATGTCTTTTCGGCATACACGAGAAAGCTTTATGAGAAAAGGTTTGATTTTAATTATCAAAACTATGAGATTTTCGTTAAGTGTCGTTTTAACAAAACAAGAGTTTTTTAAACCCTTCGTCAAAATAGGAATCGAGATCTATACGTTGCTTTCATAAAATGATGGGCAATTTCTAGGATCTCTTTCACCTATGCACAAAGATTTAATAAAACGTCAATTATTTATAAAATCATTTCGTGTGTTGTTTTTGGATAACGATTTTTTCTTTAAGCTTTCTCGTTAGATAGGAATCGACATTCATTAACATTTCTCAAATTTTAACCTCGTGATTTTAATGTCCTACTTTGATTGATTTTATGAAAGTCTTCATGGTTTTAGCTTTGAAATCAATTTTTTCGGTGTCACAAATCAAATGAAGCAATAAAAAAGCGCGGGGTTATTCATGGGCATGTAAGCCATCAAAATAAACCCCAAACGCATACAATCCCATCTTTTCACTATGACGGGGCCTTAAATCCGATTCTCGCCTTAGCGTCGTTTTAAGGCCCGACGGTTACATGTTCACAACGAAGGATTACATTATTCCTAAATACATACGTCAAAATTTGTCCGTCATCGGATTCGGACCACGGGGTCGCTTCCCTAGGCTCACAACCACGATTACTACGTACTCACAAATCAAACATTACAATAAATAACCAACACAGAAATTCTAACAATATCACGACATCCTAAATAGCAAATTGAAGGAACCACAACCAATACATCTCTTATACACAAGCAAGAAATCAAAACGTGAATATCATCGGGTTATTACGAAGAATTTTGTTCCAATGGAACCCTCGCAAATAATCCCTAATTCATTATTTCACAATAAATTACATGAAGACTACATTAATTTTAGCCCAAATGATATGATAAATTGCTAGAATAAAGGGAAATTTCACCTTGCAATTGATACCAAAATGGAAGTAGACTTGTGTATTGGAATAGAAGAAATATGTGTGTTACAATCAAATCAAAGAGTAAAAACCCTCTCTTTTGATCTTCCTTTCTCTCCTATTTGTTGCAAAATTTATGGTGTTTTTCCTCTCTATTCCCGATTTTCTGCTGCTGCTGCTCTTGCTGAATTTCTTCTTCCTCTTTCAAAAACTGCTGAACCTCCTGTATGCTGCCGAAGCTGGCTTAAATAGGCTGGCCAGAGCCAGCCGCAGATCTATCTGCGGCTGGCCGCAGATGGATCTGCGGCTGGCCAGCTGGCACGCCTCCCATCGCACTCAGCTGCTGAGTGCTGATTTCCTGGTTTTCGTGCTGGCGCACCCACTTGGCCGCAGATCTATCCGCGGCTGACGGGCTTGACTTTCTCGATTTTCGTGCCACGCCTCGATTTTCGTACCGCAACGTCGGTTTTCGCTGACAGGCTCGTATTCCGCAGTCCGGGAACTTCCGGGAGACGTGCCACCTCATTCGGAAATGCCTGCCTCGGACGATCATGCTGTCACGTCGACTTGGGCTGCCCAAATCATTGCGGCGGTGCCGGGCGCTTGCCCCTTGTGCCCGCTCCTTTGCTCCTGCAAGCTGGTTCAATTGACGATTTCGCCCTCCTGTCAAGGTTAGTAGAAGGAAACGCAAAATTTGGGTGTCTACAGCTGCCCCTCTTTATCATGTTTATGAAATGATAAATGAAATGAACAGGATAAAGAATAGACACTCGATGCATGAATGACAGTGTGTAAGAATGACAGTGTATACATGATGTCTCACACATATAGCTTATGATGCAACATAAGATGCAATGCATGCAAGACATTCGTAAGAGTGTCAATGTATCAACCCCTTGACCGTGTTTGTTAGTCTTTGGGTTCACTCTTTCAATCTATCGTCTCGTTCGGGGCCGGGTATCGTCGCCGGTCACCCATCGCGTAACCCCCGGTTATCGTCGCCGGTTGGTTATCTTGTCGGAGCCGGTTATCGTCGCCGGTCATCCTTCTCGTGATCGCCGGTTATCGTCGCCGGTCGATCGTCATGTCGGGGCCGGGTATCGTCGCCGGTCACCCATCGCGTAACCCCCGGTTATCGTCGCCGGTTGGTTACCTTGTTGGAGCCGGTTATCGTCGCCGGTCATCCCATCTCGTGATCGCCGGTTATCGTCGCCGACGGTCGATCGTCATGTCGGGGCCGGGTATCGTCGCCGGTCACCCATCGCGTAACCCCCGGTTATCGTCGCCGGTTGGTTTACCTTGTTGGAGCCGGTTATCGTCGCCGGTCATCCATCTCGTGATCGCCGGTTATCGTCGCCGGTCGATCGTCATGTCGGGGCCGGGTATCGTCGCCGGTCACCCATCTCGTAACCTCCGGTTATCGTCGCCGGTCGGTTATCTGTCGGAGCCGGTTATCGTCGCCGGTCATCCATCTCGTGATCGCCGGTTATCGTCGCCGGTCGATCGTCATGTCGGGGCCGGGTATCGTCGCCGGTCACCCATCTCGTAACCCCCGGTTATCGTCGCCGGTCGGTTATCTTGTCGGAGCCGGTTATCGTCGCCGGTCATCCATCTCGTGATCGCCGGTTATCGTCGCCGGTCGATCGTCATGTCGGGGCCGGGTATCGTCGCCGGTCACCCATCTCGTAACCCCCGGTTATCGTCGCCGGTCGGTTATCTGTCGGAGCCGGTTATCGTCGCCGGTCATCCATCTCGTGATCGCCGGTTATCGTCGCCGGTCAATCGTCATGTCTCGGGGCCGGGTATCGTCGCCGGTCACCCATCTCGTAACCTCCGGTTATCGTCGCCGTCCGGTCGGCTTATCTGTCGGAGCCGGTTATCGTCGCCGGTCATCCATCTCGTGATCGCCGGTTATCGTCGCCGGTCGATCGTCATGTCGGGGCCGGGTATCGTCGCCGGTCACCCATCTCGTAACCTCCGGTTATCGTCGCCGGTCGGTTATCTGTCGGAGCCGGTTATCGTTGCCGGTCATCCATCTCGTGATCGCCGGTTATCGTCGCCGGTCGATCGTCATGTCGGGGCCGGGTATCGTCGCCGGTCACCCATCTCGTAAACTTTTCACTTCAACACGTCAAATGGCTGCAAGGGAGCAAGGTGGGACCCACCAGGGCCAGCCGCAGATGGATCTGCGGCCAAGCCGCAGATGGATCTGCGGCCAGCCGCAGATACATCTGCGGCCATGATCGGGCCCTTAAATCCAACGCGGCTCCTCCAGATCTGTCACTTTCAACTTGTAATCCAAAGAGATTCTCTCGATTCTTCTTGTTCGCAAGGGCTTTTTGTCGATTTTTTCAACTTTCCTGCAAAAAAACTGTTCCGGTAGGATTGATCTACACGCTACAGGTAACACTTTGACCGGTCACTTTTCAATTTCGTCAATGTTTTGCTATACATTTGACTATTTACATGTTTAAACATAAAATGTATGCTTTACAATGCTATGTAATGTACCATCATATATACATGCTATGTATCAACTATGTGAGTCCCATTTTATGTTCATGAGGCGGTCCCACATATTGTTACTCCTTTTCTGCAAGAGAAACATGCATTACATGATGTAATCGCACATATGAATGCAATTTAAATCTGTTTGAGGCTTTGATTGATGGAAAACACGTTTGGCTTATGCCTGGGATGTTCAATTTACAAACGGAACTCTGCCTATTTTTTTTTTTTTTTTTTTTTTTTTTTTTTTTTTTTTTTTTTTACATGCATCATGTTGCATTAATCATATGATGAGGCTAGAAATTTAGAATGTTCATTACATAATTTTAAAAGAAAACTTACCTTCTTTCTCGCCCGTTCTATTCCAGCTATGGATCGTGATGCGCCCAGTAGCTCCTCCGCCTCTCGGACTTCGGGTGTTCACCGTCGTAGGGCTGCACCCACTCCTGTTCCTCCTCGGACCCGTCAGGCTTGTCGTTTGACGGAGGCTGTCATTCGTCCTGGTCCTCCGGACGTTGAGGAGGCTGTCCCTCCGGAGGTCGCGGCAGAGGGGCCATCCTCCAGCACACCGGCTCCATCTACTCATCAGGCTCCTTCTGGCGCCTCTGTGCAGATACCCGATCTTTTGGGTCGGGATCTCAGTCGTCACCCTTCTGCATCTCTCGTGGCTAACGAGGTATATTTCAGCTCTATTCTGATTTCATTCTCAATTTCCCTATTCTCTTTTTATCCGGACTGACCCCTTGGTGATTGCCCCAGGTACCCGAGTTTACCCAGCCGAGGGGTAACTGGTTCAACATCTATTCCCTTTACGCAGCCCTGCACAGTGATTATCGGGCGATGGTGGACTCTTGGGGCTTCCGACATTTCTTCACTATCATCCCCCGCCAGTGCCCCCGGGGTTACATGAGGGCTTTATCCGAGCGATGGTTCCACCAGACGCAGTCTCTTCATCTCCTCGACTGCGAGGTCGTGTTGACCCCATGGGACTGGAGGTACATTACCGGCATTGAGTTTACCGGGTCCCGCGTCCCCTTGGATCTTGATATCACTCCTGTGGAGGTTCGGGCTTTGCTGGGCTTCGCTGCTGATGATCGGGTCTTCAAGGCCCGTAGCATTAGATCCGGCGCTTTTGGCTGTCGATGCTGTTGGGGGTCTGTACGCACTGCCCAATCCCGCGGATCAGGGCACCAGGGACATTCTACTACGACGCCTGTTCCTGACCATTATGAGGGGTTGTTTTCTGGGGAACAACTCCTCCACTATTCATTTCAGCGTCGTTGGAGTGCGGTCAGAGACGTGGACCGCATCGGTGACTATGACTGGGGGTCATTCACCTTTGCCTATTTCCTCCATGGCATGCGTCTACGCTCAGAGGGACAGACTGATGCCTGGCTCGGCTTCTACCATTTTCTGTTGGTGAGTCCCCTCCTCCTCTCTCTTACTGTATTTCTTTTCCTTGCATCTCTTTTCTGTATTTGATAGTGACTCATGCCTTGCCTTGTTTCTATTCACAGTTCTGGGCTTACGAGCGGCCTGCCATGTCTGAGGCCTATCACTACTCTGGGCCCGGACACTTATTCCTCGGGGTCGGCGATGGCATCACAGTACTCTGGAGGAGGTCCCCGTGTCGGGCAGCTTTGCACATTGTCGTATTCAGCTGGAGTTGATCACGGCTGCCGACGTCGTCTGGATTCCCTACCTCTCCGAGCATTTGACTGTGGGGTTTTGCTGACGGGCATCCTTCCGGCCCAGAGTTCGAGCTTTCCACCCGTCGCCTCACTTTGCAGAGTGTTGGAGGCTGGGTGATGTATCTGGGAGAGCGCGCATTCAGATGCGTCACTGGGGAGATCCGCAATCCCGCACTCCCTTTCTTTCACTACTTTCTGGCCGCTGGATTCTCAGCCTTCAGAGATCATGCTTGCCGGGGAGGATGGTCGGATGCTTTCCACAGGTCCCACTACGAGTGATGCATTCCGTACATGGTGGGTGCCCCGTACCATCGGTCCTCAGACTCGGGCCACTTTCTTCCTTGGAGACATGGTTCCAGGCTCGGTGACGATGACCGATTGGGCTGCCTGTGTTCGGACCCCTACCCACGCTGAGCAGATCGCCTCATTGACCCGTCAGGTAGATCAGTTGTCGCTGTTTATTCGGGGGTTGGGCCGGACCCCGGAGGAGGCTTACACCTACGATCCTGATGGTGCAGGTTATGATGCAGGCCCGAGTTCATCTGATGCCACAGCGCATCCCTACATCCCTGATATGAACTTTGGTCCACCGAGCTCGACGACTCCAGGGGATCAGTTCGAGGATCCTGCTTTCATAGATGATACTGATTTTATTTAGACCAGGATAGGATAGGGTCTTTTGTATCAGCACCTGCTTAGATTTCTTTTTCATTTATGCGCTATGTACTGAACTCATTTATTTATTTATGCACAGTTCTTTTTCATTTTATGGAATTCACCTGTTTTATTATTAACTGTATGATGCATGCTCTTCTAATTATGGATAGAGAATGACCCCTGTACAGTCCTTTTGATACTATTTTTTTTTCACAGATGTCGTCCTCAGATGTCGTGGTTCGTTTGGATTCCATTCCTCCCACAGGGTTGGTGGGCAGCCTACTCCGCTGGTTGGACAGTTTTACTGCCAGCAGATAGGATTACCCGCAGATGGTCTTCTGGGACATTCTTGGTCCTTATTGACCTTTCAGGTGCCAGCGAGCTTCGTGGATGGCCTTCTGAGCTATTGGGCCCCGGCCCGTCAGGTGTTTAGGTTAGGGACAGTAGAGCTGACCCCCACCCTTGAGGAGTATGCTCGCTTCACCGGCTTGCCGTTGGATGGTCCCTGTGCTAGGGTTACCGTTGGTTCCATGCGTCGTCAATTCTTGACTTTCAACAATCTCCGGTTTGCGGAGGGCCGTCTTATTACCGGTAATTCACAATCAGACCATATGGTTCCCCTTCAATTCTTGATTGACCGATTTGGCTCACCTGACAGCTTTCGTCTATTTTTTCGGTGATTTTTCCTTGTCCGAGGAGCGCTGGGAGGCCTTGAGAGTGGGCGTTCTGATGGCCTGTGTCATCTCAGTTTTGTACTTGCCTGCAGGATCCGATCATTTGGACATGCGGATTGTTGCGGCTGTTAGGGCCCTTCAGGAGGATCACACCATTCTCCCCATGATATTGGCGGATACCTATATGTCGGCCACATATTGCCAGTCCTTCCTTCCGAGGGAGATTCTTCAGAGGGAGTTCGACCTTATTGTATATGTGGTTCATGAGCCATCTCAGCCCCATCGGCTACTTCCGCCGCCAAGGGTTTTGCTTCAGTCACAACATAGCCGCGCGCAGTTTTCGTTTCGTCCCGTGAGCTGTACTGATGTGACCTCCTGGATATCCTTTTTGTCCGTCATTGAGGACCCTTTTCATCTATTGGTCTACTCAGGCTATTGCTCCTTCAGGCGCTTCTTGACTCATGTGCCTAACCTGGATTTCATCCCCATTGCTGGTTTAAGGGGCGTGACGACCTATCATCCCCCTGGCGGTTATGGGGCAGTTTGATCAGACACAGGATTTACACCCCTTCGCGGGTGCAACCGCATACCGATTCCTTATATCATCCTGTACAGAGAGGGATCTATTGCAGGTATACGAGCTTTGGGATCGCAGGATCTTTGCCGAATATAGTGCGAGCTGTCACATCCAGACATTTGCCTACGTACAGTGGTTGCGTGGAGACCTGGATTCGGCTAGTTTGAGTCGGACTGGGGCCTTTGATGACTCTGGAGTGATTTTCACAGAAAATACCACAGACCATTCCATTTCAGCCGATTCTGCCCCGAGTCGGGTCGCTGAGGATTCCCGACTCCGCCTGGCCCTGATTACTACTGAAGCCGAGAGGGATGCCCGCCCTTGCCGAGAGAGATGAGGCCATTCGGTGCTAGAGATGTTGCCATTGCTGATAGAGAGGCCATTGTATTTCAGACCAGGGCAGTGGTAGATGCTCATTTTGGGACTGTCAGCCGAGCTACTGCTTTACTGGATCGTATTGATATGATGGGGCAGCAGATTGCAGGAGATGCTGATGCTTCAGATCTATCCACCACCCTGTCCATCCTGCTTCGGCTAGTTTCAGATTTGTAGATTATTTTATTTCCTGCATAGACTATGTTGGTTTCATCAGTTATTGAAAGAGAAATCTTAGTAATAAAACGACTTATATATATAGACATGCATTTAAATTTAGTCATTTTCCCCTTTTGTCGTATCATTGCCATCCATTGGGTCATCATTTTATCCAACTGACCATGATTTTGACATTTCGCCTTCTTTCTTTCCTCAAGACCTGATGGAGATTTGACAGATATTACCGCACACCTTTTGATTTCGTCGGATTGAATCTCAGATTTTGGATAACTGTTTGGATTGGATCAGGGTATGTATTCTGGGAATGAGACTGGTTAGGCAGTTGGTTTCGGGAAGGTTTTTTTGAGGGTGTAGGAAAGTTTTTATCTGGCTATCGAAAATTGGTTTTGGTTAGGGAAAAGGATTATTTTTTTTGAAAGATCGGTACCGCGCCATGATGGCTGCCTACGTACCCCCACAAGTTGGGAGATCAGGTTCCTACGTAGTTCGCTCTCAGGGGAAAAAGGAACTGATGATTTAAGCGTAGAACCGCTTCACCGAGTCAGAATTTATGGGTTGTGGAAATACCTCACCATCCATTTCTTGCAATATGAGGGCCCCTCCGGATAGTACTTTCTTGATCACAAATGGCCCTTCCCAGTTCGGGGCAAACTTCCCCTTGGCCTCGTCTTGACAAGGCATGATTCTTTTCAACACCAAATCGTTTTCCTTGAACTTCCGAAGTCTTATCTTTTTATCGTACGATCGAGAGATCCTCTGTTGATATAGCTGGCCGTGCCAAATGGCAGCCACCCTCCTTTTCATCAATTAGGGCCAAATGGTCGTATCGACTTTTGCATCCAATCTTCTTCGCTTATCTGAGCGTCGATCACTATTCTGAGGGACGCCATCTCAACCTCGACTGGTAGAACAGCCTCCATTCCATACACCAAAGCGTAAGGGGTTGCCCCTGTAGAAGTACGCGTTGATGTTCGGTATGCCAGCAGGGTGAGGGGTAACAGATCCGGCCATCCCCGATGATTAGCAGACATTTTTGCCATGATCTTCTTGATGTTCTTATTGGCCGCCTCCACTGCCCCATTCATTTTGGGACGGTAAATGACGGAATTGAGATGCTTAAATCTTGAACTGGTCACACAGTCCCTTTATTGAGGGCGTTGTTTAAATTCTTGGCATTGTCGGAGACCACAACCTCAGGTTGCCCCATATCGGCAAAATGACATTATTCCTGATGAAGTCGACGATGACCTCCTGAGTGACTTTGGGGAAAGAGGCTGCTTCTACCCATTTGGTGAAATAATCGATCATGACGAAGATGAATCGGTGCCCGTTGCTTGCTTTGGGCTCTATTGGTCCGATTACATCCATTCCCCACATTGAAAAATGGCCAGGGGGAGGTCATACAGTGCAGTTCATTTGGAGGTGTATGGATCACATTACCGTGCGCCTGGCATTGGTAAACACCGTTTGACATGATCATCGCAATCGGCGTTCAGCGTTAACCAATAATGCCCTGTCCTCAAAATCTTTTTGGCAAGCATCGGTCCACTCATATGGGGTCCACACACTCCACCGTGTATTTCATTCATAATCTTTCGGGCCTGTGTTTCATCTACGCACTGCAACAGTCCCAACCCAGCATCCTTCTTGTAGAGTGAATCGCCACTCAGGTAAAACTTCATCGCCATCCTTTGAATTCTCATCCTTTCAGTACGATTTGCCTGATCGGGAAGGGATCTATCTCTCAGATATTCCCTTATGTCGTGATACCAGGGCTGCCTCGTCAACACCACCTCATTTGATAACACTGCCACATTTTCCTCATATGCCGGGGCATTCTGTACGATGATCTCAATCTGTGGACTGTCCCTACTCTTGATCACGTGGATTAAGGAAACCAAAGTCGCCAATGCATCGGCAAAATCATTACGTCCCCGAGGAATATGGCGGAAGGCGATATCTTCGAACTCTTGCATAAGCTGGGTGACACAACGATGGTATGGAAGTAACCGAAGCTCCTTAGTGTTGTATACCCCGATTGCTTGTCTGATTACCAATTCCGAATCCCCGAACACCGCTAGTCTTTTTACTCCCATGTCACGGGCCAATCGGAGTCCCAAGATACACCCCTCGTATTCAGCGGTGTTATTCGAATTGCTGAAACGAAGCTTGGTGGCCACGGGATATTGCTCTCCGGTGATAGAGACTAGGACCGCTCCGGCTCCTGCCCCCTCGGCACTCATGGCACCATCAAAATACAGCTTCCAGAATTGTCCCTCGTCATCACATTTTTCGCGCGATACCCAGAATATATCCTCGCCCGGAAGAGGGGTTTCTAACGGCTCCATCCCTCCCGTTGGGGCTTCTGCCAACTGATCTGCAATTCCCTGCCCTTTCATGGCCTTCTGGGTTACGTACACCATGTCAAACTGTTGTAAAATTAACTGCCATCTGGATAATCGACAATTCAGCATGGGTCTTTCAAAAAATATATTTCAAGGGATCCATTCTTGATATCAGGTACGTTGTATGCCCATGGAGGTAGTGCTGTAATCTCCCTGCCGCCCAGGCCAGAGCACAACAAGTCTTCTCGATGGGAGTGTAATTCTGCTCACATTGGCTAAATCTTTTGCTGAGGTAATAGATGGCCTGCTCTTTTCCCGCCTCATTTTTCTGTCCCAACATACATCCCATCGCGATGGCATTTACCGATATATACATAAACAGAGGGATCCCATCCTTCGGGGGTACCAGCACTGGTGCTTCAGTCAACTGCTTTTTAATGGTCTGAAAAGCCTTCTGACATTGCTCATTCCACTCTTGGGAAACCCCTTTTCTTAACAGTTTGAAAATGGGCTCACATGTAGTCGTCAAGTGGGATATAAAACGGCTGATAAAGTTTATCCTTCCGAGGAATCCCCCTTATCTCCTTCTCTGTGCGAGGTGCTGGCATATCCACAATGGCCTTAATCTTTGCTGGATCCAACTCAATGCCCCGATCACTAACCAGGAAACCCAAGAGCTTGCCCGACTGTACTCCGAAAGCGCACTTGGCTGGATTGAGTTTCAAATTATACTTTCTGAGCCGATCGAATAGCTTTTTGAGATGGGTTATATGATCAGATTCTACCTTCGATTTCACAATAATGTCATCCACGTAGACTTCTATCTCCTGGTGCATCATATCGTGGAACAAGGCCATCATGGCTCTCTGATAAGTAGCCCCTGCATTTGTGAGCCCGAAAGCCAGTCGTCTATAGCAGAAAGTGCCCTAGGGGGTGATGAATGCGGTCTTTTCCCGATCTTCCTCCGCCACCATTATCTGATGATATCCTGCGAAGCAATCCACAAAAGAGTACATTTCGTACTGGGCTGTGTTATCCACCAGGATGTGTATGAAAGGCACCGGGAAGTTATCCTTGAGACTGGCCTTGTTTAGATCTCTGTAGTCTACGCATACCCTCACCTTTCCTCCAGGTTTTAGCCACTGGGACCACATTGGATAGCCATTCCGGGTAAGTGGGACACCATAATGATTCCCGCCCTGAACTGTTTGATGATCTCTTCCTTCACTTTTAAGCTCCACTCAGGTTTTCAACTTCCTTAGTTTCTGCTTGACAGGCCTGAAACCCTCCTTGATGGGTAACCGGTGCACCACAATGTCGGTGGACAATCCGATCATATCCTCGTGCGACCAGGCAAAGACATCCTCATATTGGCCTAGTAACTCAATTATTTCTGCTTTTTTGGCTGGGGTTAAGGTCTGTCCCTATCTTGAGTTCTTTTGGATGGTCAGGGGTTCCGATATCTATAGTGATGGTTTGGTCCAAATTGGGTTTGGGTTTATCCTCGACCCATCCTTTGATCTCATCAGGTGCGTCGTCGTAATCTGTCTCGTCTTGTTCAATGCCCATTAAATCGAAATCCAGCTCAATGTCAAAATCATAATCATCATTCAAATTTGAAAGACCATTTGTTAGGCAAGGATTACTCAAATTGGTACACCTGACATGAAACAAAATACTTGTCATATATAAATCATTTTTTCACGATGATCGCATTTTCAAATAACAAGAAGAAACGACATAATGATGCAGAATTAAAACAACAACAAAAATAAACTTCTTCATTCCCCCATCATCTGGGGTCAATCACCCTGACGTCGAGTTTTACCCCTGTTTGGATATCACGGGTTTCTGGGTCCAATTGTCGATGGTCAGGTCAGCTGGAATGCGCTGGATAAAGGAGGGCCTCCCATCGGACACCTCCCCGATGATTACGGATACGTCGCCTGAATCCTTCTCCATATCCTCTCCAGGAATAATCAGCCCTGCCCAATCGATGACAGGTACAACTTGCTGGGCTCCCGGTGGTATGATAATATTCGTCCCCTCCTTACTGCTTGTCGATTGTCCGGGGATGTAGCATTTGGTTTCAAACTCTTTTGCGACCTCCTGCAGGAAACTTTCCCTCCGGGCCGGCTCACTATGTGTGGGGGTTAACTCTTCATTCCCTGCCCCAATCACAGGTCCGCTGATCCCCTGCTCATTGTCGGCCTTGGTCGCTGGACTGCCAACTAGTCGAATCGGAGTCGCACCCTGACGGTGTCCCCGTACTGCGCCCACATGGTATCCCAATCCTGCTTTGCCTATCTGCTGTGGTAGGTGGATGGGCTCGGTGATTCCCTGACTGCTTTTCCCTAGTCCCTGTCCAGGTTGGAAGTTCATTTTAATCATTTCCCTTGCCACAAAGGTGAGTTCCGGAGAGACCCTTGGTTTCACAGCTGGAGCTCCCAGGCATCTATAATGGGGAGTGCTAATCTCTAGTGCTTGAAAGCTGGCAGGCGCCGCTGACTCATCCACATTGATTACTGGTAGGCCACTCCTGGGAGGAGAAGGGTCATCGCATTCGGCCGAGATTGTTACCAGATTCCCATCGATGATCAACTTGATTTGTTGGTGGAGCGTGGAAGGAACTGCCCCGGCCATGTGTATCCACGGCCTCCCTAACAGCAGGTTGTAGCTTGCCGTAATATCTAGGACTTGGAAGGATATATTAAAAGTACAGGGCCCTATCTCCACTGGCAATTCTATCTCTCCGATGGTATCCCTCCGGGATCCGTCAAAAGCCCGAACCACCACATGACTGGCCCGCAGGCGCTTGGGACTGATGTTCATTTTCTTCAGCGTACTGAGAGGACATATATTCAATGCCGATCCCCCCGTCGATCAGTACCCCCACCATTCATGACATATCCTGAGGAGATTACTGCAATGTGTAGCGGTTTTTTTTCGGTGCCCCCTTCCCTCTTCGGGAATGTCCTCATCTGTAAAGGATATTGCATCGGTTTCCAATAAGTGGCCTACCAGCTGGCCGAAATCCTCCTCACTGATCTCTTTTGGGCACAAATGCCTCCTCCAGAACCTTCATCAGGGTTTTACAATGTTCACTGGATGACAACACCAAGTCCATGACTGATGTTAGGGTTGATTCCTCATTTAAAATCTGGATCCCCCTCATTTCTGGGTGATCCATCCTTTTCAAAAACTCTATGGCCCTTTCCTCGGAAACCTCTTCATTTTTTCTCTTTTGGCTCTCAAGGACTCGCCCGGGAAGATATAAGGGGTTCCCCTTGGTCGTCACGGAAGCACAACTGGCCGCTTCCTCTGGTATTCCCCCGTAATTCCAGGGTACAGTCTTCAGACTACTGATAGGGAGCTGGGACCTTGCAGCAAAAAATGATGGGCCTCGGAGCTGTCAACTTGATAGGTCCCTCTATGTTATTCGTACTTACCCCTATCAACTTGATGGGCGTTACCCTCGCACTCCCATGGTCATGTATCACATTTATCATCTCCTCAACTTTCTGCACATAGTTCAACCTTGGCGGCTCCCCCGCCTCACTTGCCTCCGTCGCATTGACTCCCCCTCCATCATGTCTTGGCAGGGGATTTGCCTTAACATTCGGGGAATCCGGCTGTTCTACCACAATCTCTCCACTGTCAATCAGGTTTTGGATTCGATGCTTTAACGTCCAGCAATCCTGTGTATCATGGCCAGGGGAACTGGAGTGGTATGCACACCGCTTGCTCGGGTCAAACCTTCTACCCTTTGGGTCACTCGGGGGTGCCAAACCAACAATCTTCTGTTGGGCAACTAATACCGCTAATACTCGTTCAAGCGGCTTCCCCGAGCGGGGTGAATACTCGGTTTTGCGATGCCTCATATCTTCTTCGCCCCTCTGCCCTTTGATCTGTGAAATTGGGCTGTCGGGATTGCCCTCCCCTCTGTACCTGTACCGGAAGATGGCTTTCTGCTTTTTCTGGATGACCCTTGTAGGATGAGGGAGACATCCTCTTCCTTCTTCTTTTGGACTCTCCGGGAAGTGCTGCCATAGTTTCCGTTCTGTATTTGCTCGGCAAAGCAGTTTCTAAAGCAGTAAGATCCCGGATTTTACCCGATTTCAAACCCATGTCTACCATCTCACCATGTTTAAGCATTTCAGCAAAGGGTCTTCCAAGCCCCGAGATGACCCTCTCATAATACGGTGCCTCCTGGATGTCTACAAAGGTTATCACCATCTCTGATTCGTTCATTGGGGGGGTCACCTGTGCGGCCATGCCCCTCCACCGTTGCGCATATATTCCCCTGAAGGATTCCCTAGGCTGTTTCTTAACCTTTGTCATTTGGTACCTGTCAGGGGCCATCTGGGCCTGAAAGCTGTATTGGGTTAAGAAGGTATGGGCCAATTCCTCCCAGTTGTGGATTCGGGCGTTATCGAGGCGGGCATACCAGATTCTTCTTGCCTCCCCTGTTAAGCTTTTCTGGAATAGTTGCATTCTTAACCCCTCGTCCTCGGCATAAGCCCCGAGTTTCTCCAATGTATATTTTCAAGTGTGTATAGGGGTCTCCCTTTCCATTGTATTTTTCAAACTCGGGAACCTTGAACTTTTCTGGATATCTGGCTCCGGGGAAAACACATAAAATCCGAGTAATTAACCCTGCCCAGGGAACCTATGCCCCTTAGAGATTGGATGGTCTCCTCCATGTGTTTCATTTTTCTCCGAAGGTCGTCATTGTCCCCCTCTTCTGGGATAGTAATCACTGTCCTGCTAGGTATGGGAACGGCCCTTGTAATGGACTGGCTCGTCCTTGAGTTGGGGTTGGTCATCCTTACCCAGGTTTACAAACATTTTTTAGGAGGGATTCTGGTCACCCCCTGGTGGTGGAATATTATGTGGTCCTTGGCTTGGCGGATCCTGTCTGAGTAGGAACTGCTCTTTTAGCATTGTGGCCATTTCCATCATCTGTTTTTTGAAGTCATCAAAACTCTTCCCGAGATATGGAACTATGATTAGGAATATCAGCCATTTCAGAGGTAGAGACCTGGGCTTTCTTAGACTGCGAACGGGTTTGAGGAGCAATCCTACAGAGACAACGGTTCGAAGTTTAGTCCCGGGGAAATGAAAACATGGATGCATGCTAAAACTGTAATTTTTTTTGTGTGTTTTTGGGTTTTTTAATCTTTCCCTGCAAAAGAGAAAGTTAGTAGTCCTTTAGTGCCATAACCAATGCTAAACATGCTTTATTATGCTCCCCCAACTATTCCCTGCAATTCACAGCGGTTAGTAATCTCTTTCGACATAGAAAAGGGATGTATGAATATTGAATGAGATCATGACATTTAGACATATAAACGTAAAAAGGCATGAAGAGACTTTTCCTGCGTTGGGTTATTCTGAGGATGACCTATCCTAGGGTTACTCTCACGGGCTTTTTTTTCGGCATGAAGGTTCCCAAATCTTCGCAATCTACTCGTTTGAGCCCTTTCGATTGGAGCGGATTTGAGTGGTGCGTTTCCTGAGCCATCTCCGGGGAGCAGCCCCATCGAGTCCAGCAATAAGCAACCGACAGGTTCGCCTCAGGAGGAGGTACTCTCTCAACATACATTCACATTCATCGTCCTCACCGTATGCAAATGATTTCTTTAAAGTAAAGCCATTCCATTCAATCATTCATTCATTGGACAACAACACACATTCGCACAACAAAAGTAAAAAATCAAAATATCGCACACACACACATTTATGAATTTTAAAGGATAGGACAGCATCAAGATTTGAACGCGGCTTAAGCCCTCTAATGTTCCCCAGCAGAGTCGCCAGCTGTCGACGCCGGGTTTTTCTCTTTCTCTGTCTTTTCCAATTTTAGCCTTTTGGTTTAGATGATTTTTGGAAAAGGTCGGCATTGAGGTCGACGGGGTTTTTGAAAGATCGTTTTTATGATGAGCCAATTAACCAGAGTCGCCAGTTGGTATATTTGAAATGGATGTACCAACTCATCCGAGTTTTCGCTCTTTTGTAAATCGCTGGCTCATATGTGACTCCGAATTAATTTGGTCTGCGAATTGAGATTCATAGAGTTCGGGGGCTTGCTTAAGTGAGGGGAAGGTGTTAGGCACCCCTCGACTTCCGTGAAACACGGTTACCGCAATCTTGATGCTTCTCCTATCCTTTAATTCATGAAATGTGTGTGTGTGTGTGCGTGCGTGTGTGTGTATGTGTGCTTATGTGAATGTTGTGGTGAGTTTGTATGAAAGAATCATTTGGATTTTAGGGAAAATCGTGTTTTACTTTGAGAATGCTTCGGAATGTCTTTTCGGCATACACGAGAAAGCTTTATGAGAAAAGGTTTGATTTTAATTATCAAAACTATGAGATTTTCGTTAAGTGTCGTTTTAACAAAACAAGAGTTTTAAACCTTCGTCAAAATAGGAATCGAGATCTATACGTTGCTTTCATAAAATGATGGGCAATTTCTAGGATCTCTTTCACCCTATGCACAAAGATTTAATAAAACGTCAATTATTTATAAAATCATTTCGTGTGTTGTTTTTGGATAACGATTTTTTCTTTAGCTTTCTCGTTAGATAGGAATCGACATTCATTAACATTTCTCAAATTTTAACCTCGTGATTTTAATGTCCTACTTTGATTGATTTTATGAAAGTCTTCATGGTTTTTTTTAAGCTTTGAAATCAATTTTTTCGGTGTCACAAATCAAATGAAGCAATAAAAAGCGCGGGGTTATTCATGGGCATGTAAGCCATCAAAATAAACCCCAAACGCATACAATCCCATCTTTTCACTATGACGGGGCCTTAAATCCGATTCTCGCCTTAGCGTCGTTTTAAGGCCCGACGGTTACATGTTCACAACGAAGGATTACATTATTCCTAAATACATACGTCAAAATTTGTCCGTCATCGGATTCGGACCACGGGGTCGCTTCCCTAGGCTCACAACCACGATTACTACGTACTCACAAATCAAACATTACAATAAATAACCAACACGGAAATTCTAACAATATCACGACATCCTAAATAGCAAATTGAAGGAACCACAACCAATACATCTCTTATACACAAGCAAGAAATCAAAACGTGAATATCATCGGGTTATTACGAAGAATTTTTGTTCCAATGGAACCCTCGCAAATAATCCCTAATTCATTATTTCACAATAAATTACATGAAGACTACATTAATTTTAGACAAATGATATGATAAATTGCTAGAATAAAGGGAAATTTCACCTTGCAATTGATACCAAAATGGAAGTAGACTTGTGTATTGGAATAGAAGAAATATGTGTGTTACAATCAAATCAAAGAGTAAAAACCCTCTCTTTTGATCTTCCTTTCTCTCCTATTTGTTGCAAAATTTATGGTGTTTTTCCTCTCTATTCCCGATTTTCTGCTGCTGGTCTTGCTGAATTTCTTCTTCCTCTTTCAAAAACTGCTGAACCTCCTGTATGCTGCCGAAGCTGGCTTAAATAGGCTGGCCAGAGCCAGCCGCAGATCTATCTGCGGCTGGCCGCAGATGGATCTGCGGCTGGCCAGCTGGCACGCCTCCCATCGCACTCAGCTGCTGAGTGCTGATTTTCCCCGGTTTTCGTGCTGGCGCACCCACTTGGCCGCAGATCTATCCGAGGCTGGCGGGCTTGACTATCTCGATTTTCGTGCCACGCCTCGATTTTCGTACCGCAACGTCGGTTTTCGCTGACAGGCTCGTATTCCGCAGTCCGGGAACTTCCGGGAGACGTGCCACCTCATTCGGAAATGCCTGCCTCGGACGATCATGCTGTCACGTCGACTTGGGCTGCCCAAATCATTGCGGCGGTGCCGGGCGCTTGCCCCTTGTGCCCGCTCCTTTGCTCCTACAAGCTGGTTCAATTGACGATTTCGCCCTCCTGTCAAGGTTAGTAGAAGGAAACGCAAAATTTGGGTGTCTACACTGTTCATATATTACGAACTGAAAATCATTTTAGGTATTTAATATAATTGGAATTCATTTTTTTAGGACGTCATAATACTGCACTGTTGCAATCAGTGTGTTAAGATTTCGTCATTTTATCATCTCTACACCACGGCTTTAATGGTAAGTGATGATTAAATACATTTTGAAGTTTTCAAAACAAGCTTTGTCCAGCCAACACAATTAGCATGAACATATTTCATAAAATGGTTCATATAAGTAAAATTCATTTATAGGACGACATAATGCTGCACTGTTGTAACAGTGTGTTAGAATGTCGTCATTTATCATCTCAACACCGTGCTTTGCAATGGTGCATTGACGATTTTAAAATACATTTTGATGTTAAAACAATTTTTGTCTAGCTGAACCAAGTAGCATAGACATACAAATGATAATACTTTTCAAAGGCGTATAAGTGCGAATATAAGCACGATTTAGGATCTAGCATAGCTAGAAGATTTGGAATACCTATGCCTCCACCATCAACTTCAATTTCTCCAATGATTCATTGCTTAATAATTCTATCTATTTCTATCATCCTTAAAGCTTACTATACTAAAAAAAATCCTCACTTCTTCATGCACAACTTTTCTATACCCTAGTATAGTTCATCAAACATACCACACATTATTAGTTCAGGAACTTACCACAATCATATGAGTTTAGGAACTTATCCAAGTCAGACCAAAGACGTCCATTCGCTGAGGGGTTCAAAAACGTACCATATGATTACGAGCCACGAACTTACCATAAGTATGAGTTTTAAGAACTCGCTCCTAATCTTACATCCTCTACCTATCCGTTATACACATGAGAAAAGAATCACCTTCTCAACATACATATAGCGAACAACGCGACACTAGGTTCCAATGATTATCAATATAGGAAGCTAAGTGGTTGTCGAACCAAACACAATCCCCTGCCCATACAAGGAATTGGTCAACTCGGCCACTAATCAATATAGGAAGCTAAGCGGTTGTTAGACCAAGGACAAATCTTTTTCCCATACAAGAAATTGTTCAACTCAACCACTATATCGATATAGAAAGCTAAGTGGTTCTCAAACCAAGCACAAATTCTCCGCCCATACAAGGAATCGTACAACTCAGCCACTAATATGAGTCCTCAATTTAAAACCCACATAATCCTAATCTTATCTTGCTCCTTGCTCAACACAAACTTTTAATTCGTATCCCATTATTTATAATTCCTTCTGAGTTTTATCTTCGTACTATCCTCTAGTACCTTTTTCGTACAACAATTCTGCTATAAAGTTTTCAATCATTCGATTGGTCGTCTATCATTCCATATCTTAATCAGATCACGTTGTGATCTTTCTTATAATCGTATTATATTACGATTCTTTTTTATCTCATGATCGTTTTGTTTTGCGATCTTCTTATCTTTCACTTTAATCATATATTATGATTTTATTTAAGCTTTTCATCTTACAAACTATATCTATTCATTATTACTTGTCATCTTTATTATCAGAGTCGGGTAACTCTGAATTCTTATCTTTATAACTCTTTAAGATTCTTCTTTGAATCTTCTTGAATTATCTTCTTCTTTACTTAATAATAAATTTTCCTAATTCATCTTTTATCACTAAAACACTATCCGAGTTTATTTCTCATCATCCTTATCAACATTTCTACGATTATAGCCTAAGGTACTCCTACCTAAGGTTTATAACCTATCAGCTTTGATACCAACCTGTCACGCCCCCAAATCAGTGTCCCTTGAACCTCGAACTTGGTGCGTCACCATACATCATCTTCGTATACATGCTCTATAACTAATGCGGAAAATATAAACATACATTATTTATTTCTAAGTATTCTACAACATTTCTCAAGGTCTACAACCTTTATCTTGATACATTCCTTTAATAACTTACAAGGTTTACATAATCATTTTCATAAGATATCTTAATAGTTAACGCATATTAAGTTACTCTTGAACTTTTCCTCTTGTCTTTGTCCTTCCTGAAGCACTTGAGCTTAACTGAAATATTGTCATGATATAGCAAGAGTGAGCAACTACTTTGCTCAGCAAGTTTAAATACAAGAAAGATATATCATGATTGAAAAAGAATAGGCTTTCGAATTTTTAACAATATATAATAATTGTGAAATAACGATAATCAAATTTCAATAAATGAATAACTGAATCAATAACGTTGAGTGGCCAACAATGACCATGAACAAATTTGGTAATCAAGGTGATCAGCCTTTCATACCACGTAAACATATGCAACTTACACTAAGTGCGATTAACAATAAATTTCATTGAGGTGGAATAATTGACAATAATTAAACCACTAACATGCTTGAAAATATTAACTCAAGTTTGAGTTAGGAAACTTGCAATAACTTAAGAAGTTTAGGATTAAGAACTTGCCTTGTCCGTCGATTATTGCTACGCAATCTAATTTAATCTCTTATGAAAGACCTATCATTTATAAGATTGATCTTTCAATCAGCATATCATATCATACCACATAATACTGCTACTTCTATAAATAAATCATCTAACAGTTAGCCACATAATCAAATGTTAGATAACACCTTAAACCATCAATATTATTATCGTCCTTTGATAATATTTCAATCACTTAATCAACATCTTAAAACTCTCGTCTAATATTATTAATCATTTAATAATATTTTAATAATATCTTAGGCACTTAGAACTATTATTAATCATTTAATAATATTCTAACCACACTTTAATATTATTAATCATTTAATAATATTCAAAATTACTTTTTAATATTATTAATCATTTAATAATATTTTATTCACTTTCTTTATTCAATAATATTTTAATTCACTTTCAAATATTATTAACCCTTTAATAATATTTTGATCACTTAATATCATTTATTAATGTCTTAATCATTACAAATATTATTAATCATCTAATAATAATTTAATCATCTAATAATAATTTAATCTAATATTATTAATTATTTAATAATATTTGAATCATTTATTAGACTCGTGAACAATTTAATTTAATTGATTATCCTTACTATTTAGTTAACATACATATTTGGTCATACACATAATATTTAATTAAAAATGACCAAATTACCCATATAAAATCTTAATATATCATATTAAAGGTCATTAAGCAATAAAATCACATTAACACATTTTTCAACTTAACATAACTAAATTTTCTCATTTATTCTTGTGACGCCCCCAAATTCGGGTCTCCAACTACCCGGATCTGGTCATCACGATCCAATACAAACATTCACCTCTAACAACATATGGTATCTAAAATGCGGAATATAATAAACATACGTTGTTCATTACAAGGGTGTTACTAGTCCCAGAATACAATAACCTTAAACACATACATAAATCCATACCCTAAATAACTATCAGGGTTTAAATTACATTAACAGTGAATAACTACACATAAATTTAAAATCTGCTACATGAAGTCTATCACTTCATCTTTTCTTTCCCTTTGTTCTTCCCTGACGTCTCGGGTTTAGCTGCAATGAAGTCATGATATAGCAAGGATGAGCTACGAGTTTGCTCATCAAGTTTAAAGTACAACAATAAGGATATATCATCATGAAAGGGATATAGAAAGAGATTTCAACAATAGAATTATCAGAAGCAATAACAATAAATGCATTTAGAACAATTGATAGTTAAGTAGACTTTGAACAATAACTTCCAAAGGAGTCAATAGCTAGTTGACCCTCTGGTTACTGGCTACAGAATAAGTACTTGAGGGGATCAGCCTCGCGTACGCTATGTGTATGCATAACATTTAACTCTGCTATTTGTACCTTATATACGGTACCTGCGGTACTCCCCTATAAAAAAAATGGGTGTTCATACAGTCGAATAATCCTTACCATCGATTGGTTCAGATAGCTTTTATAAATTCTCACATACTTGCCTGACCGAACAAGGGTTCAGACTTAACCATGAATAGTTCATAAATTTCTGAACTTAAATAAATATACGAATTCAAATGCATGAGTGCGAATGTTAATAAATACACAGATGTGGAATAATTTTAAAAGTAATTAGACCACTTAAGGCAATGCTTGGAGATAAGATTCAAGCTTAAAGAATAACTTGCAATAATATATACCTTTTTGCACAAATTAAAAATAGTGCATAAGGTTTAGAAACTTGCTCAATGTAAAAGTTGAGTAAGATAGAACTTGCATGTTTGCTCAACTACAAATAAAATTTAGCTTTAATTAATTGATCTTGGATAACCTATCAGTTGATAAAGTCGGTTTATTCATTAGCTTCGCATAACTGTATATCGATATACTCACTTATGCTATTTATTTAACAGGTAAACAATTTACTATATATATTTAATTACCATCTAATCATTAGCTAAACAGAAATTAATTTAATGGCCTCTAGCTATTATTTTAAAAATAAATAATAGTTAATCATGGTTACTTATCATTTGAATGTTCAAATTATTACCTTTAATTGTCTCTAAGTATGGGTTAATAATCCTTATTTATTATTTATAACATAATAAATTTTTTTATGGCTTAATAGCAACTAAATAATAATTGATCACTTATTTAGTTTACTCTTAATTACTATTCACCCTTAAGGGTAATTGAATAATTATTATCCCTGGTTCCTTATTCGACCTTAATCAATACTTAATGTATAAATTCGCACACACTTAGTTATTATCTAATATTGATTAGATAATAATTAAATATTTATTATCTTTATTCACTATTTATTGGTAAATAATAAATAATCATTTATTAACTTTACTTATACTTAACTATTATTTAAGATTAAATAATAATTAAATATTTATTACCTTTATTTATTATTTATTGATAAATAATAAATAATTATTTGTTAACCTTGTTCATACTTAATTATCATTTACTATTGATAATAATTAAATATTTGTTATCTTTATTTATTATTTGTTGATAAATAATAAATAATTTATTTTATTACTTTATTCATACTTAATTATTATTAAATATTTACTGTCTTTATTTATTATTTAATGATAAATAACAAATAATTAATGTTATTAACTTTACTCATACTTGATCATTATTTACTAATAATCAAATATTTATTTATTATTCAAGTAACAAAAAATTATTTTATTAACCTTATTCATTATTATTTAATATGAATTAAATAATAATTAAATATTTATTATCTTTATTTATTATCTATTGATAAATTATAAATTAAACAATAATTATTTATTATCTTTATTTATTACTGGTTGATAATAATAAATAATTACTTTATTACTTTCATTATTAGTTAACATTTATTACTTTATTTATTATTATTGATAAATAATAAATAATTGTCATATTAACCCAATTAAATACCAACAATTAAGTTAACAATGGTCATCTAATCTTTATTAGGCAATAGTGGTTTAACAGTCATTTAACCTCAATGAACTTCACAACCCATTTCAAAAACTTCCATTGTTGTATCTTATTACTCAGTTAACAGTTCTATGCCGCCAAAATCAGTCACAATTATACCCAGCTCCTGCAATTTCATTCCAAGCTAACTATTACTTTTACCCGAGACAGTAGGCAACAAATTCTATTTAGTGTTATAGCAATTTTGACTTCGAATTTAGTAACCATCCTAAACAGGAACAAGGTTTAATTTAGGCATCAACACACTGGGAAAAGAACTTCCAATTGATTTATCAACAATTCCCAATTCCAGAACATTTCAATACAGCCCAACAAGAACATCATAATACAATATATACTATAACAGCACAGAAGGAAAAATACGAATTAATCAGCATATTACAATATCAGACTTGTAAATCCCAAACAATGCATATTAAAACCAATTTCATCGGCTGCTAGAACCTTTAAGGTTCATTATTAACAATTTCCCAAATCATACCATACAATACCATACACTGTATAATATAACCAATCCAACACAGCACAATCGGCAATACAAAACTAAGTACACAAGAAAGAAATTTATACAAAACCCAATACAGAGAACCATCACAGTGGCTTGAGAAATCCTTGTTATACCTTGTTGTCAATCGCGTTGCAATCCTCCTTCTCATCCCAAAATAATCCACCCAATCGGACATTCACTCCAACTGAAATTGAAACCCACGACCAGCAACCCCTGCTCCCTTTCTCACTTTAATTTTGAACCCTAATTTTGTCTAAATTTGGGACTCACAAACAAAGGGATTCGGCAGCTTTGGGGGGTTCAATTTATAGGAAATTGGTTACCCAATTAACTGGGTATTACCCCCAATTTATTCGCCAGAGACCAACGGTAGGAAGGAGGGTGAGCCGTCGACTGATGGTGCACATCACTGTGACCTGCCGGCTGGTCCTTGAGCCGCGTACGCTCACCGGTCGCGTCGTCGCCTGCTTTGGACCCTTGGTCCGTCCGCTTGTATGCTCGGTTGCCCGTGACGAACCCGCTCCGCCCACTGGTCTTTCTTCACGCCGTCGGTCGACTCAAGCCGTTGTCGGCGCCTTCCTCCCGTCTCTTACTCGATTGATGGATTGATTGAGGGTTTGGGTCTTCCCTTTCTCTTTTGCTCGACTATTGATTTGAGAGGCTAGGGGTTGGAATTTTCTTGGTTACCACTGATATAAGAGTTTGGCTCGATTTTGATTTCCCCCAATTGATATGCCGGTAATCATAATACCCCAACACCATGGGTCAACCCGACTGGGGAAGGGATTGGGCTCAACCCAATAGGGTTGGGTCGGCTGACTTTAATAGGTAAATGGCCCAAAAAGGAAATAAAAAGGAAAATGGTTTCAGCCCACTTGATATTGGGTTAGCTTAATAAAAAGAGATTTGACTCAATTAGAATAACATTATGCTTCTAATATTAATTAACGAATTTAATCTAATTAATTAGTTATAATATTTATTTCAACAATAATTCTTTATGGCAATTTATTTAAATTCGATAATTGTAAAAAATGAAATTGTTTATTTAGATTCTCTTCAATTTTCTTGTCAACCAAATGTTAGGGTTAACTTATTAATTTATTCAACTATTAGTGAGCCCCTTTAAGACAAAGAAAATTATTGGGCCACGTATTTATTAAATAATAATACCTACATGGATCCAATTAAATTTGTAAAAAAAATATATAAAATGAATTTTATTTATTAAAATAAATTCGATACAATGTTTAAAAATTCCTGGACATTACATCCTCTCCCCCTTAAAAAAATTCCGTCCTCAGAATTTCAATCTAAGGTTACTCAAATAACTGGGGGTAATTTGCTCTCATCTTCTCTTCGAGTTCCCACGTAGCTTCTTCCACCGCGTGGTTTCTCCAGAGAACTTTAACAGAGTGAATGATTTTATTCCTCAGCTTCTGCTCTTTTCTATCCAGTATTTGAACAGGAATCTCCTCGTATGATAAGTCCTTCTCGACTTGGATTGGCTCATAGGAAATAACATGCTTGTACTCTGGCTTATATGGACGTAACACTGATACATGGAACACATTGTGGATGTGCTCAAGTTCAGGAGGTAATGCTACCTTGTACGCCACTTCACCTATTCTCCTTAATATTTCAAAAGGTCCTATGAACCTAGGGCTCAATTTGCCCTTCTTCCCAAAACGGATCTTCCCTTTCCAAGGAGATACCTTCAGAAACACAAAACTACCAACTTCAAAATCTCGCTTCTGACGATGTAAGTCGGCATACTTCTTCTGACGATCCTGGGCTGCTACTAACCGTTGTCTTATTACTTTAACAATTTCCAACGGTTTTGTTATACCAATTCTGGTCCCAACAATCTCCGTTCACCAACTTCATCCCAACACAACGGTGTTCGACACTTCCTTCCATACAACGCTTCATACGGTGGCATATCGATGCTAGCGTGATAACTGTTGTTGTAAGCGAACTCTACCAATGGCAAGTGATCATCCCAGCTGCCACCTAAATCCATCACGATTGCTCGAAGCATATCCTCTAGAGTCTGAATTGTCCGCTCGCTCTGACCATCAGTCTGAGGATGATACGCCGTACTCATCCTCAAATATGTTCCCATTCTTTCCTGTAGACTTCTCCAAAAATTTGACGTGAAGCGCGGATCTCTGTCAGACACAATAGATACCGGCACTCCATGTCGCGATACTATCTCCTTCACGTAAAGCTTCGCTAATTGCTCCAATTTGTACCTGATCTTGATCGGTAGAAAATGGGCAGACTTGGTCAAACGATCTACGATTACCCAGATAGCGTCTAGACCCTTCTGTGTTGTCGGAAGTCCTACCACAAAATCCATTGTGATGTGCTCCCATTTCCACTCGGGAATCTCTAAAGGTTGCAACAATCAGCTCGACCGCTGGTGCTCCGCCTTAACCCTCTGGCAAGTTAAACACCAGCTGATGAATTCTGCAACTTCTCCTTTTAAATGCGGCCACCAATAATGCTGACGAAGATCTTGATACATTTTGGTGCTACCCGGATGTACCGAAAATCTCGTATTATGGGCCTCCTGCAATATCTCTTCCCTTAAGTCTGGTACGTAGGGTATCTAGATCCTTCCCTCGAATCTTAACAGCCCTGTGTTGTCAACCTTGAACTTCAACGTTTTTCCCTCCGATAGTTGTTTCTTAATACCAGTGCATTCTTCGTCAAAATCTTGAGCCTCCTTTATTTTATCCAGTAGAGTCGGACCGGCTGTCACGGTGAACACTTTTTCGTCCGCCTCTATTGGATACCTAACCTCCAGTTCCAGACGTTCAAAGTCCTTTATCAATTCCTCTTGAACTGTCAGCTGCGTCAATTTCACCTTTCCTTTTCTACTTAAGGCATCAGCCACTACATTCGCTTTGCCCGGATGGTACAGAATTTCACAGTCATAGTCCTTGATCAATTCTACCCATCGGCGCTGCCTCATATTCAGCTCCTTTTGAGTGAAGATATATTTCAGACTTTTGTGATCTGTATATATCTCGCACTTCTCCCCGTATAGGTAGTGCCTCCAAATCTTCAAGGCGAAAACTACCGCGGCTAACTCCAGGTCATGAGTCGGGTAACCCTTCTCATAGTCCTTCAGTTGACGTGATGCGTACGCCACTACCTTGCCGTGTTGTATCAGCACACATCCAAGACCTTTGTGTGACGCATCGCTATACACTACGAAACCCCCAGTGTTGTCGGGTAAGGTCAACACCGGTGCTTGACTAAGTCTCTTCTTAAGTTCCATAAAACTTTCCTCACATTTCTCCGACCAAACGAACTTAACTGTTTTCCTGGTAAGGTTGGTCAACGGCGATGCTATCTTTGAAAAATCCTGTATGAACCTTCGATAGTATCCCGCTAATCCCAAGAAACTCCAGATCTCTGTCGGCGTCTTCGGTTGTTCTCAGTTGATAACTGCTTCCACTTTTACTGGGTCCACCGAAACACCATTCTTGTCGATGACGTGACCCAGAAACTGTACCCTCTGCAACCAAAACTCACACTTAGAAAACTTCGCGTACAACTTTTCCCTGTGAGAGCTTCTAATACAATCTTTAAATGTTCAGCATGCTCCTCCTCTATTTCTAAATACACCAAGATGTCATCAATGAATACAACTACGAACTTGTCCAAGTACTGCTTGAACACTCTGTTCATCATATCCATGAATGCTGCTGGTGCATTCGTCAATCCAAATGACATTACCAGAAACTCGAAGTGCCCATAACGAGTCCTGAATGCAGTCTTCGGAATATCTTCCTGCCTCACCTTCAGCTGATGATAGCCTGTTCTTAGGTCGATCTTTGAAAAGTACTTCGCTCCCTTAAGATGATCAAATAAATCGTCAATCCTAGGAAGCGGATACCTATTCTTAATCGTAACTTTGTTCAACTCCCGGTAGTCGATACAAAGTCGCATAGAACCATCCTTCTTCTTCACAAACAGAACTGGCGCTCCCCACGGGGACACACTCGGTCTGATATAACCCTTGTCTAACAGTTCCTGCAGTTGAACCATCAACTCTTTCATTTCTACCGGTGCTATCCGATACGGCGGCTTCGATATTGGTGCGGTTCCCGGTGCCAAATCGATATCGAACTCGGTTTCCCTGTCCGGCGGCAGTCTCGGAAGTTCATCGGGGAAGACATCAGCGAAATCCCTCACGATTGGTATTTGACTCATCTCATCCCTGACCTGACGAGTATCAATTACATGTGCCAAATAACACACGCAACCTTTCTTAAGCAGTTTCTTGGTTTGCATCATAGTCAGACAACAAGATTGTCTTGGTGACTTACTACCGTAAAATACCACCTTCGACTTATTAGGAGTCTTCAGGTGTACACATTTCTTCTTACAGTCAATAACTGCTCCGTGAATTGATAGCCAATCCATTCCCAAGATTACATCAAACTCTCCCAGCCGAATTGGTATCAAATCCACATTGAGCTTAAATCCTCGTAATTCAGCACAACAATTCCTATGAATGCATTCTACGGGGATAATTCCCTTGTTTGCTACTTCTACGTTCATAGGGTGTTCTAACTTTTCACGAGGTAAATTTAACTGACTAGCAAATTCTTCGGAAACAAAAGAGCAGGTAGCACCCGAATCGAATAACACATATGCATTTATATCATTGATTGGGATGATACCTGACACCACGTCTTTGGATTCCATGGCATCCTGAACAGTCATGTTGAACGTGCGGGCTGTTGGCCTGTTGGCTTGACTGGCTGGTGCCCCGTAACTCAACCGGTTGTTATTCCCGCTGTTGTTGTTACTTCTGTTGCCACTCCCGACGTCGCCCTTCCTCTTCGGACAGTCCTTAATCTAGTGGTCGGGTGCTCCACAAGAGAAACATCCTCCTTTCTGTTTGTTCGGACACTGGGAGCCATGTGCCCCGGCTGTCCACACCGGTAACAAACACTTTTCCCTTTCATGCATTCCCCAGTGTGGTTTTTCCCACAATTGCTACACCTGCCAGTTTTCCTCGCCTCCCCTCCAGATTGGTTTCCTCCGGATTTATTGCTCCCGAACGATTGGCTTTCATTCTATTTGTGCTTATTGGGGTTGCTGCCTCCGCTGCTCCCTGCCTTGGCAACCTCCTGGTTCTTCTTTCTGTCTTGATTATATCGGGCTACTGCTTCATTTCCCCCTTCCGCAATGATAGCCCTTTCCAGTAACTCCGAGAAGTTCTTAATCTTCAATATTGCGACTGACTTCTGTACCCATGGTTTTAGTCCCAGCTCAAACCTTCTTGCCTTCCTGGCCTCGGTGTCCACCTGGTGTGGGGCAAATCGGGCCAGCTCATTGAACTTTGTCGCGTACTCGGCGATAGTCATATTCCCCTGCTTCAGTTCCAGGAACTTCACTTCCATGTCCTACTATGTATTCTCTGGAAAGTAATTTTCGAAGAACAACTCTTTAAATCTGTCCCAGGAAATGACCCCCTCACCTGCTCGTCCCTTATTGGCCTTCCACCAATAGTTAGCCTCGCCCTTCAGCATGAACGTGGCAAATCCTGTCTTTTGTTCCTCGGCCACCCGTGCGACCTCGAAGACCTTCTCTATCTCTTCTATCCAGGTCTGTGCTTCTATTGGGTTAAGAGTTCCCTTGAATTCGGGTGGTCCGACCAGTTTAAAATCTTTAAAATTTGCCAAATGATGTGTTGGCCCGGGGGTTGCTTGGGTCCCTACAGGTGGCGGTCTTGATTGCATGGCTTCTGCCAGCATTTCTGCGAACATTCTCATTGGATTGAATTGATTTCCAAACCTCACTTTCTGACTCTTCAAGCTGTCGGTTACGTGGTCGTCCTCTTGGCGGCATGATTTGAGTTCTGGCCGACTTTTACCTATAGTTTTATATTTTACACAATATGTCATTAAAATCAGCAATCAAGGGTAAAAGCATCTATCAAACACATTTAATTTAAGTGAAACATCTGCATTTATATTTGTATACCACTGTTTGTTACATTCAGACTAAACATGTGGCATACTTCTATAAATGTGCCACTACATGCCCTATCCATCATTAAACATTCCCCTAAGACAAAAGTGGGGAATCCTAACTTTCCATCCCTCAAGACAACAAAAGTTGGGGTTTAACTGCTACCCCAAACAGGAAAACAAATATAGAGTTTCATAAGACAAACATGAATACGTCCCTAATATAACAAAAAGTGGGACTGACTGTACTAAAGACAAAGCAACCATCATATCACGTCACTGCACGTCGTGACGAATCCGTGCCTGCTGACCAGAAGAGAATGCTCCACCCCGACCCTGCGACGAATAGAGCGGCTAGACTCCTCTACCTCAGTCCGGGGCCTCCTGTAGGCTGCATCTAAAGCATATCCTAGGGTCTCTATCCTCACTGCTCTGGCCTCCAACTGGTCCTCTAACTGGTTAACCCTCCTGGCTTCCCTGACCCAGGCCTCTCTAACATGCATCCTCTCAGACACCTCCAACCCAACCTCGAACTTCATGGCCTCCTGCTTGGCCTTCAGGTGGACGATCTGCAGATCTTTCTACTCCAGCCTCTCTCTCAGCTCAGCGTTCCGGGCCACCAGCTGATGTAGCAGTGGTCCGATCTGCTGCGCTGAGGACTCGTATCCCTGCAGCTGTATCTTCGCTACTCCCAGGTCATGCTCGAGCTGATAGGCCAGGTCTCTATACTGGTCCTCTCTGATCTGGTGGGTCTGATTCTGCTCTTCCAGATGAGCTATCCGATCCTCCAGCTCCTCGTTCCTGCTGGTCAGTCCCTCAATGATATCGTCGGCAGTGGACCCCATGCCATCAACATAAGCGGGTGGCTCCTCTCCCTCGGTCTCGGGGTCCTCCTCCTCAGCATCCGGGTCCTGACTGCCGGACCTCATGACTCGGCCTACGACCGGCTCTACCCGATCCTCCAGATAATCCTCCTCTGGCTCGGACTCCTCCAGTGGTACCCCTGGGGCAATAGGAGCATACCCCACCAACTGCTCAGCAACTACTGGTACATCTATGAATGTCTCCTCCTCTTCCTGGACTCCACTGGTCCCTACTATGTCAGTCATCCTACAATCACACCGAAAATCAACATTAGTACAGCAATAAATTATATTCATTGAAGAAATGAAATTATATTTCATTGGGTACTACTCGACTCGATGAATTCCCCAATTCATCAAAACCACATATAATAAATCTCCTCGATTTATCTCCTAACACTCAATACGAGTTTACTATGAAGGTTATAACCTAGGTTTCGCGATCCTAAAGTTTATAACCTACAGCTTTGATACCAACCTGTGACGCCCCCAAATTCGGGTCTCCAACTACCCGGATCTGGTCATCACGATCCAATACAAACATTCACCTCTAACAACATATGGTATCTAAAATGCGGAATATAATAAACATACGTTGTTCATTACAAGGGTGTTACTAGTCCCAGAATACAATAACCTTAAACACATACACAAATCCATACCCTAAATAACTATCAGGGTTTAAATTACATTAACAGTGAATAACTACACATAAATTTAAAATATGCTACATGAAGTCTATCACTTCATCTTTTCTTTCCCTTTGTTCTTCCCTGACGTCTCGAGTTTAGCTGCAATGAAGTCATGATATAGCAAGGATGAGCAACGAGTTTGCTCAGCAAGTTTAAAGTACAACAATAAGGATATATCATGATGAAAGGGATATAGAAAGAGATTTCAACAATAGAATTATCAGAAGCAATAACAATAAATGCTTTTAGAACAATTGATAGTCAAGTAGACTTTGAACAATAACTTCCAAAGGAGTCAATAGCTAGTTGACCCTCTGGTTACTGGCTACAGAATAAGTACTTGAGGGGATCAGCCTCGCGTACGCTATGTGTATGCATAACATTTAACTCTGCTATTTGTACCTTATATACGGTACCTGGGGTACTTGCCTATAAAAAAAAGGGTGTTCATACAGTCTAAGAATCCTTACCATCGATTGGTTCGGATAGCTTTTATAAATTCTCACATACTTGCCTGACCGAACAAGGGTTCAGGCTTAACCATGAATAGTTCATAAATTTCTGAACTTAAATAAATATACGAATTCAAATGCACGAGTGCGAATGTTAATAAATACACAGATGTGGAATAATTTTAAAAGTAATTAGACCACTTAAGGCAATGCTTGGAGATAAGATTCAAGCTTAAAAAATAACTTGCAATAATATATACCTTTTTGCACAAATTAAAAATAGTGCATAAGGTTTAAAAACTTGCTCAATGTAAAAGTTGAGTAAGATAGAACTTGCCTGTTTGCTTAGCTACAAATAAAATTTAGCTTTAATTAATTGATCTTGGATAACCTATCAGTTGATAAAGTCGGTTTATTCATTAGCTTCGCATAACTGTATATCGATATACTCACTTATGCTATTTATTTAACAGGTAAATAATTTACTATATATATTTAATTACCATCTAATCATTAGCTAAACAGAAATTAATTTAATGGCCTCTAGCTATTATTTTAAAAATAAATAATAGTTAATCATGGTTACTTATCATTTGAATGTTCAAATTATTACCTTTAATTGTCTCTAAGTATGGGTTAATAATCCTTATTTATTATTTATAACATAATAAATTTTTTTATGGCTTAATAGCAACTAAATAATAATTGATCACTTATTTAGTTTACTCTTAATTACTATTCACCCTTAAGGGTAATTGAGTAATTATTATCACTGGTTCCTTATTCGACCTTAATCAATACTTAATGTATAAATTCGCACACACTTAGTTATTATCTAATATTGATTAGATAATAATTAAATATTTATTATCTTTATTCACTATTTATTGGTAAATAATAAATAATCATTTATTAACTTTACTTATACTTAACTATTATTTAAGATTAAATAATAATTAAATATTTATTACCTTTATTTATTATTTATTGATAAATAATAAATAATTATTTGTTAACCTTGTTCATACTTAATTATCATTTACTATTGATAATAATTAAATATTTGTTATCTTTATTTATTCTTTGTTGATAAATAATAAATAATTTATTTTATTACTTTATTCATACTTAATTATTATTAAATATTTACTGTCTTTATTTATTATTTAATGATAAATAACAAAATAATTAATGTTATTAACTTTACTCATACTTGATCATTATTTACTAATAATCAAATATTTATTTATTATTCAAGTAACAAAAATTTATTTTATTAACCTTATTCATTATTATTTAATATGAATTAAATAATAATTAAATATTTATTATCTTTATTTATTATCTATTGATAAATTATAAATTAAACAATAATTATTTATTATCTTTATTTATTACTGGTTGATAAATAATAAATAATTACTTTATTACTTTCATTATTAGTTAACATTTATTACTTTATTTATTATTATTGATAAATAATAAATAATTGTCATATTAACCCAATTAAATACCAACAATTAAGTCAACAATGGTCATCTAATCTTTATTAGGCTATAGTGGTTTAACAGTCATTTAACCTCAATGAACTTCACAACCCATTTCAAAAACTTCCATTGTTGTATCTTATTACTCAGTTAACAGTTCTATGCCGCCAAAATCACAGTCACAATTATACCCAGCTCCTGCAATTTCATTCCAACCTAACTATTACTTTTACCCGACACAGTAGGCAACAAATTCTATTTAGTTTCATAGCAATTTTGACTTCGAATTCAGTAACCATCCCAAACAGGAACAAGGTTTAATTTAGGCATCAACACACTGGGAAAAGAACTTCCAATTAATTTATCAACAATTCCCAATTCCAGAACATTTCAATACAGCCCAACAAGAACATCATAATACAATATATACTATAACAGCACAGAAGGGAAAATACGAATCAATCAGCACATTACAATATCAGACTTGTAAATCCCAAACAATGCATATTAAAACCAATTTCACCGGCTGCTAGAACCTTTAAGGTTCATTATTAACAGTTTCCCAAATCAAACCATACAATACCATACACTGTATAATATAACCAATACGAACACAGCACAATCGGCAATACAAAACTAAGTACACAAGAAAGAAATTTATACAAAACCCAATACAGAGAACCATCACAGTGGCTTGAGAAATCCTTATTATACCTTGTTGTCGATCGCGTTGCAATCCTCCTTCTCCTCCCAAAATAATCCACCCAATCGGACATTCACTCCAACTGAAATTGAAACCCACGACCAGCCACCCCTGCTCCCTTTCTCACTTTAATTTTGAACCCTAATTTTGTCTAAATTTGGGACTCACAAACAAAGGGATTCGGCAGCTTTGGGGGGTTCAATTTATAGGAAATTGGTTACCCAATTAACTGGGTATTACCCCCAATTTATTCGCCAGAGACCAACGGTAGGAAGGAGGGTGAGTCGTCGACTGATGGTGCACATCACTGTGACCTGCCGGCTGGTCCTTGAGCCGCGTGCGCTCACCGGTCGCGTCGTCGCCTGCTTTGGACCCTTGGTCCGTCCGCTTGTGTGCTCGGTTGCCCGTGACGAACCCGCTCCGCCCACTGGTCTTTCTTCACGCCGTCGGTCGACTCAAGCCGTTGTCGGCGCCTTCCTCCCGTCTCTTACTCGATTGATGGATTGATTGAGGGTTTGGGTCTTCCCTTTCTCTTTTGCTCGGCTATTGATTTGAGAGGCTAGGGGTTGGAATTTTCTTGGTTACCACTGATATAAGAGTTTGGCTCGATTTTGATTTCCCCCAATTGATATGCCGGTAATCATAATACCCCAACACCATGGGTCAACCCGACTGGGGAAGGGATTGGGCTCAACCCAATAGGGTTGGGTCGGCTGACTTTAATAGGTAAATGGCCCAAAAAGGAAATAAAAAGGAAAATGGTTTCAGCCCACTTGATATTGGGTTAGCTTAATAAAAAGAGATTTGACTCAATTAGAATAACATTATGCTTCTAATATTAATTAACTAATTTAATCTAATTAATTAGTTATAATATTTATTTCAACAATAATTCCTTATGGCAATTTATTTAAATTCGATAATTGTAAAAAATGAAATTGTTTATTTAGATTCTCTTCAATTTTCTTGTCAACCAAATGTTAGGGTTAACTTATTAATTTATTCAACTATTAGTGAGCCCCTTTAAGACAAAGAAAATTATTGGGCCACGTATTTATTAAATAATAATACCTACATGGATCTAATTAAATTCGTAAAAAAAATATATATAAAATGAATTTTATTTATTAAAATAAATTCGATACAATGTTTAAAAATTCCTGGACATTACAATTCTTAACTTGATTAAAGATATGAAAAATAACAAAACAACTTATTATTTTTATATCTTCTGAGGAATATCAGTGTATGGTATTTTAGTTACAAAATAATTTTCCTACAATTTTTCAATTTTGTTTCCTATTTTTAAATAGGCTAAAACAGTCCAAAATGGCTACATTTATCATAAATTATCCGTTTGTTCAAAAATTATGAAATTTATATGGTAGACTCATGATACTATATACTGATCCCAGTTAAATTTTCACAATTGTCTGGGTTGTATTCGCTGCGTTATAGCAGTTTACTTTTAAAATTATATTTTCTTATAAAAGCCATAACTCCCTCTCAGGACATCGAAAAATTCTCATCTTTGGACAACATCTAGTTAACTTGATATACTAACATATCACAAAAGACCAGAATTTTTAGAGTAACAAAAGTGGCCGAAACAGCCCACGAAAGAAATTGGCTAGGAAACTGTTTTACTAAAAATTACACCACGGTTGATCCGTTTAATCTTTTTCATTAATTCCACTTGGGTTCATCAGATAACTCATAGATCTAACACCACTCTTTGACGGATCACAAAAAGATGTTATAGATTTCAAATGGTAGAAGTCCAAAGTGGACTGAAATTTAGGACTTTTGAGCTTAAAAACTGTTTTTGTTCTTCTTTCATTTCTTTTCTTTTCTTGAATTCTTTTGTTGGATTCTTGCTAATCCATTGCTAAACCATTACTAGTAAGTTTAATCATGATCTTACCCCATAAATCTTATAAAAACATAAATTTATACATAAACATCAAGGTATTAACCAAGGGTTTTGATATACCTCAACTAGTAGCTTGTTTTCTCTTCTCCTTTCATGGCTTCCTTTATTATTCTCTTCTCTCTTTCTTTTCTGAAACTAAGGCTACGGGAGGGAGTATAATGAGAGAAGAGTGCTGAAAATTTGTGTTATTAGGCTCAATTACATAAGAAACATCAAGGGCAAAATGGTCATCAACCATTGCTAGGGAAGGGCATAATGGTCTTTAAGCAATTTTCTTCAAAGGATAAAATTGTCATTCCCCCATTACTAGGAAACTTCTTAGCAATTTCCTCTTAGGACATAATGGTCTATAATAATTTTCTCTAAGGACAAAATAGTCTTTCCTACATTATTAGGAAATTTCCTAGAAATTTCCTTCAAGGATACCATGGTCATTAATACTTTTCTTTTGGGACAAAATAGTCATTCTCCAATTACTAGGAAACTTCCTAGCAATTTCCTTCTTAGGACACATGAGTCATTAATCATTTTCTCTTGGATAAAATGTAATACCCGATATCATTATGTAATTTAATGAAATTAATAAATTGAATTTATGTGAATCTTTTGAGTGATTTTAATAAATATATATTGTATTGAGTTATATGATGAGATGTATATAGATAGTTGGTTTGGTTTAATTTAATTATTTGAATTTAACTAGGTAGTTAACAATTTTATTAAATGCAAGGAATGGAGTTAAAACTCAAATTTGAGTTCGGAATGGAATTTGAAGACACGAACTGAATATTTGAGTCCGGAACGTCGAAATTAGTAAGTATGGACTGTAAGCACAAAATGTGTCGGGGTTGACTTTTTGGTCAAAGTCAACCGGTTGACTTTTTCGTGTAAAAAGTCAAATTCGAATTTCGGAAGCAAATTTGACAAAATGAATACCTCCACGACATTCAGAACGTCAATTTTCTTATGAATGGATTAATGGATTAAAATAATCTTTTATTTTAAAATAATCTTTTATTTTAGTAAAATTGCATCAGCTGATTTGAGGGGTTCATGTGTCTATCAAATTGGGACTAAATAAGGAGTTATACGGTTGGTTTATCAGGAAATCAAAAAGGGAGGGAGTTACAACTTGCTTAACTCACCAAAACCCTTCCAATTCATAACCTCTCTCTCTCTCCTTTAATCCAATAAAACTGATATGGGTAATGCAAAAGGGCTGATATCTGATGAATTCAGAGCTAGGATTGTGAAGGGGTTCAAGAATTATATATACTCCTGCTCTAGTATCATTCCCTTTTGGCTAGAATTTCATTTAGAGAGAAAATTGAGAGCAAGAGTGAGAGAGAGTGAGAACTTGAATTGTTTCTGAGGTTGCAGAGAATCAAGTGATCAAAGTAGAGGGGTTAAGAAGTCTAAGGCACTAAGAAATTCCATCCAAGAGGTAATTCTTAAACCCATTCCATTTTCATTAGTAAAATAGTGAGAAATGTATGAATAAGCATGCTAATTGATTTGTTTGAGTTGTGTTGCCATGTTGATAATTGGCGATGGTAGTCTATTAAAGCATGAAATTCTAAGTCTAATTATGCCTTATATGCTCTGAATTTAGTCAAGAGGTGCTAAACATGTTCAAGTTGGTTAATTTGCTTAAATGAGATTAATTTGTAATAAAGTTGAGTTTAGAGGCTCTAAATTTGTTAATGGAGTTGTTGGTGTTATTAAGATAGTTAAGTACTCAAATTATGTTGCTTTGGGTAAGTTCATAATGTCGGGGTGTATTCAAATTGGGATTGCATAGGTTATTAGAAATTTGGTTCACAGCAGGCTACAGAATCCGTGACTGAGTACCAGCGCGTCCGCACTAGTACCAAGGTCAATCAGGGCGCGGCTGCGCCGCACCTGAATCAAACATTAAAATTTCCTTTTACTTGCTCAGCCTTTCGAACTCAACCTAATCTTGTATAATGAGCATGAAGAAGTCTTATATATGTATTAAGATGTACTACGATTATGTTATCACAAAATTTAAACATAAGCCATGATTTGGTAAATTTTTTTTTAAGAAAAATTATCTTGAATTTAAGAAATGATTTATTAAATGTCGAATGCATGGACTTAGATTAGTTTTAAGCTTTCATATCAGTATATATATTTGCTAATTGTGGTGTGCCAAGACCCTAGTATGCTAGAAAAGGAACTGAGCATTGAAAAGCTCAGTTCTGAGCCTGGAAGGGAGTAGCGCGGCCGCGCCACTCCCAAGCATAAAAGCAGCGCGGTCGCGCCGTACTGCAGAGAGACCAAGATGTTTTGTTTGTGATGTAGAGCATGATACAAGGGTGTTACCTTCTTATAAGCTTTATTAAGTGACAAGTGGTATGTTGGTATCGTCTAAGCACGTTACGAATATGTTGAACCAAGGTTTAAACAGATTTTTGCAAATGGAACCTTTGAAATAAAAATAAAAATAATTATTTATGATATATGATGAATTGTTTTCATGGTATATATGGTTTAATGTATGTTGGTAAAACACATTCTTTATCATGAAGTAGTTGAATTAGTTAAGTATTGAATGAGTAGAATATGAAAACCGATCATTGTGAATGAGTGGCTAATGAATATTTGTATATGAATGTATATAGGATATTTGCAGTAAAGTTAAGCACTAATCATAAACCACTCGAAAGGCAAGTATTCTATCTCAATTCATTTTGTCTCTATGAAAGCAAGTTTCCTAATTTGGGGAATTTGTTTACAAAGTTCTCATTTGCAAGTTATATCTCATTCGAGTTCATATCTTGTTCAAGTTTAATCATTGATGACTCAGTTCAAATTGCATATAAGTTTTATCTGATTATGAACTATTACTTTGGAAAGCCTTCTGGCCTTTTGTTCCGGCTAGATACTAACGATGTGAAACGATAATCATTTGAATGATTCAAATTCATTTTAGCTACTTAAAGTTTACCAATCCAAATTGTTTTGGTGCGGTCCCGCATGAATACTAAGATGAACAACCCGAATAACGGGGTAAAACTGATGTCGGGCATATAGTCCCATTTACGCTTACGCGTTTAAATTTCATACTTGTGCACAATGTAGGGTACGAAAGGCTGATCATCTGGAGTACTTGCGGAGAATGTTTTACAGTCTATTTGATTGTCAAAGCTTCTGATGGTTTTCGATGAATTAAAAACAATGTTCAGGGTTTCTGTACCCCTTAGTATGCTATTGAAAATTCTGAAACTCTTGTCTTCAATATTCGACACTACTTCTTGATTATTCTTTTCAGTTATAGAGAAATGTCAAACAAATGATTTTACTCAAGATATTCTTTACCATATTATTTTATATACTTGTTGGGCAATTTGTGCTCATTCATGCTTTAACATTTTCAGTTAAGGGTGAGAAGGCAGAGGGCTCGGGCAAGGAAAAGGGAAAAGCTAAGATGAAGAATTGAGAGTTTATATTCTGTAATACGATAGATTTTCGCACTTGATGTATTGTAGTGATAAGCGCTAAGTTTAAGTTTAAGTTTAATTAAGGTTATGTAAACTTGGGATTTTATTTAGATACTACTATATTCATTATTATTATTTATTAAGCTTGTTTAGTTAGATAATGGTGTGTTGATGTATCGTGAGCACCATATCATGTGTTTGATGATACACGGATTTGGGGGCGTCATATAAAATAATCATTTCTCACAATTTCCTACATTTAACTCAAACATGGTTAGTTCCTAACCATAGTTACTAACACATGTCCCATTATTTTGGGCTACTAAATTAAATTCTCATTGGGCTTCTTCATTGGACTTGTCACAAGTTTTTAATTAAATAACTTGGGACATCTTAATTCTTTAAAATTTGGGCTTGACACTATAATTCTTTGGACTTTTCTCATATAAAGTTAGACCAAAATTTGGGCCAACTAAATTCACCACAACTATTTTATACATTGGGCTTGCCAACCTAGATTAATTTATTAATAGCAAAAACAAAACACACAAACTAACAAATAAATATATATCACATATATTTATTTACTCATCACACTTACACAAAATATTATCTATATAAACTTCATTTTATTAGAACAAAGTACATACATTAATTCACTAATTTTAACTAAGTGAATTAATTAACTCATACATGAAAATTTAGTTCATAATAATTCTATCATCGTCTAAGGCTCAATATTCAAATTATATTATTTCATAATATAATTTCAATTTAATCTCAATCAATTAATATTAATTAATTAATTAATTTTACCCAATATATGTATATATTTCATATCTATATATACACATTTAATCTATTACACAAAATCACATACTTCACATTATATGAAACATATATATATATATATATATATATATATATATATATATATATATATGTATGTATATGTCCAAATCTACTTCATTCCTTAATAAGAATTTTATTTATTAAATTCTTATGTTAAATTTTCGAAATATCTGGGATATTACAGAATGTGTATGATATTTACCTTCATGGGTGTAAGTGTTAAACGGTGATTCTGGGGATGGAATCCTTATAAGGGAGGGTGAATGTAATAACCCAAGATTTTCGATATATTAAAATAAGAAATTTTACGTATGAATTTTTTTTTATATAATAAAATTATTTTTATTATATATTAAAGCAAGTATGAGAATGTGTGCAAGGAAAGGAATATGAATATGTACATATGTACATATATATCTATTTCATATATGGTTTCAAGTAAATTTCTTATTAAAGAAATAGTTGATAATAATAAATTATATTCTGTTAATAAGTTAATTCTTATATTAAAGATATATGATTATTTATAAAAATATGATTATTATATTATTTAAATGATAAAAGTATATTTTAAGAAATGATTATTAATATTATTATTATTACTATGATTATTTCTTTATGATATGAATTTGTAAGATTAGTCAATTTATTTTAAATTAACTAAGTATGGTAAATGTGGTAAAGTGACACTACGGATCAAAACCTAATTTGATCTATAATTATGAATTTTAATGATTAATACAATTATTGTTATAATTGTATTTAAAATGGATGTATGTGTATTGTGAATAATAAGAATTTATTTTCTTAAGGAAATTTGAATACTAAATATAAGTATTGATTATACTTGAATGCATGTATGTATAATATGTGATTCAATGAGTATGATAATTATTTATCAATGATGATAAATATGTTATGACTTATGTGGATAATGTATGTAACTAATTGTTAGTTAAAATAGAGCCCACTAATAATTATTTAAATTAGTGGATTAACCTAAGAATATTAATATTAAATAATTGGTAAGATAGTAAGTTAATTCAATATTTAATTAAAGTGAATATAATAAGTGAATAAATTTTGTACATTAATTAATATGAGTATTAATTAATGAGAATTATGTGTTATATGTTAGGTTTGTATAACGCGAACATGTAAACAAATTACATAAATAAAGCGGAAGCGCGATAAAATCAGATTTTAAAAGTTTATACAAACCATCACCATGATCTTTCTTTATGCACAATTATTCATTAAACGAAAGAGATAGAGAATAAGAATTATACCCTTGTAGAATTCTAGTTTTCTCAGGTACAAGTTCACCTCCAATTCCTTTGCGTTCTCTTTGAATTCCACCGATTAAATTCCTTCCTTTGATCAACGTTAGCCACCTAAGTGTTTGGCCTCTAGAGGTGATCCACCAAGGAATAATACTTGTTCAAGAAGATGAGTGTTTGGCAAAATCTAGTTTCTATCTCTATAGAAATTGTAAGTACTCTCCACAATCTAATATAAGAGTGTGTAACCCTAATCTATGATAAGACTCCTCTTATTTATAGATGTAGGAAAACCCTTCCCTAAACTATTTAGGATTAGGGTTTCTATTCTAATTAAACTCCTTTAATTAAATTAAACTCCTAATCTAATTAGGAATTCATGAGAGAGTACTTCTATTAATTAATTCTCAATCCGTATTAGGAATTAAATAATAGTAATAGTAATAATAATAATAATAAGACTCCTCTTATTAATTTATATTTAATATTTCTAAAATATTAAAT
This sequence comes from Aralia elata, assembly GCA_034770075.1. NCBI lineage: Eukaryota > Viridiplantae > Streptophyta > Magnoliopsida > Apiales > Araliaceae > Aralia > Aralia elata. The sequence goes on along the minus strand of CM068380.1, from coordinate 28,244,106 downwards.
AATAAATATTAATCTATATAATTTATTCTATCTCCATAGATTAAATTAAACACACTTAACTTATTATTACAATTATGTCATTTACTTCTTAAATAAATATTTTTCTTTTGCGGTGTGACCCTTTAGGTTCTTCATATTAAACCGGTTGTGAATAAATCAATTAGAACAATTCTAATCTTATTTAAATAAATAAATTAAACTATTTAATTCATTTAAATAAATAATATTTATTCTACAATAAGGGTAAGCCCCCTTAACGATCAACGACTTTCCAGATAATATAGATTTCAACATTAATCATAAAAAACCTTTCAGTGCATAGTTACCGTATAATTCAATCCTTCTACCATACAATGTCCCAATTAAATATAATACATGAAATTACTATCAAGTCTTATTTTATTTAATTATATGTATTTCGATTCCCAAATGCACAACTCTAAATAATGCAAATTAGAAACTCCTTTTTATTTCATTCTACCTTGACCAAGGACTACTGAGTTATCATTTATCGAATCACATAGGACATTCACATCTTTTACTAGATGAGGTAGATTCTTTGTTGATCATTCACCTATCTCCATATACACCTAAGTATACCCAATCATACCCTTTGATATACCTAAAAGGTCTTAAGGGACATGTCAAAGTATATCTCATCATACACAAGATACTATAATGATCTCAAGTCCAAGGATCACTTGTACTAGTATCACTAGAGGAATTCCTATTGACAGGCGAGTAAAACTCCATTAGGTATTCCTTAGCGAGCCACGTTTAGTGAACTTATTCTCCAATAAGCACCTAAAAACTTGCTTTAGTGTCTCCACACAAATGATTATGAGATCAATCATCCTCTTCTTAAGAGCAAGCAACGTATGTACTAATCTATCCGGATTCACTAATCCCCTTTTTAGTAATCCAACGATTAGGAACGATTTTAGTTTGTGAGCTATCTAGAATTTAGATCTCATTAGCATGATCACCATCATGATTCTAAAAGCATTACTCAAAAACTATGAGTTTATCACATTTAATATAACAACACTATGTAGATAATATAAAATGCCTTTTAAGAAAATTAATTCTTTTATTAATAAATGAATAAGATTACAAAGTATATGCTACATCATATCAAATAAGATTGGCTTGTGTGCATAGTACTTTCATTATATGTATAACTTAATTTTAATAGTCCAATTAGAAAGGAATTCTAGTGGACTAGCCTAATTAGTTTACTAACCAAGCCACTAGATTATTTAATTATGGACTTGAATAATTAATGTGTGGACTAATTAAATTAGCCCAACACATATTAAATTAATAACCAAGCATGGATTAATAATTTTGAAAAAACTATTGGCATAAACTAGTTAAAAATGAGCCCAAAAGTGATTTAAAACCAAACCCAATGCTAGCCCACTTGGAAGATATGTTAGCAACTTGATTAAATTATTAAAACAATAAAAAAATACTAAGAAAATGGGACAAATAAAGGAGAGGCCAGACGTCCATTATGATGCCACATGGGGGGGGTGAGGTGTTGGTTTGTAAAGGCTAGCTTGTAATAGATGAAAAAAAGTACCAATTAGTAATGATAGCCATCACCAAGTTGTCAAATGAGTGTACTAGTTAATCATGAAAAAATGTATAGATATACTTTATGTATCTATAGATATTGCAAGTATTGGTTTTAATAAAGCAAAAGTCTCTTTTTCATCTTCATTTTTCCTAGTTTGAAGAGAGAGAAAATTAAAAAACTACTCATTTCTCTTTCATATAATCTTCTCTCCAAAAATAATATCTAAAGAGAGAGAGAGAAGAGGGAGAGACTCACGCCAAGAGGGAGAGAGATTTTGCAGCTTCAAGTCCCATAAACAAACCTTAGGAAGAAGGAGAAGGAAATTTAAACAAAAGTATAAATTTTTCTAACCTTAATTTAGTTTATTTTCTTTTGTTTTGGTTTAATTTTTGTGATATGAAGTTTGTGATCTTGGACCCTAGAACTCTTTACCTACATGTTAGTAAGTGTTTTATTTTTAGATCTAACCCTTTTAAATGCCAAAAGTTGGATCAAAAGAAAGAAAAGCAAAACTATTTTCTAAAGGGCTAGAAAACTCTAACTTTTGTTCACTTTACATGAGTACCATTTGAGATCTACAAACTCTTTTTACGATCCGTCAAAGAGTGGTGCTAGATATATAAGTAATTAACTACAAAATCCAAATGGTATAACTCAAAAATAGTTGGTACAAAATTCGTATGGACTGTTTTAGTCAAAACCGTCCGGGGAGTGAACAAAACTGAATTAAAGCCCGCTTACTGTTCACATCCACGGGTTATTTTATCAATATTTTTTGCTCTAAAAATTCTAGAAATATTTGGGGTAATAATATGGGAAGCTATGTTAGTCTTGTAAAAAGTTAAAGATTTTTGACCATGTAGAATGAAAGTTATGGATTTTATCGTGAAGGACTATTTTCCAAAGTATTCTTCAATAACTCTTTGTGGTTAACTCCAAAATTTATGAAATAATTACTGAAAGTATATATATATATAGCAGGAACATACCCTTTAAATTTCGGAATATTTGGATGCAATTTCGATTTATGAAAAATATAGCAAGATTTGACTATTTTGGAGTATTTAAATATAGTAAATGGATTTTAAAAATTCCGAAAATAATATATTTTTATAAGGAGACTATATATAGTCTATTTCCAGAAAAGAAATGATTTTGAAGATGGTTTGTTATTTTTCATGTAAATGATAAAGTTATGGATAAATGAATTTAATTAATTGTGTGAAGTTAAAAATTTAGAAAATGGGTTTTTATGGCTTGAGAACCCTAAATATGGTTCATACAGATTTTTGATAAGGATTTTGGTCATTGGTGAGAAAGTATAATGTTTATGGCATTTTAGAATGATTAAATGAATTATTTAATAAAATGGAAAACAGTTTGAATCCAGCTTGCTGAATAGGGTGAATCCAGCTTGCTGAATTGAATAATGTGAATCTAGTTTGTTGTATTATAAGTTAGTTCGAATCCAGGTTACTGGATTGGAAAATAGTTTGCTGAAATAGTGAATCTAGTTTGCTGTATTATAAGTTAGTTCGAATCTAGGTTACTGGATTAGAAAATAGTTTGCTGAAATAGTGAATCTAGTTTGCTGTATTGAAAGTTAGTGAATCCAGGTTGCTGGATTATAAGATAGTGTGAATCCAGGTTGCTAGATTGCAAAAATAGTTGACTAAATTGAATAATTTGAATCCAGGTTACTGGATTGTAATCCAGGTTGGAATCCAGTTTGCTGGATTGAGTACTTAACCTACAGGACCATAAAGAAAGACTTATATAATGAAAGACTAAGTGTTAATTCATAAAGTAGTGGTACAGTCGTACTCTTTAATACTCGATGTATAATATCTGGGCTAAACAATTCTTTTAGGGAGCGGAGGTATATACGAACTGGCAACCGATCTAACCCACTGTGAAAACAGTATAGACGAGACGGAAACTAGTTTGTTGGTTGTTTGTGGGAAACCACTCAGCATACTATATTGAACACTGTTAAAGACTCGATGTGTGCTAGCTTTAAGAATTGAATGCGTATGGTGTTAATGTGTTATCTAATATTTGATTATGTGGTTGAATGTTAGATAATTTACTTATAAAGAAGTGATATTATAAGGTATAATATGATTTGCTGATTGAAAGATCAATCTTATGACTGGTAGGTCTTGCGAAAGAAGTTAACTTAAATTGCGTAGCAGTAGTCAACGACCAAGGGAAATATCCGAACCTACGCATTTATTTTATGCAATAGGTATATATATACATATATAAAATACATCAGTTTAATACATTTAACTATAAGTTAAATGTCAATTTACTTCAACACCAATATTCATTTATATATATTGGTCCCTCATCCATATTCCTCTTTTCCTTCATATTCCATTAGTATAATATAATTATTATATCTTTATATATTGCATAATTCTCATGATTAAAAGAAAATAATTTTCTTTATTTTATTCATCAAAATGAATATTCAAATTCACTCATTTTTAAATAATAAACTAACTATCTCATCTCATATTTATATTCATTTGACATCATTCAAAATATTAAACCATTTCATATATTACATTTTATATGCAATTTCAGTATATCATTATTTGATGATTTATACATTTGTAAATATTTACGGAAATCATTTCCCTAATATGTAATTGATACATAATTAATTTAATATTATTTGTATAACAACTCAATTAATTGGAATAACTAGCATTTATTCCATTAACAAATATATTAGTTCACTAATGTCCAATTAGTAAACTATTTATCTCATTCTATTTTTAACTTATATTCATTTGGCATAATAAAATATATTAAGCTATTTTGTAAACATATTACTTTTATATGTAATATAATAAATTTAATTAATTCCCTCATTTCATACTTATTAAAACGAAAATACCATCATTAATTCACTTGTTTAAAAAAACATCATTTATGAAATTTAATTCGTAATAACTCCATTGCCACTCAAGGCTTTAATATTCAAATCTTATTATTTCATAATAAAAATTTTAACTTAATTTAAATTAACTAATATTATTTAGTTAATTTCGTTTGCCTCCACATTCCTTTCCGTATTTAACTCAACTGACTAATTTAATAATTAAATCCACTATTAAATCTTAATTTTCATACTTATGTGATAGACTCCACGGCACGCTTGCGTGAGGTGGTCGTCGCCTGGATCGTTTCCAGCAAGTTATGAAGGTGGAACACTCACAACACCTTAACTCTTCGCCTATATTGAGACGGGAACCTTGGTATAATTGCTTTGCGCTAGGAAGCTTGCGTTGAATGGACACCAATGACACCTAAACCCCGTACTTATATGAAGCAGGAACCTCGGTACAATCAACGATTGATGCGGTAGAAGACGCCACACACAACTATGACTTGTTGTATGATAAGTCAAATTGAATCTTAAAAAAAACTAGGAAAATAATCTAGGAATTCTTAAAGAACCAAAAGATGAGAAGAATCTCACAATAATTTCATTAGTCAAAAAGTGTAGTCTCTATTACATAAGCCATGTATTCTATTTATATTAATAGAATAAAACCCTAAAATCCCATAAGGAATCAACTAACTAATTTGAAAATAGAAATCCTAATTAAACACAATATGAAAATCAAATCACATCTAATAAATATCATAATTACAATAGAAATCTAAAAGATATGTAAATCCCTAAAATAAAAGAAGAAATCTGCCAAAAACCGCGTGCCTTGAAAAACGCGCCAATGAAATCTGGCTGTTCTTGCCGGGGCGAGAAACTTGTACTAGAAACCTCGCCGGGGCGAGGATGGGCGGAGTGGTCTTGGCCGGGGCGGCTTCAGTTTGGGCCGGGCGAAAATATCCAGAGGAGTTCTCGCCGGGGCGAGAAAAATAGCCTTGACAATCTCGCCGGGGCGAGATTCCTATTTAGCAACCCGAACTTCTTGCCTCGTGCAATCTAATCTTGTAATGCCCCGTGATGTCTTTTGATAGCACATAACCCTTGAATTTGCTTGGACATACACAATGACATATCCTCATTGTTGATTAGACGAACACGTCGAACATGATGAACACTATCTCGAATGCTTAACTTGCATTGATTTGGTCTTATTACATATATCATATCTAGCAATCCCAAATCACATGAATGACCCTCTCCTCGATGTTCATATGAATTGAGCTCCGATGTAAGCATCCTTGAGTAGATTCTAGCCCAATTACTTGAATTCGTTTGTTGAACCCACGAAGCTTGAGTTGAGTCGATAACGCTTGATGCGAGCCTGATCAGGATTGTATCATTCCCCTCATCTTCAAAAGGATTTGTCCTCAAATCCAGCATCCACTCCTCTCTAGAAGGACTTGTCCACAAATCTGATCCTACATCAAAACAAACCAAGTTAGAAGCGTCAAACAAAACATAATCATAATTCTCACCAATCTCATGAAATATATAAATAAAGTAAGTAAGAATATGAAAATTATCAATAGAACTTCCAACTCCCTCAAGACACAAAATAGCAATATCAAGCATCTTCCTCGAGTTAACATGAATCACTATTGAAGATCTCCTTCCAAATGATGATCGAATCGACATATCCCCATGTAAGCTCTTCGAATCATAACCTGGAAACTTAAACTCTTGTTCTCTTTGACTCAAACACTTCGCCAAACTAACATGATACTCTTGCACATGTAAGCCAATTTCTTCCATAACACTAAACACATAATAACAAACTAAATTAGAAACTAAAGCAAAAACACAATCAAAGTTTCTACCTAAAAAATCAAATGCATATATAGTAAAATAAAAGCAAATAAAACTATGAAAAGTCCTATATCCGCCTGGATCAAATATCAGCATGTAGAACTCTTCATGTAGCATAATCTCCCATCCACGAATTTCCGGATCAAAAACCAGTCTGATGATCTTGACCATTCGTAGATAAACCTATTGACAAACTCCCGGATCAAAAGCGAACCTTATGATCTCGATCATTTGTACTAACTTCCATTCTAATGCACTCGTGTTAAATACCAAAATTTAAAATTCAACTCGTTGCATTCGCAAGTGTTCTTGAATTCCTAGATTAAACACAAAACCAAACAAATCAACAAGTACTTTTTGTTTAATCACAAAGAAATCAAATAAATCAAAATCACATGCAAAGTCTACTAGAATAAAATCCAAATAACTTCCCTTTAGACTTTCCATGCATTGTTCGAATTGATTTGCAAATCGAATTAAACCTTTCTCCTCGATGAGTATGAACCCATCACAAATCTGCAAAACAAATTCAACCTTTTCCTTCCCATTGACACTAACCAATGCAAAATCAAATAACGACATCAATGGAATTGAAAGATCAAAACCAACACCATAAGATAAAAACTCACTAGCATACTTATGATACTCACAATCAAACTCAACATATGCCAAAGAATTTTTCCAAGTGTACCAACAAAAGTCGAAATATCATCAACACAGATATTAACAAATTTTCCCATGAAAGAAGGCAAAATATGATTTAACATGAAAACATTTAATGCATTAGTTAATCCCAATGATTTAACTAAACATGTATGTAAACCATATCTTAATCCAATCCGATAATAATCACTTTTCAATTCAATATCAAATGATAGTAATTCTTTCCCATTCAAGATAACATTCTCAAAATGATGCAATGATAACAACTCTAATGGAAAGACATTACCAAATATTAACAAACCATGCAACGAAGATTTCTCTACTGAAGAATCATGATCACTACCATTACCAATTAACGACATGTCATGTAAAGATTGATTAACATCAAAACCTAATTCAACATGTGAATGAAAAACACCCTAGAATGAGTTTCATGCAAGTACATATGTTGAAAACAAGAATACCCACAATAATCACTAGAATAAATTCTACGAAGATATGCACTTTGACAATGAGAATTTACCAAATGATAGTAAGAATATTGACAACGAGAATATAACACATGCTCATAAACTAGCTCAACAAATATCAAATATCCTCCATAGTTTATGATAAAGACGATTTTACCATCAAAATAGCTAAACACAAATTTATCTATGGAAGCATGCAAAACATGTTTTAAATAACTTATGAAAATACTAGATGCATTAGTTAATCTAACAGAAATAACTATCCACCTATACAAATCACATGTTAACACAATTTCCCATTTATCACACTTTTTCATGCTAAATTGACTAGGCAATATCATCACATGGTCATCATCGCATGTAGATAAAGCATAAGTACTGTGCAATTTATCAAACATATTATCTAAGTAAAGAAAATAATATCGATACTTGTTTACCAACTCAAAATCAACGAACAAGCTCGACATTCTATCTTCCTTAGGTACTATGATCTCATGAATAGCACATGCAATAATGCTTTCTCCCACGATACCCGCTTTGATGAAATTGGACTTCATCAACTCTCCAACCCACCTTGGTAACTCCGTCGTCTCCTCGGGAATACTACAAGCTGGCTGATATGGAATGATAGCTCGGGGTATATCCTCAATCACCTGTATAAGAGAAACAATAGAACTAGACAAAGAAGAGTTAATCTGGTTAGTATTTAAAAGCGTCGTCTTGTACGAATGTACAGTAATTGGCTTTTCAAAATACAACTCACTTTCCAACTCACTCTCCTCTCTTTTTTCACTCTTATTCTCCACTGTTTCTTTCTCTCGTTTATTTTCACTCTCATTCTTTTTATTCTCTTGTTTCTTTTCATTCTCTCTATTTTCACACTTTTCTTTTTCATACTCAATCTTTTTTTTAATTTTCTTTTCACTTTCTTTTTGTCGTTTACTTTCACTTGTATTTTCTTCCTTTGAATCATGGACTTCATCTCGAACATCGGAACTTAACAACTCTCCTTGAACCGTATATTCTATTATTTCTTCTTCTACCTGCGGCTGGGCTAGCTCCTTTTGCGCCTGTTGGGCGTTTTGTAGTTGCCTTGCTGATGAGTGGGTTTTATACCTACGAATTAGTTATCCTTTGTACTCAATTCTTTGCTATCCTTAGGTGTTTATAGTATCTATTTACTTGTTTTATGCTTTTGTGGTGCAGAGAACAGTTGTGGACGATCATGGCGGTTTTTAGCAAGTCTAGGGGCAAAAGAGTAATTTCAGCATGACAGAAGGCCTCGCCGCGGCGAGCTCCCCAGGCCATTTTCCTCGCCGGGGCGAGCCTCCAAGGCCAAAAAGTTCGCCGGGGCGAGCTCCCCAGGCTGTTTTTCTCGCCGCGGCGAGAGCGCGATTTCTGGAGCAGCTTGCTTTGTCTGTTCTGCTATTGTGGCGCACTAGAGGAGGAATTTCAGGAACGGGAAAATGAGGAGAGAGGGAAGAATTATCAAGCATCCAGGGAGTTGGTATTGCATCATTCATACTTGGTTCCACATATTGAAAAAGCTAGGGTTTGGAGCTAAAAAAAGAAGAACAAAGGAGCTAAAGGAAAGATTATCAGAATATCATCAAACAAGGAGGCTAGGAGCACGAAATAGGAGAGCAAGGATTAGAGAAGAAGAATTACACCACATCAATTGGAGCTTCTTATCACAAAAGGGGTGTATCTTCATATGTTTTAGTTCTTCTTTCTTATTTTGTAACTTCAACCATGTACTATAATCAGATTATGATGTTATTAAGATTTAATATGAGCTAAACTCTTCATTCTAAGATTGCAATGGAACCCAACTTGTAGTTTAAATTGAATGCTCTCTCTTGAATGGTAATTAGGCATTTTGTGAATTGGAGTTTATAACCTTTGATTAAGGATTAATTGCTTGGCCAGTAATTACTTTGGTAACTTATATGGAATTGAGAGAGGAAGTATAAGTTGAGACCTAGTTATGAATTCATATGAAAATTAGATGTTCTTTATGAATAATGTATGAGATTATGTGACGTGAGTCTTATGTATTATTCTTGAGGGTTGATAATTTGATTGTATTTAGGATAGACATATACCTAAATACCACATGTATCCAATTGAGAATCCGTGTTTAATGATTTCTTTTATGAAAGTTGGTAATTGATAGAATGGTTAATGGGATTTGACGTGACATGTATCGTATTAATTCTTCTTGAAATGAGATTCTTGCTAGTGTGGAGAATAGAAATATATATATACACCACAATAGGAAATACGTATTCGACCATCGAGAGAGGCTTATATATACTTGTGATTTCTCGGATAGCAATTCTTATGTTCTAATTTACTAAACAAGAGAGAGTATGATGTTTAAATGAAGAGTTGGGGGATATTGTAATCTTAGACCTTTTTATCTTGAACTTTATCCGTATTAAAAAAAACCTTGCTTTCTAAATTGTCTTTATTTTAGTTATAATCAACAACAAACACAAACCATATTGTCATTGTTTAAATTAGATTGATTTTACATACGATTGATATTTGGTAATTATTTAACATAATTCCTCGTGGGTTCGACACTTTACTTATCTTATATTACTTGTGGACCGCGTATACTTGCGCGTGTTAACTTTATTGATTGCGAAATCGAGCAACAAGTTTTTGGCGCCGTTGCCGGGGAATTATTTTACAATAATTTTACCAATATTGATTATAGTTGAATTGATCTTAATTTAGACTTGTTTTTAATTTTTATTTAATTGATTGTGTAGGTACCCTTGATTTGTATGCGCCGATCACAAAGTCTTGAGTTATTTCCTTACGATCCCGAGATCGAGAGAAATACCCGAAGACTAAGAAGAGAAAGAATCAGGGATTCTAACAATCAAGAAACTATGGCGGCAGAGGAGGAACAAAAAGCATTGAAAGACTATGTAACGCCGCAGATAAGTGATTTACAGTCTAGTATCACAAGACCGACAATAACTGCAAATGCCTTTGAAATCAAACCGGGGACAATACAGATGGTGCAAGATTCGTTACAGTTTGGGGGTTTGGCTAATGACAACCCTAATGAGCATTTGTTGAGCTGCATTGAGATATGTGATATGTAGACACCCAAATTTTGCGCTCCCTGTACTAACCATGACAGGAGGACAAAATCGTCAATTGAACCGGCTTGCGGGAGTGAAGGAATGGGCCCAAGGGCGAGCGCCCGACACCACCGCAGGGATTGGCAATCAAAGCTGATGTGACAATAAGGCCATCCGAGACAGACATCCCCGAATGAGGTGGCGCGTCTCCCGGAGATTCCCGGACTGCAAAATACGAGCCCTTCGACGGAAATCAACGGTATGGCACGGAAATCGAGACAAGGTGCGGAAAATGAGAAAATCAGCACAGTCAGCCGCAGATCAATCTGCGGCCAAAGACGGAACTCGAGACGGCACGGGACTCGAGCGCACGGGACTCGAGCGCGGCTGGGGGGAGAACCAAGGGCCAGCCGCAGATCAATCTGCGGCCAGCCGCAGATCAATCTGCGGCTGCCCTTGGCAGTCCCTTATCAGGCCAGGTCGCATACAGAAATAAGGAGAGAAAAAAAAGAAGAAAAAATCCAGCAGCAGCAGCTCGGAAATAGGGAGAAAACAGCAACAAAATAAGGGCAATTAGGAGAGAAAAAGAGTGAAAAGAGTGAGGAATTGTACCAAGTTTGTGAGATTATATCTCATATTTTCTACTCTACTCAATACACAAATTCCTACATATTGTGGGGATCATTTTGCAAGGTGAAAATCTTTTTGTTTTTGACATTTGCTCGTACCATTTTGATAGGCTCTCATTATCCGAATCCTCTTAAATGTATCCTTTTTTTTTGCGTTGTATTGTGAAATCATGGATTAGGGATTATTAGTGAGGGTTCCATCGGAACAAAATTCTTCCTAATAACCCGAGGATATCCAACGGGTGGAATTTCTAGCTTATTTATGGTGATTGCTTGGATGTAATTTAGTTAGACTATCATTTTCGGATATCATGGTGTATTAGGCAATCCGTGTTGTTTTAGTTTCGTAGAATTCGTTTTGCGGGTATGTAGTAATCTTGAGTGTGAGCCTAGGAATGCGACCCCGTGGTCCAAATCCGATGATGGACGTTTTGATACATGTAATGGATGCAAGGTACTCGTGTTGTTGTAACATGTAATCGTTGGGCCTTAAAACGACGCTAGAGCGAGAATCGGGTTTAAGGCCCCGTAATAGTAAAATATGTGATGGTTGGCGTTAGGGGATATTTTGATGGCTTACATGCCCATGAATAGCCCCCTACGCGTTTGATATGTAGTTCGATTTGTAACATCCAACAAAATGATTTCAAAGCCAAAACAATCAAGATTTTGCTAAAATTAATCAAAGTAGGATATTAGCATCACGAGGCTAAAAATTGGAAGTGCTAATGAAAGTCGATTCCTATTTTACGAGAAAGCTAAAAGGAAGTTGTTTCCAAATGTCACAAAAAAAATGGTGTTATAAAGAGAAATAAACGTTTTACTAAACCTTGATACATAGGGCGAAAGAGATTCTAGAAGTTGCCTATCATTTATGAAAGCAACGTATAAATCTCGATTCCTATTTTGGCTAAGGTTTAACAAACTCATGTTTTACCAAAACAAACACTTAATAAAAATCTCATCGCTTTTGTCAATTTAAAATCAAATCTTTCTCAAAATAAGGCCTTCTCGTAAATATCGAAAAGACTTTTTTAAACACTCTCAAAACTAAAGCACGATTTTTCCTAAGAAATCCAAATGATCCTTTCATATAAACGCGCCACAACATTCATTTAGGCACACACACACACACACACACACACGCACGCATATACGTTTCATGAATTAAAGGATAGAAAAAGCATCAAGATTGCGGTAACCGTATTTCACGGAAGTCGGGGGGTGCCTAACACCTTCCCCTCGCTTAAGCAAGCCCCCGAACTCTATGAATCTCGATTCGCAGACCATTTAATTCGGAGTCACACATGAGCCAGCGATTTATAAAAAAACGAAAACTCGGATGAGTTGGTACATCCATTTCAAATATACCAACTGGCGACTCTGGTTAATTGGCTCATCATAAAAAACGATCTTTCAAAACCCCGTCGACATCAAGGCCGACCTTTTCCCAAATCACCTAAAACCGAAAAGGCTAAAAAAGGAAAAGAAAAAGAGACGATAAAAACCCGGCGTCGACAGCTGGCGACTCTGCTGGGGACATTAGAGGGCTTAAGCCGCGTTTAAATCTTGATACTATCCTATCCTTTAAAATTCATAAAAATGTGTGTGCATGCGATATTTTGATTTTTTTGTTTCTTTTGTTGTGTGATTGTGTGTTTTGTCCAAATAGATGAATGATTGAATAGAATTGCTTTACTTTGAAGTAATCATTTGCATACGGTGAGGACGATGAATGTGAATGTATGTTGAGAGAGTACCTCCTCCTGAGGCGAACCTGTCGGTTGCTTATTACTGGACTCGAAGGGGCTGCTCCCCCGGAGATGGCTCAGGAAACGCACCACCCAAATCCGCTCCAATCGAAAGGGCTCAAACGAGTAGATTGCGAAGATTTGGGGACCTTCATGCCGAAAAGCCCGTGAGAGTAACCCTAGGATAGGTCATCCTCAGATTAACCCAACGCAGGAAAAGTCTCTTCATGCCTTTTTACGTTTATATGTCTAAATGTCATGATCTCATTCAATATTCATATATCCCTTTCCTGTGTCAAAAGAGATTACTAACCTCTGTGAATTGCAGGGAATAGTTGGGGAAGCATAATAAAGCATGTTTAGCATTGGTTATTGCATTGAAGGACTACTAATTGTCTGTTTTACAGGGAAAAATTAAAAAACCCAAAGCACAAAAAGTTACAGCTTTTGCATGCATCCATATCCTTTCATTTCCCCGGTCTAAACTTCGAACCGTTGTTTTGTAGGATTGCTCCTCAAACCCGTTCGCAGTCTAAGAAAGCCCAAAATTCTACATCTGAAATGGCTGATCTTCCTAATCATGGTTCCATATCTCGGGAAGAGTTTGATGACTTCAAAAAGCAGATGATGGAAATGGCCACGATGCTAAAAGAGCAGTTCCTACTCAGACAGGATCCGCCAAGCCAAGGACCACATAATATTCCACCACCAGGGGGTGACCAGAATCCTCCTAAAAATATTGTAAACCAGGGTAGGGATGACCAACCCCAACTCAAGGACGAGCCAGTCATTACAAGGGCCGTTCCCATACCTAACAAGACAGTGATTACTATCCCAGAGGAAGGGGACACTGACGACCTTCGGAAAAAAATGAGACACATGGAGGAGACCATCCAATCTCTACGAGGCATAGGCTCCCTGGGGAGGGTCAATTACTCGGATCTGTGTGTTTTCCCCGGAACCAGATACCCAGAAAAGTTCAAAGTCCCCGAGTTTGAAAAATACAATGGAAAGGGAGACCCCTACACGCATTTGAAAATATACATTGGAGAACTTGGGTCTTTATGCCGAGGACGAGGGTTTGAGGATGCAGCTATTCCAGAAAAGCTTAACAGGGGAGGCGAGGATCTGGTATGCCCGCCTTGACAACGCCCGAATCCACAACTGGGAGGAATTGGCCCATACTTTCTTAACCCAATACAGCTTTCAGGCCCAGATGGCCCCTGACAGGTACCAAATGACAAAAGTTAAGAAGCAGCCTAGGGAGTCCTTCAGGGAATATGCGCAACGATGGAGGGGCATGGCCGCGCAAGTGAACCCCCCGATGAGCGAATCGGAGATGGTGATGACTTTTGTGGACATTCAGGAAGCACCGTATTATGAACGAGTCATATCGGGGATTGGTAGGCCTTTCGCCGAAATGTTAAAACACAGAGAAATGGTGGACATAGGTTTGAAATCCGGCAAAATTCGGGATCTCACGGCTTTGGAAACGGCTGCAGAACAGATCCAAAGCGGTAATTACGGCAGCACTTCCCGAAGGGTGCAAAAGAAGAAAGAGGAGGACGTTTCCCTCATCCTTCAGGGCTCGTCCAAAAAGGCAGAAAGCCATCTTCCCGTACAGGTGCAGAGGGTAGGGCCATCCCGGCAGCCCAACTTCACAGATCAAAGAGCAGAGGGACGAAGGAGATACGAGGCCTCGCAAAATCGAGTATTCACCCCGCTCGGGGAGCCGCTTGAACGAGTATTAGCGGTATTAGTAGCCCAAAAGAAAATAGTTGGTCTGGCACCACCGAGTGACCCAAAGGGTAGAAGGTTTGACCCGAGCAAGCGATGTGCATACCACTCCAGTTCCCCTGGCCACGATACACAGGACTGTTGGACGTTGAAGCATCGAATCCAAAACCTGATTGACAGTGGGGAAATTGTGGTGGAACAGCCAGACTCCCCGAATGTTAAAGCAAATCCCCTGCCAAGACATGATGGAGGGGGAGTCAATGTGACGGAGGCAGGTGAGACTGGGGGGCCGCCAAGATTGAACTATGTGCAGAAAATTGAGGAAATGATCAATGTGATACATGATCATGGGAGTGCACGAGGAGCGCCCATCAGGTTGATAGGGGTAGGTACGAATAGCTCAGAAGGACCGGTCAAGTTGACGGCTCCGAGGCCCATCATCTTTGCGGCAAGGCCGCAGCTCCCTATCAGTAGTCTAAAGACTGTACCCTGGAATTATGGGGGAACGCCAGAGGAAGCGGCCAGTTGTGCTTCTGTGACGACAAAGGGGAACCCCTTATACCTTCCCGGGCGAGTCCTTGAGAGCCAAAGGGAAAAAAAATGAAGAGATTTCCGAAGAAAGGGCCATAGAGTTTCTTAAAAAGGATGGATCACCCGGAAACGAGGGGATTCAGATTTTAAATGAGGAGTTAACCTTAACATCAGTCATGGACCTGGTGTTGTCATCCAATAAGCATTGCAAAACTTTGACGAAGGTTCTGGAGGAGGCATACGTGCCCCAGGGAAATTAGTGAGGAAGGTTTTCGGCCAGCTGGTGGGCCATTTGATGGAGAGCGACGTGATATCCTTTGCAGATGAGGACATACCCAAGGAAGGAAGGGGACACCGGAAACCGCTACATATTGCGGTAATCTCCTCGGGGTATATGATGAATGGGGTATTGATTGATGGGGGATCGGCATTGAATATTTGTCCCCTCAGCACATTGCAGAAGATGAACATTAATCCCAAGCGCCTACGGGCCAGTCACGTGGTGGTGCGAGCTTTCGATGGTTCCCGAAGGGATACAATTGGGGAAATAGAATTACCAGTGGAAATAGGTCCCTGTACTTTTGATATATCTTTCCAGGTCCTAGACATCACCGCCAGTTATAACCTGCTACTGGGGAGGCCGTGGATACACATGGCCGGGGCAGTGCCTTCTACGCTCCATCAACAAATCAAGCTAATCATCAATGGGAATCTGGTAACAGTCTCGGCCGAATGTGATGACCCTTCTCCTCCCAGGGGTGGCCTACCAGTGATCAATGTGGATGAGTCGGCGGCACCAGCCAGCTTCCAGGCACTAGAGATTAGCACTCCCCAATACAGATGCTTGGGGGCTCCAGCCGTGAAACCAAGGGTCTCTCCAGAACTTACTTTTGTTGCAAAGGAAATGATAAGGATGAAATTCCAGCCTGGACAAGGGTTAGGAAGAAGCAGTCAAGGAATCACCAAGCCCATTCAACTGCCCCATCAGGTAGGCAAGGCAGGTTTGGGATATCATGGAGGTATAACATGGAGAAGCCGTCAGGGCATGGACCCGATTCGATTGATTGGCAGCCCGGTGACCTCGGTCAACAATAAGCAGGGGACTAGCGAGCCTGTGTCTAGAGCAGGGGGTGAAGATTTGGCCCCCACAAATGATGAATTAGCCAAAAGGGAAAGTTTCCTACAGGAGATCGCGGAAGAGTTCGAAACCCAATGCTATATCCCCGGACAATTAATAAGCAATAAAGAGGGGACGAATGTTGCCACACCAGGAGCTCAACAAAGTGCGCCTATCATCGATTGGGCAGGGTTGATTATTCCTAAGGAAGGTATGAGGGGAGACTCGGGCGATGTGGCCGTGGTCATCAGGGAAGTGTCCGGTATAAAGCCACCTCTCATCGAGCACATATCGTCTGACCTGACCATCGACAATTGGACCGTGAGGCCAATAATATCCAAACAAGGGTAAAACCCGACGTCAGGGTGGTAGACCCCAGAGGATGAGGGAATGAAGAAGTTCTATTTTTGTTGTTGTTTTATTTCTGCATAATTATGTCGTTCCTTCGTGTTATTTGAAAATGCGATCATCGTGGAAAATGATTTATATATGACAAGTATTTTGTTTCATGTCAGGTGTACCAAATTGAGTAATCCTTGCCTAACAAACGATCTCTCAAATTCGAATGATGATTATGATTTTGACATTGAGCTGGATTTCGATTTGATGGGCATTGAGCAAGACGAGACAGATTACGATGATGCGCCTGACGAGATCAAAGGATGGGTCGAGGATAAACCCAAACCCAATTTGGACCAAACCATCACCATTGATATTGGAACCTTAGACAAGCCAAAAGAACTCAAGATAGGGATAGACCTCACCACCAACCAAAAAATAGAAATAGCTGAGTTGCTAAGCCAATATGAGGATGTCTTTGCCTGGTCGCACGAGGATATGATCGGATTGTCCACCGACATCGTGGTACACCGGTTGCCCATCAGGGAGGGTTTCAGGCCTGTCAAGCAGAAGCTAAGGAAGTTGAAACCTGAGTGGAGCTTAAAAGTGAAAGAGGAGATCATTAAACAATTCAGGGCCGGAATCATTATGGTGTCCACCTACCCTGAATGGCTATCAAATGTAGTCCCAGTGGCTAAACCTGGAGGAAAGGTGAGGGTATGCGTAGACTACAGAGATCTAAACAAGGCCAGTCTCAAGGATAACTTTTCGGTGCCCTTCATACACATCCTGATGGATAACACAGCCCAGTACGAAATGTACTCTTTTGTGGATTGCTTTGCGGGGTATCATCAGATAATGGTGGCGGAGGAAGATCGGGAAAAGACCGCGTTCATCACCCCTTGGGGCACTTTCTGCTATAGACGATTGGCTTTTGGTCTCACAAACGCAGGGGCTACCTATCAGAGAGCTATGATGGCCCTGTTCCATGATATGATGCATAAGGAGATAGAGGTCTACGTGGATGACATTATTGTGAAATCAAGGGTAGAATCTGACCATATAGCCCATCTTAAAAAGCTGTTTGATCGACTCAGAAAGTATAACCTGAAACTCAATCCAGCCAAGTGTGCTTTCGGAGTACAATCGGGTAAGCTCTTGGGATTCTTGGTTAGTGATCGGGGCATTGAGTTGGATCCGGCAAAGATTAAGGCCATTGTGGATATGCCGGCACCTCACACAGAGAAAGAGATAAGAGGATTCCTGGGAAGAATAAACTTCATCAGCCGTTTCATATCCCACTTGACAACCACGTGCGAGCCAGTTTTCAAGTTGTTGAGGAAGGGTGCTTCCCGAGAATGGAATGAGCAATGTCAGAGGGCCTTTCAGACCATTAAAAAGCAGCTGACTGAGGCACCGGTGCTGGTACCCCCAAAGGATGGGATCCCCCTGTTTATGTACATATCGGTCAATGCCATCGCGATGGGGTGCATGCTGGGACAAAAGAATGAGGCAGGTAAAGAGCAGGCCATCTATTACCTCAGCAAGAGATTTAGCCAATGTGAACAGAATTACACTCCCATCGAGAAGACCTGTTGTGCTCTGGCCTGGGCTGCAGGGAGATTACAGCATTACCTCCATGGGCATACTACGTACCTGATATCGAGAATGGATCCCCTGAAATATATTTTTGAAAGGCCCATGTTGAATTGTCTCGACTATCAAGATGGCAGTTAATCTTACAGCAGTTCGACATGGTATACGTAACTCAGAAAGCCATGAAGGGGCAAGGAATTGCAGATCAGTTGGCCGAGACGCCGTCGGGAGGGGTGGAACCGTTAGAAACTCCTCTACCGGGCGAAGATATATTTTGGGTGTCAGATACGAAATGCAATGATGAGGGACAATTCTGGAAGCTGTATTTTGATGGTGCCATGAATGCTGAAGGGGCAGGAGCCGGAGCAGTCCTGGTCTCTATCACCGGAGAACAATACCCCGTGGCCACTAAATTGCAGTTCAGTAATTCGAATAATACAGCTGAGTACGAGGGATGTATTTTGGGACTCCGTTTTTGCACGCGATATGGGAGTGAAGAGACTGGCGGTGTTTGGGGATTCAGAACTGGTAATCAGACAGGCGATCGGGGTGTACAACACGAAAGAGCTCCGGTTGCTCCCATACCACCGATGTGTTGTCCAATTAATGCAAGAATTTGAAGATATCGCTTTCCGACATATTCCCCGTGGACGGAATGATTTTGCCGATGCATTGGCAACTTTGGCTTCCTTGATCCATATCATCAAAAGAAGGGACGCTCCACAGATTGAGATAGCAGTACAGAATGCCCCGGCATACGAAGAGCATGTTGCAGTATTATCAGGCGAGGTGGTTCTGCCAAAGCAGCCTTGGTATCACAACATAAGGGAATATCTAAGGGATAGATCCATTCCCGACCAGGCGAGTCAAACTGAGAGGATGAGAATTCAAAAAATGGCGATGAAGTTCTACTTGAGTGGGGATTCACTCTACAAGAGGGATGCTGGTTTGGGACTGTTGCAGTGCGTGGATGAGACGCAGGCCCAAAGGATTATGAACGAAATACATGGTGGAGTGTGTGGGCCACACATGAGTGGACCGATGCTGGCCAAAAAGATTTTGAGAACAGGGCATTATTGGTTGACCTTAAAAGCTGACTGTGATGATCATGTCAAACGGTGTTACCAATGTCAGGCGCACGGTAATGTGATCCATACGCCCCCCAATGAACTGCACTGTATGACCTCCCCGTGGCCATTCTCAATGTGGGGAATGGACGTGATCGGACCGATAGAGCCCAAAGCAAGCAATGGGCACCGATTCATCTTCGTCATGATCGATTATTTCACCAAATGGGTAGAAGCAGCCTCTTTCCCCAAGGTCACTCAGGAGGTTATCGTTGGGTTCATCAGGAATAATGTCATTTGCCGATACGGGCAACCTGAGGTTTTGGTCTCCGACAATGCTAAGAATTTGAACAACGCCCTCATGAAGGGATTATGCGACCAGTTTAAGATCAAACACCTCAACTCTGTCATTTACCGTCCCAAAATGAATGGGGCAGTGGAGGCTGCCAATAAGAACATCAAGAAGATCATGGCAAAAATGTCTGCTAATCATCGGGGATGGCCAGATCTGCTACCCCTCACCCTACTGGCATATCGAACATCAACGCGTGCTTCTACAGGGGCAACCCCTTACGCTTTGGTGTATGGAATGGAGGCCGTCCTGCCAATTGAGGTTGAGATGGCATCCCTCAGAATAATGATCGATGCTCAGATAAGCGAGGAGGATTGGATGCAAGATCGATACGACCAGTTGGCCCTAATTGATGAAAGGAGGGTGGCTGCTGTTTGGCACGGTCAGTTATATCAACAAAGGATCTCCCGATCATATGACAAAAGGATAAGACCTCGGAAATTCAAGGAGAATGACCTGGTGCTAAAGAGAGTCATGCCTTGCCAAGACGAAGCCAAGGGGAAGTTTGCCCCAAACTGGGAGGGACCTTTTGTAATTAAGAAGGTGCTATCCGGAGGAGCCCTCATATTGCAAGAAATGGATGGTGAGACATTTCCACAACCCCTAAATTCTGACTCAGTGAAGCGATTCTACGCTTAATTCATCAATTTCCTTTTTCCTTTGAGGAGCGAACTACGTAGGACCTGATCTCCCAACTTGTGGGGGTACGTAGGCAGCCATTATGGCGCGGTCCGATCCATAAAAAAAATAATAATCCTTCCCCTAAAACAAAGTCAATTCCCAACAGCCAGATAAACCTGCCTAAACCCTCAAAACTTGCCCGAAACCAGCCAACCAATCCTTTCCATACCAAATTGACATAACCCCGATCAAACCAAACAGTTAGCCAAAGTCTGAAACTCAATCCAATGAAATCGACAGGGATACGGCCATATCTGTCAAATCTCCATCAAGACTTGAGAAGAGAAAGAGAGCGAAATGTCAAAATCATGATCAACCGGATAAAATGATGATCCAATGAAGGGCAACGATACAACAAAAAGGGAAAATGACTAAATTTAAATACCTGTTTACATATATAAGTCTTTTGTTACAAGATTTCCTTCTCAATAACCGATGAAATTAACATAGTCTATGCAGGAAATAAAACAATCTACAAATCTGCAACTAACTGAAGCAGGATGGATAGGGTGGTGGATAGATCTGGGGCATCAGCATCCCCTGAAATCTGCTGTCCCATCATGTCGATACGGTCCAACAAGGCAGCGGCCCGGCTGATAGTCCCAGAGTGTGCATCTATGACTGTCCTAGCCTGAAGAGCAATGACATCTCTATCAGCTATGGCAGCATCTCTGGCTAGAATAGCAGCATCCCTCTCAGCAATGGCGGCATCCCTCTCAGATTCAATAGCCATCAAAGACAGTCGGATCCGGTTATGCTCAGTGTCATGACTAGGGAGAGAGTCGGCTGAGATCGAGTGATGTATGGTATCGTCTGGGAAAGTCACTCCAGAGTCATCAAAAGTCCCAGTCTGACTCACACCAACCGCATCCGAATCTCCGCGCAATCATTGCATATAAGCGAATGTCTGGATGGGGCAACTATCATTATACTCGGCCAGGATCCTACGAGGCCAAAGATCATATACCCGCAGTAGGTCTCTCTCTGTCTGGGATGATATAGGGAATCGGTAGTCGGCCGCGCCCGTGAAGAGGTGGAAATCCTGTGTCTGATCAAACTGCCCCATCACCGCCATGGGATGATAAGTCGTCACACCCCTCAAGCCGGCAATGGGAAGGAAGTCCAGGTCGGGCACATGAGTCAAGAAGCTCATAAAGGAGCAATAACCCGAATAAACCAGGAGATGAAAGGGATCCTCGATGACCGACAGAAATGCTGTCCAGGAGGCCGCATCAGTACAGCTCACAGGACGAAATGAAAACTGCGTGGTTATGTCATGACTGAAGAAAAACCCTTGGCGACGGAGATGGCCGATGGGACTAAGATGACTCATGAACCACACATACAACAAAGTCGAGCTCCCTCGGAATACTCTGCCTCGGAAGGACTGACAGTATGAGGCTGACATGTAAGTATCCGCCAATATCATGGGAAGAATGGTGTGATCCTCTTGAAGGGCCCTAACGGCCGCGACCACCCGCATGTCCAAATGATCGGGTCCCGCGGGCAAGTACAGAAATGAGAGGATACAGGCCATCCAAACGTCTAGCCTCAAAACGCCCCAGCGCTCCTCCGATACAGAAAAATCCCCAGAGAAGTGGCAAAAACTGTTAGGTGAGCCGAATCGGTCAACCAAAAAGTGAAGAGGAACCAAGTGATCTGATGTGATCGCCGATAGCAGAACCGCCCTCCGCAACCCAGTAAAGGTCAAGAACTGACGGCGCATGGGACCAGATGTGATCCTGGCACAAGGTCTATCCAAAGGCAAACCGGTGAAGCGACCATACTCCTCGAGGGTGGGGGTCAACTCTACTGTCCCTAGCCTGAACATTTGATGAGCAGGGACCCAATATCTCAAAATACCATCCACAAAGCCCGCTGGCACCTGAAAGGTTAATAAGGACCGAGAATGGCCCAAAAGACCATCTGCGATGACCCTGTCGGCTGGCGATAAACTGTCCAACCAACGGAGGAGGCTGCCAACCAACCCTGTAGGAGGAATGGAATCCAAGCATACCACGACATCTGAGGACGTCATCTGTGAAAAAAATAGTATCAAAAAGACTGTACAGGGGTCATTTTCTATCCATGAATAAAGAGCATGCATCGTACAGACAATAATAAAGCAAATGAATTTCATAAAGATAAAAGATAAAGAACTGTGCATAAATAAATAAATGAGTTCAGTACATAGTGCATGAAATGAAAAATAAATCTAAACAGGTACAGGTACAAAAGCCCTATCCTATCCTGATCTAGATAAAGTCAATCTCATCTATAAAGGCGGGATCCTCAAACTGGTCCCCTGGGGTCGCCGAAGTCGAGGGCCCAAAGTTCATGTCGGGGATGTATGGCCGCGCGGGCGGTGGCATCAGATGAGCTCGGCCCCGCATCATAACCCGTGCCATCAGGATCATAGGTATAGGCCTCCTCCGGGGTCCGACCTAACACCCGAAGAAATAGAGACAACTGGTCTACCTGACGGGTCAGAGTGGCAATCTGCTCTGCATGGGTAGGGCTCCGAACACAGGCTGCCCAGTCAGTCATCATCACCGAACCAGGGACCATATCCCCGAGGAAGAATGTGGCCCGGGTCTGAGGACCGATAGTGCGGGGCACCCACCAAGTACGGAAAGCATCACTCGTACTGGGACCCGTAGAAAGCATCCGGCCGTCCTCCCCTGCAAGCATGATCCCTGAAGGCTGAGAGTCCAGCGGCCAGGAGGTAGTGAAAGGAAGGGAATGCGGGATCCGGATCTCTCCTGTGACGCATCTGAATGCGCGCTCCCCCAGATACATCACCCATCCTCCAATACTCTGCAAAGTGAGGCGACGGGTGGAAAGCTCGAACTCCGGACCAGAGGGGTTCCCAGCATCAAACCCCTCAGCCAAATGCTCGGAGAGGTAGGGAATCCAGACGACATCTACAGCAGTGATCAGCTCCAGCTGATGCGGCAGTGTGCAAAGCTGCCTGATATCGGGACCTCCTCCAGAGTGCTGTGATGCCACCGTCGGCCCCGGGGATAAGTATCAAGGCCGAGAGTAGTGACAGGCCTCAGGCATGGAAGACCGCTCGGGGTAGGCCCAGAACTGCGAACAGAAACAGTGAAAAGCATGAGAAACCGACAGACGCAGAAAGAAAAGAAATGAATTGACGGGAAATACATTAAGGAAAAAGAAAGAAGTCTCACCAGCAGAAAATGATAGAATCCGAGCCAAGCGTCTGTCTAGCCCTCTGAGCGTAGACTCATGCCATGGAGGAAATAGGCAAAGGTGAATGACCCCCAGTCATAGTCACCGATGCGGTCCACGTCTCTGACCGCTCCTACGACGCTGAAATGAATGGTGGAGGAGTTGTTCCCCAGAAAACAACCCCTCATGATGGTCAGGAACAGGCGTCGTAGCAGAATGTCCCTGGTGCCCTGATCCGCTGGAATGGGCAGTGCGTACAGACCCCCAACAACATCGACAGCCAAAGCGCCGGATCGAATGCTACGGGCCTTAAAGACCCGATCCTCAGCACCGAAGCCCAATAAAGCCCGGACCTCCACAGGAGTGATGTCGAGATCTAGAGGAACGCGGGACCCGACAAACTCTATGCCCGTAATGTATCTCCAATCCCAGGGGGTCAGCACAACCTCGCAGTCCAGAAGGTGAAGAGACTGCGTCTGGTGGAACCAGCGCTCTGATAAGGCCCTCATGTAACCCCAGGGGCACTGGCGGGGAATGATGGTAAAGAAGTGACGGAAGCCCCAAGAATCCACCACCGCCCGGTAGTCACTGTGCAAAGCCGTGTAAAGGGAGTAGATGTTGAACCAGTTGCCCCTCGGCTGAGTAAACTCGGGTACCTGGGGCAATCACCAATGGGTCAGTCCGGATAAAAGGAGAATTGGGAAATTGAGAATAAAATCAGAATGGAACCGAATATACCTCGTTAGCCACGAGAGATGCCGAGGGATGACGACTGAGATCCCGACCCAATAGATCGGGGATCTGCACAGATGCGCCAGACGAGGCACTATGTGGAGATGGAGCCGGTGTGCTGGAGGATGGTCCCTCTGCCGCGACCTCCGGAGGAACAGCCTCCTCAACGTCCGGATGAGCAGGACGAATGACAGCCTCCGCCAAGCGGCGAGCCTGACGGGTCCGAGGAGGAACGGGGGCAGGTGCAGCCCTACGACGGCGAACACCTGAGGTCCGTGATACGGAGGAGCTACTATGAGCGTCGGGATCCATAGCTGGAACAGAACAGGCAAGGAGGAAGGTAAGTTCCCTTTTGAATTATGTCACGAATATTCTAAATTCCTACCCACATCATATAATTAATGCAACATGATGCATGTTTATGGTATGCAAAAAAAAAAAAAAAAAAAAAAAAAAAAAAAAAAAAGGCAGAGTTTCGTTTGTAAAATGGACATCCCAGGCACAAGCCAAACGTGTTTTCAATCAACTCCAGCCTCAAACAGATCAAAATTGCATTCATATGTGTAGTTACAGCATGTAAAGTACAGTAATCCATGATTTTCTTGCAGAAAAGGAATAACAGTATGTGTGACCACATCATGAGCATAAAGTAGGACTCACACAATTGCTACCTAGCATGTATATATGATAATACATAGCATAGCATTGTAAAGCATACATTTCTATCTCTAAATATGCAAATAGCCAAATGTATAGTAAAACGTTGACGAAATTGAAAAGTGAACGGTCAAAGTGTTACCTGTAGCGCGTAGAGCGATCCTACCGGAGCGGTTTTTGCAGAAAAGTTGGAGAAATCGACAAAAGGCCTTTGCAAACGAGCAAAATCTCAAAAATCTATGTGGGGTACGAAGTTGAAAGTGACAGATCTGGAGGCGGCGAGCCGCTTAAGAATCCCGATCTTGGCCGCAGATCTATCTGCGGCTGGCCGCAGATCAATCTGCGGCTGGCCGCAGATCAATCTGCGGCTGGCCGCAGATCCATCTGTGGCTGGCCCTGGTGGGTCCCCTTGGTTCCCTTGCAGCCGTTTGATGTGTCTAGTGAAAATGAATTACGAGATGGGTGACCGGCGACGATAACCGGCCCCGACAAGACGATCGACCGGCGACGATAACCGGCAATTACGAGATGGATGTCCGGCGACGAAAACCGGCTCCGGCGAGATAACCAACCGGCGACGATAACCGGGGGTTACGAGATGGGTGACCGGCGACGATAACTGGCCCCGACAAGACGATCGATCGGCGACGATAACCGGCGATTACGAGATGGATGTCCGGCGACGAAAACCGGCTCCGGCTAGATAACCAACCGGCGACGATAACCGGGGGTTACGAGATGGGTGACCGGCGACGATAACCGGCCCCGACAAGACGATCGACCGGCGACGATAACCGGCGATTACGAGATGGATGTCCGGCGACGAAAACCGGCTCCGGCAAGATAACCAACCGGCGACGATAACCGGGGGTTACGAGATGGGTGACCGGCGACGATAACCGGCCCCGACAAGACGATCGACCGGCGACGATAACCGGCGATTACGAGATGGATGTCCGGCGACGAAAACCGGCTCCGGCAAGATAACCAACCGGCGACGATAACCGGGGGTTACGAGATGGGTGACCGGCGACGATAACCGGCCCCGACAAGACGATCGACCGGCGACGATAACCGGCGATTACGAGATGGATGTCCGGCGACGAAAACCGGCTCCGGCTAGATAACCAACCGGCGACGATAACCGGGGGTTACGAGATGGGTGACCGGCGACGATAACCGGCCCTGACAAGACGATCGACCGGCGACGATAACCGGCGATTACGAGATGGATGTCCGGCGACGAAAACCGGCTCCGGCTAGATAACCAACCGGCGACGATAACCGGGGGTTACGAGATGGGTGACCGGCGACGATAACCGGCGATTACGAGATGGATGTCCGGCGACAAAAACCGGCTCCGGCAAGATAACCAACCGGCGACGATAACCGGGGGTTACGAGATGGGTGACCGGCGACGATACCCGGCCCCGACGAGACGATCGACCGGCGATGATAACCGGCGATTACGAGGTGGATGTCCGGCGACGAAAATCGGCTCCGGCGAGATAACCAACCGGCGACGATAACCGGGGGTTGCGAGACGATCATCCGCATTGCGTTGATACCCTTTTACGAATATGATTGCATCCATTGCATCATACGTTGCATCGTAGGGCATATGTGTAGCATCGCGTATGTATTGTCATCCATGTGCATTGTCATTCATGCATCGGGTGTCTATTCTTTATCTTGTTCATTTCATTCATCATTTCATAAACATGATAAAGAGGGGCAGCTGTAGACACCCAAATTTTGCGCTCCCTGTACTAACCATGACAGGAGGACAAAATCGTCAATTGAACCGGCTTGCGGGAGTGAAGGAATGGGCCCAAGGGCGAGCGCCCGACACCACCGCAGGGATTGGCAATCAAAGCTGATGTGACAATAAGGCCATCCGAGACAGACATCCCCGAATGAGGTGGCGCGTCTCCCGGAGATTCCCGGACTGCAAAATACGAGCCCTTCGACGGAAATCAACGGTATGGCACAGAAATCGAGACAAGGTGCGGAAAATGAGAAAATCAGCACAGTCAGCCGCAGATCAATCCGCGGCCAAGGACGGAACTCGAGACGGCACGGGACTCGAGCGCACGGGACTCGAGCGCGGCTGGGGGGAGAACCAAGGGCCAGCCGCAGATCAATCTGCGGCCAGCCGCAGATCAATCTGCGGCTGCCCTTGGCAGTCCCTTATCAGGCCAGGTCGCATACAGAAACAAGGAGAGAAAAAAAAGAAGAAAAAATCCAGCAGCAGCAGCTCGGAAATAGGGAGAAGGGCAATTAGGAGAGAAAAAGAGTGAAAAGAGTGAGGAATTGTACCAAGTTTGTGAGATTATATCTCATATTTTCTACTCTACTCAATACACAAATTCCTACATATTGTGGGGATCATTTTGCAAGGTGAAAATCTTTTTGTTTTTGACATTTGCTCGTACCATTTTGATAGGCTCTCATTATCCGAATCCTCTTAAATGTATCCTTTTTTTTGCGTTGTATTGTGAAATCATGGATTAGGGATTATTAGTGAGGGTTCCATCGGAACAAAATTCTTCCTAATAACCCGAGGATATCCAACGGGTGGAATTTCTAGCTTATTTATGGTGATTGCTTGGATGTAATTTAGTTAGACTATCATTTTCGGATATCATGGTGTATTAGGCAATCCGTGTTGTTTTAGTTTCGTAGAATTCGTTTTGCGGGTATGTAGTAATCTTGAGTGTGAGCCTAGGAATGCGACCCCGTGGTCCAAATCCGATGATGGACGTTTTGATACATGTAATGGATGCAAGGTACTCGTGTTGTTGTAACATGTAATCGTTGGGCCTTAAAACGACGCTAGAGCGAGAATCGGGTTTAAGGCCCCGTAATAGTAAAATATGTGATGGTTGGCGTTAGGGGATATTTTGATGGCTTACATGCCCATGAATAGCCCCCTACGCGTTTGATATGTAGTTCGATTTGTAACATCCAACAAAATGATTTCAAAGCCAAAACAATCAAGATTTTGCTAAAATTAATCAAAGTAGGATATTAGCATCACGAGGCTAAAAATTGGAAGTGCTAATGAAAGTCGATTCCTATTTTACGAGAAAGCTAAAAGGAAGTTGTTTCCAAATGTCACAAAAAAAATGGTGTTATAAAGAGAAATAAACGTTTTACTAAAACCTTGATACATAGGGCGGAAAGAGATTCTAGAAGTTGCCTATCATTTATGAAAGCAACGTATAAATCTCGATTCCTATTTTGGCTAAGGTTTAACAAACTCATGTTTTACCAAAACAAACACTTAATAAAAATCTCATCGCTTTTGTCAATTTAAAATCAAATCTTTCTCAAAATAAGGCCTTCTCGTAAATACCGAAAAGACTTTTTTAAACACTCTCAAAACTAAAGCACGATTTTTCCTAAGAAATCCAAATGATCCTTTCATATAAACGCGCCACAACATTCATTTAGGCACACACACACACACACACACACGCACGCATATACGTTTCATGAATTAAAGGATAGGAAAAGCATCAAGATTGCGGTAACCGTATTTCACGGAAGTCGGGGGGTGCCTAACACCTTCCCCTCGCTTAAGCAAGCCCCCGAACTCTATGAATCTCGATTCGCAGACCATTTAATTCGGAGTCACACATGAGCCAGCGATTTATAAAAAACGAAAACTCGGATGAGTTGGTACATCCATTTCAAATATACCAACTGGCGACTCTGGTTAATTGGCTCATCATAAAAAACGATCTTTCAAAACCCCGTCGACATCAACGCCGACCTTTTCCCCAAAATCACCTAAAACCGAAAAGGCTAAAAAAGGAAAAGAAAAAGAGACGATAAAAACCCGGCGTCGACAATCCTCAGAAAAATGGTATTTTCTCATAATGGACACTTCCTGATAAGCAATAATTGGATTGGTTGTATTTAAAAGGACGAAATTGTACCTTGTTGGACATGGGTGCCAGTCCATAAATGATTTTTACCGACATTCCTAGTATCCCATCTTAGGGTTATGCCCTAGAAAGAAGACGGTTTTGCATATCTACAAAATAAGGTAACCTCAAAAATCTTGGACCCCAAGAACTTCCATAAAAGTTATGGATAAGGAGGATTCCTACTATTAAAGTATATTAAAGATAAGGGGTGGTCCAACTTATGTGAGCACACAAAAGGATTAAAAGTTCAAGTTTGGGACAAAATCGTGACAAAGATGCCGATTTGTGGGATATCTCTAAAGAAGAAAGTTATATAGGGTATTTATTACTATTAAATCCGATATGGCTGGCCCCTTCTTAGGATAACAGTGTGTTTTATCATTGAAGGAGCTCGGGTAGTGGTGAGGGTAATAGATCTTGAAGGAGTTTCATAAGGAAAAGCCCCCCACAAACGCACTTTAAGTCGGAACCGGAGGAACCTAATAGATTAGTCCTATGTGTACCACATCCGAAATCGTATAAAATCTCGGAAGAGTACCGTAAGATACCTGGGAGGTAGGGATTTTCATCATAGAGGATGATGGATGAGGTACGCTTTCATAGGAGGGATGTTGATCCAGTTTATATACAATTGAGGCTTATGAGGTAAGAAGGACACTCAGGGAAATGGTTAGATGGCCATGACAATCCCGGAAACTGGGGGACTTCCATGTATTAAGAAACCAAAGTATAAGACTCTGGTGTATAATGTGGTAGTCTTTTAAACAGAAAGACTGGGGCAAATGGCAAAGGTGGAGACCTATAAGACCAGGACCTGTTTAAAAGGTTTTTCAAAGTAAAGGAGTTGACTGTGCTTAAAAAACCTTATTACCGAGTAATGCTCACGGTCCATTTTGGGATTTTGCTTGGTTTGATTGCAGCTTATTACGAAACTCTGGGAAAAAATAGGATGTGGACGGGAAACCCTTCCCTCAATGAAGGACTTGAAGGAGAATGTATTGTTATGGATAAAGCCAGAGGGAATTTGTTTTTCAAAGGTTGAAGCTGAAGCAAAAATCGTTGTTTTAAAGGCTGCAATGTAACATTTATGGGATTGAAAAGGCAAGTCTTCTCTAAAGATGGCAACATTAGTTTTGATGAGACAAATCAAAATGTGTTTTGATTTTATCAAAAGATGGGAATGTAAACCTAGTGAGTACAATAAGGGTTCAGTAGGGGGAGCGAGCGCTTATAACTATTCTTTGGTATTATATATTTTGATATACTTACTGATTAAGAAACAAACACACCAATGCTACAATCAGTAAAGATAAACATTGTTAAAACATTCCTTCAATGAATGGACTAGGGTAGGGGAGCTCCCTAATAAATTGGGGATATAACATCTATATGGGAATTTAGGATTTAAAAAGGAAGTTCGGCTTGACCAGATGAACGTATATTCATTCGGATGCTTATAAAGGCGTTTTAGCATAGCAAACACCAAGAGAGGGTTCATGACGATGGGAGCCGTGGAGTGTATCTCTCTAAAAATTATCCCCAATTGAATGGAGAGATCATTATGAGCTCTACTATCATTGTATTTGCAATGAATATCCTAGGCCTGATGTTGATCAAGTCATATTCTGGAGGAAGATCACTGTTAAAGTAAAACAGTGATAAACATCTTTAAGTTCTAAAAACCCGGTTATTGATGATTGTTTAATCATAAATTACATGGGGTAGGTCCGGAATTAAAACTAGAGGTGCTAAACAGGACTCAAGTTTTTTTCAAGGACTGACCAAGACGATAACAAATCCACTTTAAGGTAAATCTTTACCTTATAAGGTGGTGCATGTGGAATTGGAAAGGTTACCAAAACAGGGCAATGTGTTGTTGGTTTAGTGACCAAAGACCAAAGTATATAGTTGTGAAATGAAGCGTTGCACGTTTTGGATTGTTTGATTGAATAGTTCCATCACAGAAAACTTAGGAATACGTTCCTAAGTCTCATCATTGGATTCAAAACATGTGTTGCGGCACTTTCATTTGATTAGTGGAATCATTGTAAGAGAAGAAGCCACTAAAGAGGATAGTGGGAATCTCAATGAACAACAGTTGTCATATCCATTTACCTGAGAGCTTTCACATCCTAGAAACAGCAGGCCAATCTCGATAGCCCCGCGTTCACTTAGAGAAGCTAAGGGTTCTTCAGCACTCTTGATACCATGACGATTGGTCTATTAGTGCATAGTGGGAGATTTTTGGAATGTAGTAAATAAACGCACACACGCCAATCATATTTGATATGATTGTAGCAGTTTTAAATCACTTTGTAAACTTATTCGTTTTGTTAAAAGGCATTTTATCATTTATCTACCATAGTGTCGTCTATATAAAATGTGATAAACCCATAGTTTTTGAGCAATGCTTTTAGATTCATGGATGGGGGATTCATGCTAATGAGATCTAAATTCTAGATAGATAGCTCACAAACTAAAATTGTTCCTAATCGATGGATTACTAAAAAGTGGTATTAGTGCAATCCAGTTCGATTTAGTTCCATACGTTAGCTAGCTCTTAGTGAAGCAGGCTGATTGATCTCGCTAATCAATTGTGTGGAGACACTAAAGGAGCAAGTATGTAGGTGCATTATTAGAGAAATAAGTTTCACTGACACGTTGTGTGGCCTCGCTAAGAATACTAATGGAGTTTTACTCGGACC
Organism: Aralia elata; assembly: GCA_034770075.1. Lineage (NCBI taxonomy): Eukaryota > Viridiplantae > Streptophyta > Magnoliopsida > Apiales > Araliaceae > Aralia > Aralia elata. The sequence continues at coordinate 28,212,498 of CM068380.1, read as the reverse complement.
CTTTGTCTAATCACTAGGAATTCCACTTTATTGTGATAGTAGTACCCAAGTGATTCCTTGGAACTTGAAGATCATCATAGTATCTTGGTGTTAATGATGAGTTTATACTTTGACATTGTCCCTTAAGACCGCCTCCGAAGGGTATATATCAAAGGGTATGAATTGGGGTATATAATAAGATATACATGGAGATAGGTGAATGGATAAACAAAGAATCTACCACTTATAGGTAAAAGGAGGTGACATGTTCATATGTTGAGTCCCGATAAATGATCGGACTCCAAGACAGTCTTTGGCCAAAGCTGGAATGAAATTAAAAAGGGGAGTTTCTAATTTTGCCTTACCTTAGATCGAGTTGTGGCAATTTTGAGGGAATCGAAATACATAATAATTAAATAAAATAAGACTCTTGCCAGTAATTCCATGGCTTTATATTTGAATTGGGACATTGTTCTGGTAGACGGAATATTGTAAGTGTACGTGGTAATCTATTTCACTGAAAGGATTCTTTTGTGATTTAAATGTTTGAAAATCCTATATTATACTGGAATAGTCGATATTGATCGCTCAAGGGGCGCTTACCTCTTATTGTAGTAATATATATTATTTATTTTAATGAATTAATTAAAATAGTATCAATTTAGTTTATTTAAAATTAAGATTAGAACTTGTTCTAATTACTTTATACACAACAGGTTATGAATATAGGAGAACCAAATAGGGTCACCACCGCAAAAAGGAAAATATTTATTTAAGAAAAGTAAATGGCCATAATTGTAATAATCAAGTTAAGTGTATTTTAATTTAAATCTATGGAGATTAGACTAAATTAAACTAGCTTAATATTTATTATTTACATATTTTGGAAAAAATATTAAATATAATATTAATTAAGAGGATAGTCTAATACTATTAATATTATATTACTATTAACTATTATTGAATTCCTAATAGGGATTGGGATAATTAATTAATAGAAGTTACTCTCTCATGATTTCCTAGGGATTAGGAGTTTAATTAAATAAAGGAGTTTTAATTAAAATAAACAAACCCTAATTCCTAAATAGTTTAACTATTTTGGAAGAGGTTACCCTATATCTATAAATAAGAAGAGTCTTATCATGATTTTTGGGGTTTAGACCAATTTTCAACCACTTCTTCCTATGAGGAATTGGAGAGGGAGAGAGTACTTGCAATTTCTATAGGGGAGCTAGGAACCTAGAGGTTTTTGCCAACAACACCATCTTCTTGAAACAACTCTTATTCCCTTTGGTGGATCACCTCTAGAGGCCCAAACACTTTGGGTGGGTAACGTTGATTCAAACGGAAGGAATTTAATCGTGTGAAATTCAAAAGAGGAAACGCGAAGGATTGGGAGGTGTAAATTGTTACCCGAGGAAGGGCATAGGTTTTTGATGGTTGGGTTATAATTTTTTGAATCTTCTATCTCTTTCGTTTTTAATTGATAAATTACAGTCACTTGGAGATGATCCATGGTCTGATGGTTTGTCAATTTGGAAAAATTTTTTAAATACCGTTTTTATCGCGCTTCCGCAACTATTTATGTAATTTGATTGTTGCATAAATTCAGCGACTATGTTACATAACCTAACACTTTTGGGCCTGTGTCTCATCTCCGCATCTTGCAACAGTCCCAACCCAGCAATTTTCCCTCTTGTTTAGAGTGGAGATCCTCCACTCAGGTTAAAAAACGTTCATTGTCATCTTTTGATATTATTCATTCCTCTCAGCTTCGGGCTTTCCTTGGTTCGGGAATTGGATCTATCGCTCTGGTACTCCCATTATTGTCGTGGATTACCAAGGGCTTGGGGGGGGGGGGCCTTGGCATAACCAGCTCCTTCCGATAATACTGCCAAATTTTTTTTAATTGCACCACTGTTCCTTCATATGCTGGGGCATTTCGGTACTGCTATCTCCAATCTATTGTGGAATGTCCCTGTTCCTGGATTAACTGGTGGATTATGGAAGCCAGAGTTGGCCAATGCATCAGCAAAAATCTTTCCTGTCCCCGGGGGGGAATTATATGTCGGGAAATAGCGATCTCTTTCGAAACTCTCGCATCTATTGGATATAACACAAACAATGGTATGGAAAGTAATCGGAAGCTCTTTTTGTCTTGTACCACCCCGATCGGGCGTCTGATTACCAGTTCTGAATCCTCGTACAACACCGCCACCAGTCTTTTCACTCCCCAATTATCGCGGGGCAAAACGGGTGGAGTAGGTAGTTCCCAATATACAATGCCCTCGTATCTTCAAGCTTGTGTATTCTTTGTTCGAATTAGCGAAACTGCAACTTTTAGTGGCCACAGGGTTATTGTTTCTCCTGGGTGTATAGAGGACTAAGGACTGCTCCGGCTCCTGCCCCCTCAGCCCATTTCATGAGCTACCATCAAAAATACCCCCCCCCAAAAAATATAAAAAAAACTTCCCCAGAATTGTCCCTCGTCCATCTTCAATTTCGTGGTTGTTGAGACCAAAAATACATTGCTTCGACCGGGCCCAATGGAGTTTCTAAAGGCTCCATCCCCCCTGATGGCGTTTTCTGCCAACTGATCTGTAATTCCACTGCCCTTTCGATTGGCTTTCTGAGTTACGTTTATACCATGTCGAACTGCTGTAAGATTCAACTGCATTTCTTGATAGACGACAGTTCAGCATGGTGGGCCTTTTCCAAAATATATATTTCAGGGGGAATCCATTCTCGAATATAGGGTACGTGGTATGCCCTTGGAGGTAGTGCTGTGGTATAATCTCTCCTGCAGCCCATGCCAAAGGCACCACAAACAGGTCTTCGCGATGGGGAGTGTTAATTTTGTTCCACATCGGCCTCTAAAATCTCTTGCTGAGATAATAGGATGCGCCATGCTTCTTTTACATGCTTCATTGCTTCTGTCCCAGCATACATTCCCTCCCCCATCGGCAATGGCACTTGGACCGATATATACATGAAAACTGAAAGGGATTCCCATCCTTCGGGTGTGGGGGGGTACCAGCACTGGTGCCTTCTGTCAGGCTGCTTTTTAATGGTTCTGAAAGGCTTTTCTGACCATTGGTTCCTTCCACTCTTGGGAAAGCCATTCCTTCTTAATACGGTTTGAAAATCGGCTCGCATGTTAGTCGTCAAAGTGGGATATGATAGCGGCTGATGAAGTTTATATCTTCCCAGGAAATCCTCTTATCATACTTCTCTGTGTGATTGGTCTGCCAGGCATTATATCCACAATGGTCTTAATCTTCGCCGGATCCAACTCAATGCTCTCGATCACTAACCTAGGAATCCCAAGAGCCTTGCTCGGACTGCCACTCCGGGAAAGCACATTTTTGCTGGATTGAGCTTCAAATTTTATTTTCTGTGCCGGATCCGAATGTAGCTTTTTGAGATGGGGTTATATGATCAGGATTTCTACCCTTGACTTCTACGCTATTGTTCATCCACGTAGACACCTCTATCTCCTTGTGCATCATGTCGTGGAAAACAGGGGCCATCATTGCTCTCTGATAAGTAGCCCCCGCCATTTGTGAGACCGAAGGATCCGGTTCGGGGTCTATAGCAGAAAGGTGAGCCCCAAGGGTGTGATTGACATCGCGGGTCTTTTTTTCCCGATCTTTTCTTTCCGCCTACCATTATCTGATGATACCCTGCCAAAGCAATCCACACAAGAGTACATTTTCGTATCTGGGCTCGTGTTATCCACTAGGATGCTCTGTATATAAAGGCACTGGGGGAAATTGTCCTTGAGACTGGCCTTGTTTAGAATCTCTATAGTCCGGGACACATCATACCCTCACCTTCCTCCAGGCTTAACCATGGGGACTACTTTGGACAGGCATGCTGGGTAAGTGGAACACCTATAATGGATTCCAGCCCTGAACTGTTTGATGATCTCTTCCTTCACACCTTCAAGCTCCACTCTGGTTTTAACATTCTTAGTTTCTGCTTGAAGGGCCTGAAACCCCTCCTTGATAAAAACGGGCAACCGGTGTACCACAATGTTCTGTGGACAAAACCGATCATGTCCTCATGAGGGACCAGGGCAAAGACATCCTCCATTACTGGCTTAGCCAAACTCAGGTTATTTCTGCTTTCTGGCTAGGGTGTAAGGGTCTTGTTCCCTTATCTTGAGCTCTTTTGGCTTGTCAGGGAGGGGGTTTTCCGATTATCTATGGTGATGTGTTTGGTCTAAGTTGGGTTTATGGTTTAATCTCGACCCATCCTTTGATCTCGTCAGGCCGCATCGTTCGTTAATCTGTCTCGTTCATGCTCAATGCCCATCAAATCGAAATCCAGCTCAATATTCCAAAAATCATAAGTCATCATTCAAATTTGAAAGACTGTTCTGTTAGGCAAAGGATTACTCACTTGGTTACACCTGACATCATGAAAAACAAAATATTTGTTCAATATATAAGTTATTTTCCACACGATCACATTTTTCAGAATTATAAACATGACGAAACGCCATAAAGTATGCCAACAAAATACAAACACAAAAAATGAAACTTCTTCATCCTCCCATCCTCATTTGGTCATACCACCCTTGATGACTGGGTTTTACCTTGTTTTGGATATTCACTGGTTTTATTGGTCCAGTTGTCGCTCGTTAGGACAGTTAGATTGCAATGCGTATTGGATGAACGGTGGGCCTTTACATCAAAAACATTCCCCGGATTGATTCCGGCTACAACGCCTGATGTCCCCTCTTCCTACCTTCTTCTGGAATAATTAGCCTGCCCAATCGATGGACAGGCCACACCTTGTTGGGCTCCTGGGGGGTGGCGTGACAAACATCCTTCCCCTTCTCCATTACTTGTTAATTGTTCGGGGATATAGCCACCTGGTTTCGAACTTTTGTGCGACCCTCCTGTAGGACAAACTTTTCTTCTCTTGGTCGAATCAATCACTTGTGGGGGTCCAAATCTTCATCCCTGTCCCCATATCACAGGCTTGCTTAGTCCCTCCTTTCTTTGGTATGGACCTTGGTCATCAGATTTCAAGCCAGTACAGGAGACGATGCCGGCACCTTGACGGTGTCTCCGATGCTTACGCCCCTTCTCGATATCCCAACCATGCTTTTACCTATTGCTGATGTGGTCGTTGAATGGGCTCCTGTGATTCCTTGACTGCTCTTTTCCCTAACACTTGTCCTTGGTTATGAAATTTCATTTTCATCTTTTCCTTTGCAACAAAGGAAAGTTCTGGAGAAGAGACCTCTTAAGGTTTGCATGGTTGGGAGCCCTCAGGCATCTGTAGTGGGGGAGGTTATGTTGGGCCCGTGCTGATTTCCCAGTGGCCTAAAAACTGGCAGGTGCCGCCGGGGACTCGTCCGCATTAATCACCTGCAGGGGCCATTTCCTGGCGCGAAAGGAAAGAAGGGTCTTCACACTCTGCCGAGATCGTCACTAGATTTCCCCGTCGATTGATAAAGTTTGATTTGCTGGTTGTTAGTCGTGGTGGAAAGGAACTGCCTTGACGACCATGTGTATCCACCGGCCCCTTCCCCAATAACAGGTTATAACTTGCCCGCAATGTCTAGGACTTGGTAAAGAGATATTCCAAAGTGCGAAAAGGTCCCTATTTCCACAGGTGAATTCTATCTCCCCAATTGTATCCCTCCAGGATCCCGTCGAAGGCGTGTTTCGTATCACTACATGACCTGGGCCAGTTAGGCGTTTAAGAATGATGTTACATCTTCTTAAATGTACTGAGGGGACCAGATATTTAACGCCGGATTCCCACACTCAAATCAGCACCCCATTCATAATATAACCTGAGGAGGATTTCCGCCATTATGGCAATGGTTTTCGATGCCCCCTTCCATTTCTTTGGGGGACATTTCAATCATCTGTAAATGATATTACCATCACTCTCTAACAGATTGGCCCACCAGATGCGCCGAAAACCTTCCTTGCCTAATTTATTTGCGGAAACGGTATGCCCTTCCTCCAAGACTTTCGCAAGAACTTTGCAGTGATCACTGGGATGATAACACCCAAAAATCCATGATTGCTGTCAAGGGTCGACTCCTTCGGCTTAATATTGGTTCCCGTGCTTCCGGATGAATCATGGCTCCTTCAAGAACTTCCATGGCTTTCTCCTCGGATATTGTTCATTTTTACTTTCGTTTTTTGCTTTCAAGGACTCGGTCAGGAAGATATTTTAAGGGATTCCCCTTTGTTGTTACGAAGCAACAACTGGCCGCTTTCTCTTCTGACACTCCCCCGTACTTTCCCATTGGTACCGTTTTCAGACGTTTGATAGGGTATTTGCGGTCTAGCTGCGACCCGCGTGAGGGAATTTTTTTTTTTTTTCGGAGCCGATAACTTGACAGGCCCCCTCTATGATATTTCATGCTTACACATGCCAAACCTAATTGGCTACTCCCAGTATTACTCTCGTGATCACTTTATCATGCTGATCACTTCATCAATTTATTTCTTTACATTATTTTTTTTTTTTGTTTTTTCCAAGCCTTGGCCGGCCCCTCGGGCTTCTCTGGTTTTCGCTACATTGACCCCCTCTTCATCATTGGTCTAGGCAGGGGATTTGATTTTAAACATTTGGGGAGTCTGGTTTGTTCCACCTTAATGTCCCCTACTATCAATCAAATTCTGAATATTCATGTGCTTCAGCGGTCCAACATCTCCTGCGTAATCATGACCCGGCGGGGAACCTGAACATTAAAAACTATCTCCTAAAAAAAAACAAATGTTTACTGAAACCAATTCTTCTGGAACGCAATAAAATATTCATGATTGTTTGCCTGCCCATCCAAGCGCTTGGTTTATTAGTCGTCAGCTCGACTCTCTCTTAGCAGTAAGCTAGTATTGTTTATTAGGCTTCAGCTTGAGCCGGGAAACAGAAAAGGTGACTCACTGATTACCTGTCGTTCCACATCGGCCTCCCCAATAATGTTTTGAGTCACTGACCGTGGACTTTGACAATTGTTGTGCGGCGTTATGAATCCTGCTCTTCGACTTTTAAATCGCCCCATGAGACTCCTTACAAGCAAGTAATCATGCAAAGGGTGCCTGACCATCTAGACTTTAGCTTTCCCAGGAAAAATAAACGCAGCCTGGAATTGAAAACAACAGGCACAGCTTGGTCCCAGTTCACAACTTTCGAATCCACAATCAGTTGTCATGCACACCTTTTGGACTTTTTCTTTTGTCCAGCTTGGCATTTCTCATAGGCTATGATGGTGAAACTCCTCCATTCTCGTTTCAATTGGGAGTCAACCTTTTCTCCACCAGCGGCTTTGAAGATCAAGGTTCAACTTTTGAAAATGCCCAATAGGCCTTATGCTTAAGTTCGACCGGTGGGTTACATGATCCAAGGCTTTCCTCATAAAACCATACGATTAACCGGCGACATTCTGATGGGATTCTTATACGGCAGTTCTGCGATACGCCCATAAAGCATCGGGGTTTTTCTAGTTTCATTGGCCCAGTCCTTACTAGTCTAGTTTACCCCTTTTCTCGGGGAAATTTGCTTAAATTCCCGATTCGATACTATGCTTGGGCCCTTCGTTTGGGGATGCTAAAGCTGTAGCCAATCCGGTTGTTTGGATCCGTCTTTAGTTAACAAACCTTAGTGAAACTGCTTATTACAAAACAGGAGTACCTTCGTCACTGAATTTATGGCTCTTGGTGTTACCGGAAATCTAGTAAAGATATTCTCTGTTGAGCAGGGACCCGTAGAACCACTTTGGCCTCCTTAGTGGGATTTAAATGCACAGTGCCTTTCGACCCATTATGACACGTAAATCCCACTGCCAAACAAAGGTAATGTATTGAATGATGAAACGCAGTGACGGAAAATCGGGCCCATAAAGTCGATACCCCAATACCTCAAATAGTTCCAACTCAAGGATGGTGGTTGGGAGATGCATTTCGCTGCCTGCTTCGAGATATTTTCTAACCCGTTGACAATCTATCCACTACTTAAGCACAAGGCGATGGGGGTCCTTTGAACAACGCAAGGCCCAGGAATGAAAATTGCCCGACTTTGCTGAGACCTTGGCTTGCAGTTCTTTCTTCTCCATACCTGGCCTCCGATCATCTGGCGAAATGACAATGGAGTCAAGCTTGCTCTCCATTTTCTCCCTGTGGCACACAAACCTCTTATACTCTGATCCGCACAAGTTTTGCAGAGGACTGGCTCATCCCAAAAGTTTATTGCTTGGGACCTCATGACAGAAATTTCTTTCTTTTGTGTCGACGCCGGGAGGATTCGCCTCCGTTTAGATGTTTCCTATCCATTACCAATTATAGTCCTTTTATTAGATGGTATTTTGTGGCCACAGGTCGGCCTTCATGTCGCCGGGGTTTTGTGAAAGATCGTTTTTCTTTTTGATGCAGCCCAATGATGGGAGGGATGTCGCCAGTTGGGATATCCTTTGGAAAATTGGGATGTACCAAACTCATCCGAATTTCGTTTATCCTTAATCGCTTTGGCTCATATGTGACTCCGGGAATTAATTGGTTGGCGGAATCGAGATTCATAACGTTCCGGGGGGCTTGCTTCCGCGAAGGGGAAGGGTGTAAGGGCACCCCTCGACCTTTCCGTGTGGGAACCACGGTTACAGCAATCTTGATGCTTTTTTCCTATCACTTTTAATTCTCAAAGTGTTATGTCGTGCGTGCATTGTGTTGGGGTTGTGAGAGTGTTTAGGGCGAACGGTTGTGGTGAGTTTGTATGAAAGAAAACATTTGAAGAGTTAAGGTTTTTGACGATAAGGGTCGTTAGTTGTTTTCCTTTGTCGAATGCTTTTAGAACGTCCATTCGGGTTTATACTGTGAAAGCTTACTGGAGGAAAGGTTGGATTTGATTTTTAATGGTCAAAAAAGCCGTGGTCGGGCTTTTTTCATTAGGTTGTCATTTTTGGGTTTTAAAATCAGAGTTTTTTTTAAACCTTCATTCAAAAATAGGAATCGATGGGGGGACCTATACGTTGCCTTCATAAACCAAAACAAATAGGCAATTTCCAGGGATCTCTTTTAACCCTATGTGTCGACGCCGTGGTTTTTATTCGCTTATGCGATATTTGTCCGTATTTTACCCTTTGATTTAATTGATTCTTTGGAAAAAGGTCGGAATTTTATGTCGACGGCGGTTTTGAAAGATCGTTTTTTAATGATGAGCCAATTAACCAGGGAGGTCGCCTGGTTGGTATATTTGATAATGGATGTTACCAACTCATCCGAGTTTCGTTTTTCGTACTCGCTTGGCTCATATGGTGGAACTCCGAAACTTAATTGTGTCTGACCGGAAATCCGCGATTTCATAGAGTTCGGGGGCTTTGCTTAAGCGAGGGGAAAGGTGTTAGGCTATACCCCTCGACTACGTGAAGTGAAACACGGGGTTACCCACAATCTTGATGCCTCTTTTCCTATCTTTAAATCATTGACAATGTTGTGTTGTTATGCGCCGCACGTTTAGGCTGTGTGTGTGTGCCTACGTGGGAATGTTGTGGTGAGTTTGTGATTTGATAAGAATTCATTTTAAGGGAACAAAATCGTTGCTTTGGTTTGAGAATGCTTTCGGAATGTCCTTCGATTTTTAACGAGAAAAGCTTTCTTGATTTCTTTAATAAGCAGGGATTGATTTTTAAATTGTCCAACAAAAAACTATGAGATTTTTTCGTTAAGGTGTCGTTTAGGCAAACACACGAGTTTTAAACCTTCCGTTCAAAATAGGAATCGAAGATCTATTAGTTGCTTTCTTGTAACTCAAAAACGCTGGTGGGCAAACTTCTAGCAAAAACCCTCTTTAACCCTAAGCACACCGGTTTAATAAAACGTTTTTCACTTATTTTATGAAACCATTTCTTGTGATGTTTGAATGGAAAACTATTTTCTTTAGCTTTCTCGTTTGAAATAGAAATCGGACAGTTCATTAGCACTTCCCATATATTACAACCTCGTGATGCATAATTAGCCTAGTTTGATTGATTTTAAGAACCATCTAATTCATTTAGCTTTGAAAACTCAAATTTTTCGTCTTTCATTAAAATCCAACTCGGAGCATTAAACACGCGTTCCGGAAGCTATTCATGGGCCATGTAAGCCATCAAAAATAAAACCCCCAATCGCCTACAATAATAAAGTTTCCACTATTTCGGGGCCCTTAAACACGATTCTCTGCCTTGGCGTTCGTTTTAAGGCCCGACGATTACCATAATTTTACAATTGAACGATACATCGGAATTTTATTAATATATCAATCGCTTGTCCATCATCGGATTTGGACCACGGGGTCGCGCTTCCTAGGCTCACATCCAAAAATCGCGCTACACAACACCACAAGATCCTAAAAATAGCTATCTAAACAAATCTATGCAACAATACATCGTTTACAACGAGCTAAAAATTTTCCACCAAATGGATATCCTCGGGTGCCATTAGGAGGAATTTTCGTTCCCTTGTTTTGGGTAACCCTCACTAATCGGCCCTCCAATCCCATTGGATTCAAACAACCAATATACAAGGAACAACTACCTTTCATCTCAAAATCGGTATGACAAAAAGGCTTGGCAAAAAAAATGGTTCTAAACCAAATTGCTAAAAACAAACGGTTTTTTTTCATCCTTGCAAATAATCCCCTCAAATATGTATGAATTTCGTGTTATTGAATAGAGTAGCAAAATATGAGATGTACCCTCCCCAAATGGGTACAATTTCTCACTCTTCTCTCAACTCTTTTCTCTACTTAATTTTCTGCTGTTTTTCTTCCTTCTTTCCGAACTGCTCCCTTCTTCTGTCTGTTGAAAAAAACCCCCTGGGAATGAAATGAAGATGAGAAAAATGAAATGAAGCTGAAAATAAGCTGGTTTAGGGCTGAGCCGCAGAATTGATCTGCAGGGTGCCTGGCCGCAGTATTGATCTGCGGCTGGCTTGGCCCACACCCCATCGCCACTACAGCTGGTTTCCTGGGTTTCGCGTCCCTGGTGCGCACCCACCCTTATTTTTAATCGATTGGCCGCAGGATCAAACCGCGGCTGGGTGGGTTGCAAATTTTTCGGATTATTTTTCGTGGTCGTGACATCAGTTTTCGCCGACAGGTTTGTAATTTTACAGTCCTGGAGGAATCACTAGGGAGACGTTTGCCACATCATACAGGCATGATTCATTTTCGGGACGGCCCTGCTTGTTCACGTCAGTTTTAGCATTTGCACCAATCGTTTGCTCTGGTGGTGGCGTTGGCGTCGAGTGTTCGCACTTGTTGCCATCACTCGCTTCCTCACAGGCGGTTTCATTTTTGGACGCTTTTGCCCCTCCATGTGTCCCGGTTTAGTATACGACCGCGCCAATTTGGTGGGTAGTCTCCAGCATGCCCCTCTAACATCCTGTTTATGTAACCAACCATGTTAAAATGAAAAGAACAAGATCACGCCGTAGCCACCCGAAGCAATGACTGACAGAGTTGCCTAAAGAATTGATAGTTGCCTACATTGAAGCAACACCTACCAACTTATGATGCAACGCAAGATGTTCAGGCATGCCAGCACATTGTTAAAGGTGTGTTGACAATGCATCAAACCCTAAAAGCTTGTCGCTCGTCTCGTAATCGCCGGTGTTCTTCGTATCCGGTACGCATTGTCTTGTTGGGGTTGAAATGCGGGGTCTCTTCATATCCGGACACCCCTCTCGTAAACACCATTATTCCATTCCCCTTGTTACGTCACAAGAAGTTATACTCCTGTACTAGCTTTGAAGGGCCTTCCCTTGGAGTTCGTCCTCGTAACAACGCTCCTTGGCAGGCCAAAGCCTTTGACTCTGATTAGGCCTGAGGACCTCTGACACCTAACCCTGCATGGATCACGTTACAGAAATTAACATTCTATTCAATGCATGTGACAACAACATTTTAAAATGTAACTTTGATGAAAAATTGGGACCCCTGTACAGTCTTATGATACGGTTCCACAGGGATGTCACCGTTCGGTCGGGGTTTGCTTGGCTCTCAGGCCTTCCTAGGGGTCGTTGATTGTTTGGATACCAGCCCTTCCCAGGGATTCGTTTGATTCGCGGTTTATCGTCGTCCGGTCGATCGTTTCTCGTCCCGGGGGCCGGGGTATCGTCGTCGGTCACCCATTTCGTAACCGCCGGGTTATCGTCGCCGGTCGATTGTTCTTGTCGGGGGCCAGGAGTTTTTCGTCGCCGGGACACCCCTTCTCGTAAACCCCGGTTTTATCGTCGCCGGTTGGTTATCTTGGTCGGAGCCGGTTTTCGTCGCCGGGACATCCATCTCGTAATCGCCGGTTATCGTTCGCCGTGGTCGATTGTCTTGTCGGGGCCGGTTTTTCGTCGCCGGACACCCATTCCTCGTAACCCCCGGGGTTATCGTTCACCGGTTGGTTATCTTGTCGGAGCC